>CM066034.1:845909255-846392162 GCA_033557465.1 Ichthyophis bannanicus
CGTATCGGATTCTGTCTGTATCCACCATGTACCCCCTGACACCATATCTCCTCTGTAAAATGTGCATCTCCTAAACTGCTCTTCACACTGACAGTAATTTGCTGATGCAAACTAGACATAAATACCAATGAGAAATGACTGCTGCTGCAACCTAGACTGTATACCAGGCCTCTTCAGGTCCTGAAAAGTGCTAGATAATCCCAGCACACCCTAATATGGTATAAGAGAATATAAATATGAACATGTATTGCATCAAATGGTACTTGGCATTAAAAACCATCCCCAGTGATCCCTGCCTTGGTCATCTCTACAATCACGCTTTAAACTGCTAAGGATGGACCCTTACCAAATGCCCAAAACCCAAAACTATTATTTCAGTTCCCCAAAGGATACATAATAATGCTGAGCAACAAATGCATGCCCTTTTTGTGCCTATACAGTAAGTGTACTCATTCTTCTGCTTCACACTACCTTTCCTCTCTTACCTCTTCCTCCTTGGGAACTCCGCTCTTCTGTCTGTCAGATCACTTCTATGGTATCCATGCCCTTCTCTTCTACTACCAGCTCCAGATGTCACGCCCTTCACCTTGCTACTACCTGAGTCTGTATGTCAGGCTTATTCTCTGGCCCTTCTCAAATCCAGACTGAACGCTCACCTCTTCATTGCCACTTTTGGATCTGATCCGCCTAATCTCCTTTGTGTTTCCTTACCATTCCCCCTAGATGTATCCTATCCACAGCTGCTGTATTGTCTGTCTTGACTAGATTGTGAACTCTTCTGAGCAGGGACCATCTTTTACGTGTGCTTGTGCAGCACTATGTACACCTTGTAATGCTATACAAATGATCAGTAGTAGTATGGCCTTCTGGCTATGGCATCTGATTCCCATATATCTGGGTATTAGCATTTCTCACAGCAGATACACCTGTTCCATCATGATGTATGTCAGTCTGTATACATCTGATATCAGTGGTGCAACCCTGTCTCCCTTTCCACAGTCTGCTTTGTGACACTGCTTCACCTATGTGGGCATGGTGGTGGTGGTGGTGGGGGGGAAGTATCCCTGTGCCATCATGCCCAGGTTACCAGCCTTCAGATATAGCACCACTCTCTCAGCTTCAAAGATCCTGGACTGGGGAAGGATGTAGGCCTCATGGCACAATCTGAAGGATGTTGGTACAACATCGGTCATGTCTTCCAGAGCCTGGCACAGCTGATGTATGGCTGCCCTTTCACATTGGCTTCTGGTGACACTGCGGTCATTCATATGGTCCAGCTATCATCCAGCCATTCATAGCCTCCCTGAATTGCAGATCAGCAAACCAGATCCTCCCATGCTACCCCCAATCCACACACTCTATTTGCAGTCACAAAAGAAATCATTCTGCCAAACCGGACCTAAAATTAACAGCCTCTCATATAATCTTCCTTTTTTATTCCAACATGATTTGTTTCCAGCTTCACTCACATATAATTCTTATATCAACAATCCCAGTTTCCAGGGGAGGGGGGGAGGGGGAGGGGGAGGGAGAGGGGGGTGCAGGGCAAGGTGCAGATGTCCTAGACATCGAAAGGGTATATAGAATGTGTCACATTCCTCCTCGATTCTCACCACCACCAAAAAGTTGTCTAATAGACAATATTTTGGTGGTGGTGAGAAGTGAGGAGGAATGTGACACATTCTATCTAACCTTTTTGATGTCTTGGACATCTGCACCTTGCCCACTCACAATCTTAAATGACAGAGGTGTAAGGCAGGGGTCTCCAAATCCAGCCCTGGAGGGCCACAAACCAGTCAGGTTGGCAGGATATCTCTAATGCATATATATCTCATGCATATTCATTAGGGATATCCAGAAAACCTGACTGGTCTGCGGCTCTCCAGGACCAGGGTTCCCCACCCCTGGTGTACTGTATTCCCAGGTTTAGGGTGCCACTGCTAGGGCTGCACGTACTAGTATTGTGAGATGTACGCAAGGCCCGATACCCTGCCTGTCCATGAGGCTTTGGATAATGGAGCCTGTGGGTGTGGTTCTTTCTGCTCCTGTTGGCCGCTGCTCTAGGGCAGAAGTCCCCAACTCCAGTCCTGGTGGGCCATACACTGTTCATGTTTTCCTGCTGTCCCTAATGAATATGCATGAGATACATCTGCATACCATGGGGGTGGCGCATGGAAATGAACCACACGCATCTTTATTAGAAACAGCATATAACGTGAATGATTTGTGGCCCTCCAGGACTGCATTTGGGGGACTGTGCTCTAGGTAATGCACATGTTTATGTGGTGTGTGCTGTTTAAGGTAAAATATGAGCATTTCACCCACACTTTGGTTCTGGGCAGCAAAGGTTCAGTCTTTACTACACGTGTTTTTAGTGGGAAAAATGTGGGGAATATATTGGCAGGAGCCACAGCTGGAATTGAACCTGTGACCTTCTGCTCTTGGACACACTGCCTGTGTGCACTGCACCACCGTGTTGCCACAGATATGCTAACTTCTGAAGACGCCATCGACAGGAGGGTAAAGGCTTCAAGGAAGAATGCGATGGAAAGGGAAGAACAGAAAAAACGTAAAGAAAGGAGTGATCAGTCCTTGGGAGTGGAGACGGACACAAAGGTTGACAACATAACCAGATCCAAAGTCTGACTACCAGTGTGTGTGGGAACCCTACCATGTTGATATAAGCCCGTGTTGTGCAGAAAAGCAAGAAAAGAGATGGCACGGTATGGGAGTCCAAACGGATGACCGAGTAAGAAGAAGAAAATACCACAGCAAGGCCACTGCCATGCCTCTGGGGGCAGTTAAGGTATAAAAAAGCTGTAGCCAGAAGGATAGGAGTGGTGAAAATAGGCAAGGCAAGCATCGGACAGCTAGTCTTGGTAACACAGAAGAAATCTAAGGGAGAGGAAATCTAAGGGAGAGGAAACAAGCAAGTCAGAAACCAAGTGAAACTTCTGTTTAAAGGATCTGACATTCAGAAAGCCCAGGTACGTGCAGGGGATGAGGGAGGACAGGACAGAAAGACAGGGAAAGAAGAGGAGGAAATAGGGAGTAAAGTCCTTACTCAGCATGAAGTGAGATAAGGAGGCACAGTGGCTCCAATGCACAGATATTGGCAAAGGGTGCACAACAGTAGGAGCAGAGGCAGAGATCCAACCAATCAAGGGAAAAAGAACCAGGAGGCACCAGCAACAGAGAGGGCATCAGAGGATGAAAAGAGCGCATAAAGGAGTGCACAATGTAGCACGACATGGTTCTCTGTCTCGCGCCGCAGAAACAAAAGAAGTACTTTTAACGTAAAGAGGAACCATACTGTGGATCAGTAGGTGGGACTGAATGCTACCCATCAATGCAACCCAATCTCCCCCCCCCCCAGTTTCCCATCAACACCCTCCTAGCCTCACCCTCCCAGTTTCCCCCAAAATCCCCCACCTCAAACATCCATATATTTACAAATGTATAGTTACAAACATCCATATAGTTACTCCCAATTACATGTATCAGTGATTTTCCAAAGTTGATTTCCCTGTTTAATGTACATAAAGTGTTCTGTTACAATGTAAACTGCTATGACCGTAGGATAAAGCGGTATAAAAAAACCCCCTATTAACTAAAATAAATAAATAAAATATGGTGTAGGAGTGCACATGTATGTGCCAACAGATGGAGCCGAAGGAGTCATTTTACACATCTACACTTGGGAAAAACCAATGGAAGAAATATGGCAGCTTACACATGTAAGTACCAACACTAAGACTGAAGCTGGTATTTCACAACTTCCATATGTGTCTTCACTTACATTTGTATCTGGGCCATTTTGAAAACCTACAGGTTGTAAATGTCACCAATTAACTATTGAGACCACTATCTCCATTTAATTAGAATTAGTGGAGGGATACAAACAATAAAGGATTAATTCCCCCTATAGAAAGCTGGATGAAGCAAGCCATTTAAAAAAACCCCAACATATCAGCAAGCAGGTATAAATTGTGATATGGACAATTTTGGTCATACTTGTGTATTCCCTATGTGAAGTGTGGAATACATGTGTGAGTGTTAAGCCATCCAGGGAGGGCTGGCCCAACCATTAGGCAAACTAGACAGTCACCTAGGGTGGCAGCTTCTGGTGCAAAGAAAACTATAGGGAGGAGTGGTCTAGTGGTTAGGACAAGGTACTTCAGACTGGAGGGCTGGGGGTTCAAGTCCCACCTGGGGACAGCAATCTCAGGCTGGAGGGTCTGGAATTTCTAGTCCTATAGGCACTCCTTGTGGTCTTGGGCAAGCCACTTAACCCTCCATTGCCCATGTTCCCTGTAAGTATTAGCGTATGTGTCTCATATCCCCTTGTGTTAAATGTATCCCCCAATTGACCACTTTGACCTGGTGAAAAGCGGGATATAAATACAGCTAAATAAAGAAAAGCACAGGCTTTTCAAAGCTAAACAACAGATTCTGACAGGCAGGGGATGGGAGGCATAAGGTTTGCCTAGGGTGCCAATATCTTGAACCAGTTCTGGGGCTGACCCTGCACCCAGGCCACTTCCCTGACATGTATCTTTTCAACTTCCATGCATAAGGACATCCATGTGTAAATCCAGCACTTTATAAAATGCCCATTTCCATGGGTAATTTACACATGGAAATTGTAAATAAGGCTTTAAAAATAACCCTCAGTCTAATGTGTCATCTTTTGCTCATACTCTCCTGACTTGAGGAAGAAGATTTTAACCTTCAACACTTGTCAAAAATGTATTAAGTTATTCCAATAAAAGGGTATCACCTTGCATACTTTATTGTTTTATTTTTTTCTGCCATTAAAATGGACGAACATGGTAGCCACACTACTCTTCATCATTCTAATAAGACCCATTACCTTTGTAATCTGTTATCTTAATGACATGAATGTCAAGGTAGAACAGACTTTCATCCTTCCCATTACCATCATGAATTTAATTAAGCTGTTCAGTGAATTAGGAAATAAAACCATTAATTTCCTGTTTTAGATTAGATACTATGACACAAACGTCTATATAATCTATTTAAGGAAAAAGAATACATTCAACATCAAACACTGTAATATATTTCAATTTTGCCAACAATAATATAACCATATTTTACTTTTAGCGAATTTGTATAAAATGGATAACCTTTCCTTTAGTAAGAATCCGATGTTTTTTTATTTTATGCTTAAAGTATAGATAAATTGCATTTAGATGTTTTGGGACTTTTCAGGTGCTCTCTACTAGTCTATTTTAGAGAATAAAAGAGACTCAGACTTGAATACTCACAATCAAAATGATCTCATTTGCTCCCTCAGATGTATATTACTCTTACAAGACACTTAACCAAGGCATGCATTAGTGAAGCTCCCCCACCCTCTCTTGCCTACTCACCATCTTCTCTACCTCCCTTTCCTTGTGCTTTACTCTTCTTCAAATGTCCCAAACTCACACCTTTTCATCTGAAAGGATTTCTTTTATGTAGATAGGCATGGCTGCAACATACAACTTATAACAAAAGTACAATACATTCAAATAACATTATACAGCTATGAATAACAAAATATCTTGAAGCACTTAACTCCTATCATTAATGATGGCTCTGCCTGAACTTGAGAACACAACTTCCATTATCACAATTAGCATCTATCAGCAGCTTTTGTGGGTATCAGCTGTAAAACTTGACATCTTCAAATGTGCTATAACGAGATGGGAAAGCAATGCAACTGTCAAAACCTTACCCCCCCCACCCCCTCAAACAAGCTGTTCTGCAATTAGATACTTGGTCGATGGCACATCACAGTGAAGCATCATTGACACAGGCCGACTGTGAATGTACCCAGGGGCGGCCCAAGGGGGGTGCAGGGCCATGTGCGGAGACTCGGTGCAGGGCCTCATTTGCATAACTATCCTCATTTGCATAACTATTTGCATAATGTTACCATACACTAACTTTTAGTAAACATGCCTCTTAATGAGTGTATGGATAAAGAAAGACTAAAGATTTCTACATTACTATAATCCAGTGCCAACCGCCAGGCACATTAGGAACTACTACAAACACTGCCCATTAAGAACCCATAGCAAACCCGCCGCATCTTAACAGCACTACCAGGACTCACAAAGCACCAGACCCTACCTATCAAAAGGAAACACTGCAAATATTAAACCAATACATTTCATAGAATAACAATACATGACCTACTGGGGAAAGAGAACAAGTGGCAATGTCAAATAGGAATTACATAAACAGAATACCTCAGCTCAGTTACACATGAACAGAACATAAACTATCACCAAACAAGGAATCACAATTTAGAAACAGGAAGACAATAATTAAACTGGGAACCCCAAAAGTCAAACTTGGAATGTACAACAACACTGTAGAAATAAAACTATAAATTAATTTCCTCTTGTACTAAACAAAGCACAGACGTTAATTAATTAATTAATTTATTTATTTAACATTTCTTATATACCACGCTCTTTGTAATTAGTGCGGTTTACATTGAAACAGTATAACACTTGATCAGGTAAATTTGGCCGTCGTTTACATAGAACAGGGATTTAACATGGAGGTAAACTTTGGGGAAACTATATACATTCTAGTACATTAGATATTAGAGATAAATGCAATCATGTGGCAGTGATTTGAGATTGTGAGGGTGGGAGAGGGTGAAGGGGGGAGATATCTAGGTGTGTAAATGATACACATTTCACGGAGCTGACATATTCCAGTTAATAAATTCAAAAGAAAGAGATATTTTTCTACCTTTTGTGCATTTTTTTTCAGCTGCAATTGCTCCAGCCACTTTCTTCTGGTTTCTTTGTATCTTCTCCATCGTCTGCTGTCCATTTGTCCTTTCTTCTCTCTTCTAGTTTTTTTCCATTCTCTCTCTACATCTGCTTTAACATACTAATCTTTCTCCTTTTGCTTTTTCCTCATTCCTATTTCATCCACTCAATTTTACCTCTCCATCCTCAATCCCCATTTACTCTCCTAATATCCAGTCAATTGTAGATTTGTCTTCCCTCCTACACAAAATATTTTTTCCCTCTCCATTTCCCTCTCCCAGCTCCATCCCATTCTAATCCTCCCCCCAAACCAGCTCCCTTCTAGTTCCAGCCCCACCCAGCATCCACTCCCTTCTAGTCCCCGCATCAGCCCATTTCCAGTCCTATCCCCCCATAAGCCCAATTTCTAGTCCTATCCTAGCCTCACCATCAGCCCATTTCCAGTCCTAGCTTCCCCATCTATTTCCAGTCCTATCTGAGTCCCTCCATCAGCTCATTTCCAATCCCAGCCCCCATCAGCCCATTTCTAGTCCTTTCCTAGCCCCACCATTAGCACATGTCAAATCCTAGCTTCCCTCCACTCAGCCCATTTCCAATCCAAGACCCCCATGAGCCTACTTCCAGTTCTAGCCCCTCCATGAGTCCATTTCGATCCAAGCCCCCACCACAGCCCATTTCCAATCTTAGTACCCCCCAACAGCCCATTTCTAGTCCTATCCTAGCACCTCCATCAGCCCATTTCCTGTCCTAGCCCCCCTCTCAGCCCATTTCCATTCCAAGCCCCCCTCCCCATCAGCTATTTGCAGTTCAAGCCCCCCTTCCACTCAGCCCATTTCCATTCAAAGACCCCGTCCCCATCAGCTATTTGCAGTTCAAGCCTTCCTTCCACTCAGCCCATTTCCAGTCCTAGCAACCCCCCCCAGCCCATTACCAGTCCTAGCCCCCCATAGCCCATTACCATTCCTAAGCCCCCCATAACCCATTACCAGTCCTAACCCCTCATCAGCCCATTACGTCCTAACCCCCCCATCAGCCCATTCCCAGTCCTAGCCCCCCATAGCCCATTACTAGTCCTACCCCCCCATCAGCCCATTTCCAGTCTTAGCACCCCCAGAGCCCATTACCAGTCCTAAACCCCCCTATCAGCCCATTTCCAGTCCTAGCCTCCCATAACCCATTACTAGTCCTAACCCCCCCATCAGCCCACTTCCAGTCTTAGGCCCCCCACATAGCCCATTACCAGTCCTAACTCTCCATAGCCCATTACCAGTCCTAACCCCCTCCCCCCATCAGCCCAGGTAGATTTAAAAAAACAAACAAACCGGCTGCTGCTGCCACTGCCGCCATGGCAGCGGCAGAATCAAGTGTCCCACGGGGCCCCACTGCCTGGCAGAGCCTCCCTGCAGAATCAGCTCCTGAGTCCCAAAGCTCGGGCTTTCAGAGCCGCAAGAGTTTCCCTTTCTTGTGGCTCTTTTAAGCCCGCCGGGGCTGATGGGATTTCCCATCAGCCCCGGTGGGCTTAACAGAGCCGTGAGAGGTCAGAGAAGCTCTCCCTTCGTGGCTCTGAAAGCCCGCGCTTTGGGACTCGGGAGCTGATGCTGCAGGGAGCCTCTGCCGGGCAGGGAGGGCCCCGCGGGATGCTTGATTCTGCCGCTGCCACGGCAGCTGCGGCAGCAGCAGCCTTCTTTTTTTTTTAATCTACTTGGGCTGATGCAGAATGTTTTTGCGCAGGGCTCCCCGAAACGCGGGGCCCTGTGCAAAAAACATTCTTGCTCAATGGACGGGCCGGCCCTGAACATACCACCTCCTCAAAGGGCTCCAACATGCAGGGTGATATGTGGACACATCCCCAAATGTTAGTGCCAGCCTCTGTGCTAATCTTTGGGATTGAACGTGGTCTTATGTCACACATTGTAGTAAACGTGCTCCTTTATGGTAAAAGGTATGCATCTGTTTCACAGTATGTGTACTCTTATTGAGTAAAAATGGAGACTAATAGGGACAGCAATTTCCAAACTCATTCCCTAATTAATTGTTTTTCCCATGCAGTGTGTGGGTTAAAATATGCATTGTTTTACAGTGTATATACTTTTAGTAACATTTATTTGATGTGTACCCAAAGGTGGGTTTAGGGTGGATTGAAACAACATATATACTTTTGTAGTTTAAAAATAGACATATTGTTTTGCTAGAAAGATACCTACAGAAAAAAAGTCCAAATATCTAGAAACAAAGAAACATGACAGCAGAAAAAGTCCATATGGCCTATCTAGTCTGTCCTGTAACAAATACTATAGTCATTTTTATTTACATTTAGAGATCTTCTGTGTTTGTCCCATTCTTTCTTGAATTCAGATACTGCCCTCATCTCTACTACCTCCACTGAGAGTCTATTCCATGCATCTACCACTCCATAAAGAAATATTTCCGCATATTACTCCTGAGTCTATACCCTTTCACCTTCATTCTATGTTCCCTTGTTGCAGAGATTACTTTGAATTGAAAGAGGCTCTCCTCCTGTGCATTTATGCCACAAAAGTATTTAAATGTCTCTATCATATCTTCTCTATCCGTCTGTC
Organism: Ichthyophis bannanicus; assembly: GCA_033557465.1. Classification (NCBI taxonomy): domain Eukaryota; kingdom Metazoa; phylum Chordata; class Amphibia; order Gymnophiona; family Ichthyophiidae; genus Ichthyophis; species Ichthyophis bannanicus. The sequence continues at coordinate 845,918,629 of CM066034.1, forward strand.
CTCTAAAGTATGCATACTGTATTGAGATTTTTAAGTCTGTCCCCATATGGTTTATAACGAAGACTACTGACCATTTTGGTAGTCACCATTTGCACCGACCCCATCTTGTTTATATGCTTTTGAAGGTGTGGTCTCTAGAATTGCACACAATACTCCAAATGAGGTTAACCGAAGACTTATACAGAGGCACGATCACTTCCGTTTTTTTCTGCTTGCCATTACTCTCCCTATGCACCCAAGCATCCTTCAGGCTTTCACAGTTGCCTTTTAAACTGTTTAGCCACTTTAAGATCATTGTAAACAATCACACCCATGTCCCGCTCTTCTTTCATGGATAGAAGTACTTCATCCCCTATACTATAACGTTCCCTTAGATTGCTGCAGCCCAAATGCCTGACTCTGCATTTTTTAGCGTTATAACTCTGCTGCCAAATTCTTGACCATTCTTCAAGCTTATCTAGATTCCTCCTCATTTATCTACTCCTTTCTGGGTGTCTACTCTATTGCAGATTGTGGCATTATCTGCAAAGAGGCAAACCTTGCCCGACAGGCCTTCCACAATATCACTAATAAAAATGTTTTTAAAAAATCAGACCAAGGACAGATCCCTGCAGCACACCACTGGTAACATCTTTCTCCACAGACTGAGCTCCATTTTCCTGTACACTTTGTCCCCTTCCACTCAACCAATTTGTAAACCACTCAGTCACTTTAGTGCCCATCCCTAGGGTGCTCAATTTGTTTATAAGTCGCCTGTGAGGAACAGTGTCAAAGGCTTTACTGAAATCCAAATCCACCACATCTAGGGCTCTCCCTCGGTCCAACTCCCTGGTCACCCAGTCAAAGAAATCAATCTTCCTGTGGGGTTTTCAGGTTTACCACAATTAATGTGCAGAAGATTGATTAGCATAGAAAAGGCTTCCATTTTATGCAAATTTATCTGATACATTTTCATTGTGAATATCCTGAAAACTCGACTGGTTAAATGTGCTGTCAGGAGAGGGATAATTTAGTTTAATTTAATTCACAGATTAATATCCCTTTTTTTTTCCCCTCTGGAAGGAAGTACAGAGTGGCTTACAAATTCAATTAAAGCAACAAAAAATTAAACATTCAGGTCAGAACATTACAAGATAGCTTTCCTTTCACCCATCATTATCACAATTAATCCCCAATTCTGTCATCACATCAGTGTAAGGAGACACATCAAACCTGCAAAACTATATACAAGAGTAATTTTCTCGGCATATTTGTGCATGTGGAAAATTATTTTATTCTCAGTCACTGAACAGCGTTCTCCTATCCTTGAGATGAGATACTCATTCTCATCTTTCATTGTTTCTGTTTGTTATTGGGTGTTAGAATTTTTCATAGTTATAGCTTTCAGTGAGCACCTCATTTGATGTAGGACTATGCTATAGCTGGAGTATAGCACAGCTGAAGTCTTACTTTTTGGACTGAATTAGTTTGTAGTCCTGTGATCCTGGGATAATCAAATTTTGAGAGTTCGAGGATCACAGACAGCACACAAAGGTTTTCCTCCATCACACGTATTAAAGAGAGGTTGTTAACTCTCTAAAGGGAGCGGCAGCCTGCTCACTCCTGAACCAGTACTCCCAGAGACGCTGCCAAAAGGGCAGACCTCCCCACTCACTTCAAAGAAATGCAGGTGCCCCTCATGAGCCAAAGCCCACCCCCCGCTCCACAATTCTTTGAATAAAGTGGATGCCATGATCCCTCCCCAACTTCCCAACCTGTGATTCCTTCTCTTATCTCCCTGCTGCTTGAAAATAGTGTCAATCCCATTCCCCCACCCACCTCTCACCCCTCATTCCCTCCCCCACCCCTATCCTTTGAATAAAGTGGGAGTCCCACTCTCACCTGCCTCTAATTTCTGATCCTTTGACTAAAATTCTGTGTTGCCTACTGTGCCCAGCTTGGTGGGTAGTGGGGGGCAGGAGTGATCCCCAGTCACAACTGCCCTGGTAGCATCCATCTGAGCCCCTGGAAATAGTTTCAAGGAAGCCTAACAGGGGCAGAATAAAATGTGTATTTTCATTACTCTGAAAGTGTTGCATCACATTGCAAAAATGTAATAAGTCTGTGGATCTTGAGGACTGGAATTTAATTCCTCCTATATATTATGTCCATAATTTTGCTGCAAGTAGACTACATGCTCAAAACAGCAGACATCTTTTCTTTTGATACTACAGAACTGTGCTTAGCAGCACCTTTATGCTTCTGAAAAGGAGAAAATCTAAAAGTCAATGAGAGCACACTTCTGAGAAAATAAGTGTTAGGCTGGCTGTCTACAGCCTGATTATACTATCTGCTTTTACCACTTTTTCATAATGTCTTTTTCAAATTTTCTTTCATGTCTTTGTGTTTTTATCTATTGCTTTTTTGACCCTGAATGATGCATTCTTTCCAATCTCTAGACTCCAGTCCATATTCTTTCCAAATCCATATAGAGCCACACTGCCATACTTTCCCCATTGAAAGCTTCTATAAAACGATATGTGGAGACTGGATTAAGTATGTTCAGAAACCTGCATGATCAAAATATTGCAGTAACATATCACTCCTGTACTGTTTCATTGCAATTTTTTTTTTTTAGTATTTTTATTTATAATTTCCTGAATTACAACAAACAATAAAGAATAAAGTTAACACCCACACAGTTTACAATATTCAAGAAAAAGAATATACCACATAACAAAAACCACATCAAGGAAGAACATACTACCAATTTATACAATACATGATAAGGAAATCAGAAGTATACAAAACTCCACTATTGGGAGACAGAAATCTCACTGCCAACTTCCTTTACCTTTTTCTGATTCAAAAAAGATTTAAGTTGGGACACATCCGTAAACACAGAAGACTGACCCTCAAGAGTAACATTGCAATTTAAGCCAAACATTACTGCACCATATTTTTGGCATGCATACCACATTTAAAGGGGGAGTTTATAAAAAAAATTTCACACTTAATGACATTTTATGGGCATAAAAGGGCTTTTATATAATTTATGCCTTGGGGTTGCACGCCATGTGGAGGCGTTTCAGAGGCAGAGTTTGGGTGGAGTGTGGATAGGCTCACGATTTATACACATTATTGATAAAATATGTGTATGTACGTATTTCATGTGTGAACATTTACACCAGCCAAACACAAGTAACTAAGTTCAAGGACTTGCAGGCTTCATCTCTAGCCTTTTTGAAATCCAAACTAAAAACTCACCTCTTCGAGGCTGCTTTTGATTTCTGATCTGCTTAGTCTCCTGTGTGTTTTCTTACCATACCCCTAGATGCATTCTTGTCTTCAGCTGTTGTATTGTCTGTCTTAACTAGACTGTGAGCTCTGATGAGCAGGAACTGTCTTTACATGTGCTTGCACAGCACTGTGTATGCCTTGTAGCGCTATACAAATGATCAGTAGTAGTGGTAGTATTCAGGGGTGGCCCGTCCATTGTACGAGAATGTTGTTTGCACAGGACCCTGCCCTTCAGGGGGCCCTGTGCCAACAATATCCCGCACTGAATGGCAGGCAGGGCGGCTTTAGAGGGAGCTGGAGAGGCCCTGGCTCACCTCTAACAGCTGCCAAAGTGAAGAGCGTCTTTTTCCTTCCCTTTGGCAGCTGTACTGAAGTTTAGAATGCTGCTGTGCTGAGCTCCTGGAAACAGGAAGTCCCCTTTGACCTCAGCACGGCAGCATTCTAAACTTCAGTACAGCTGCTGAAGTGAAGGAAAAAGACACGCTTCACTTCGGCAGCTGTAAGAGGTGAGCTGGGGCCTTTTTGGCTCCCTCTAAAGCATTTTAGATCGCCGCGGGGCTATTCAGGAGGGGAGGGGGACTTAGACTGGAAATGGGCTGTGGGGGGAAGCTAGGACTGGACTGAGTGGAGGGGGGCTTGAACTAGAAATAGCTGATGGGGACGGGGACTTGGACTGGAAATTGTCTGAGTGGGGGGGAGCTAGGGCTGGAAATGGGCTGGGAGGGGGGCTTGAACTGGAAATAGCTGATGGGGAGGGGAGCTAGGTCTGGAAATGGGATGAGTGGAGGGAGGGCTTGAACTGGAAATAGCTGATGGGGAGGGGCGCTTGGACTGGAAATGGGCAGAGTGGGGGGGGGGGGCTAGGCCTAGAAATGGGTTGATAGAGGGGCTAGGATAGGACTGGACATAGGCTGTTGGGGATCTAGGATTGGAAATGGGCTATTGGGGAGGGCTTGGATTGAAATGGACTGATGGAGGGACTAGGACTGAAAATAGGCTCATAGGGGGGCTTGGAATGGAAATGGACTGAGTGGGGGTGAGCTAGGACTGAAAATGGGCTGAGTGGGGTTCTTTGACTCGAAATTGGCTGAGTGGAGGGGAGCTAGGACTGGAAATGGGCTGAGTGGAGGGGGGGCTTGAACTGGAAATAGCTGATGGGGAGCGGGCCATGGACTGGAAATGGGCTGAGTGGGGGGAGCTAGGACTGGAAATGGGCTGAGTGGGGGGCTTTGACTGGAAATTGGCTGAGTGGAGGGGAGCTAGGACTGGAAATGGGCCTGATGGTGGGGCCAGGAAAGGACTAGAATTGGCTGATGGGGGACTAGGATTGGAAATGAGCTGATGGAGGGGCTAGGATAGGACTGGAAATGGATGGGGGAGCTAGGACTGTAAATGGGCTGATGGGGGCTAGGGTTGGAAATGGACTGATGGGGGGCTTGAATAGGACTGGAAATGGATGGGGGAGCTAGGACTGGAAATGGGCTGATGATAGGGCTAGGATAGGACTGGAAATGGGCTGAGTAGAGGGGGGGTTTAACTGGAAATAGCTGATGGGGAGGGGACATGGACTGGAAATATGCTGAGTGGGGGGGGGAGAGCTAGGACTTGAAATGGGCTGATGGAGGGGCTAGGATAGGATTGGAAATAGGCTGATGGGGGGCTAGGACTGGAAATGGGCTGATGTGGGGACTAGAAGGGAGCAGATGCTGGATGGGGCTGGAACTAGAAGGGAGCTGATGTTGGGGGAGGACTAGAATGGGCTGGGGCTGGGAGAGTGAAATGGAGGGTGGGAAAAATATGTTGTGTGGGAGGGAAGAAAAATCTACGATTGGCCGGGTATTGGGAGAGTAAGTGGGGATGGAGGGGTAAAATTTGAGTGGATGAAAAAGGAATAAAGAAAGAGATGGAGGAAAGAGCAAAAGGAGAAAGATCAGTTTGTTAAAGCAGATGTAGAGAGAGAATGGAAAAAAAAAACCTAGAAGAGAGAAGAAAGGACATGGACAGCAGACAATGGAGAGATAGCAGAAAACAAGAAGAAACCAGAAAAAATTGACTGAAGCAATTGCAACTGAAAAATAAAATGCACAAACAACAAAAGGTAGAAAAATACTTTTTTATTTTGAATTTATTAACTGGAATATGTCAGCTATGGGAAATGTGTGTCTTTAACGTCTGCATTTTGTTTAGTTCAAGTGGAAATTAACTTATAGTTTTATTTCTCCAGTGTTGTTGTACATTCCAAGTTTGGCTTTTGTGGGTCCCAATTTAATTATATTGTCTTCCTATTTCTAAATTGTGATCCCTTGTTCTTTGTTTGGGGATGGTCTGTGTTCTGCATGTGTAATTGAGCTGAAGTATTCTGTTTATGTAGTTTCTTTTTGACAGTGCCACTTGTTCTCTTTCCCCAGGAGATATATTGGTATTCTCTGAGATGCATTTGTTTAATATTTGCAGTATTAACTTTTGATAGGTAGGGTATGGTGCTTTGTGAGTCGTGGTAGTGCTGTTATGATACGGCGGGTTTGCTATGGGTTCTAAATGGGCAGTGTTTGTAGTATTTTGTAATGTGCCTGGCAGTTGGCACTGGAGTATAGTAACGTAGAAATCTGGTAGTCTTTCTTTATTCATAAACTCATTAAGAGGCATGTTTACTAAAAGTGAGTGCATGTTAATGATATGCAAATATTAATGCAAATAAGGCCCCTTATGCAAATGAGGTCCCTCACCAAGTCTCTACACTTGGCCCCGTGCTCCCCTTGGGCCGCTCCTGGTAGTATTTGTCAGCATGTCTATCAGGAATAGCGATATTAGAAATGGCAATGCTGAAAGCTAGGAGAATCGCAGGTTCTTGGTTGCAGGAACACAGACTGCAAGCCCCAAGCCAGGCCTGCTACTCTTAAAAGACTGGTGGTTGGATAGGCAAAACCCGGCAGAGACATTCTTTAGATTTTTGCCCCACCCACACCATGCACAAACCACACCCCTTTGAAATCTCTGCCTGCTGTGGATTGCCATATGTAAATATTGGCTTTCTGAAATCACCATTATGCTTGAATGTGATCTACAAATTTAATTGCTGCTATTTTGCATGTGAAAATGCTTCTAAAAGACCCCGCTATGTGTCTTTATATCAGGGGTTCTCATACCTGTCCTCGGGATACAGTACATCTTGCCAGTCAGGTTTTCAGGATAACCACAATGAATATGCATGACAAAGATTTGTCTACAATGGAGGCATTTTATGCAATGGGGCCTATTTGCTAATCGTATTAGCACACAATTAAATCTAGCCCTTAGACTGCAAGCCCTATGTGGACAGAATAATTTCTACTGCACCTGAAAAACTCACCTCGAGCAACCAATGAAAAGCTGAATATAAAAAAAAAGTGCTTCAATATCTGAGTTTTAGTTGAGAAGGTAAAAGTTAAAAAGTGAAATAATCTAATTTTAAACTCTTTGCAGAGACGAAACTGGAAACCTTGCCTCCAAGGTTTCCATCTGTAGTGATTATGGAGCCGGTAATAACTTTACAGTTACTCTTTTTTGCTGATGTCTTTTCTTCGCACAGCCCTGGGGCCTTTAAAAAATGTGCATGAACCAAAACTGTGATGGAGATGGAATGGAATTAATATATTTGTTTTCATTGCGTGAAAGGTGTTTTGCTAGTTCTTTACCATTTCTGTTTTACTTTGCGATCTGCCATACACAAACACACCTGAAGAAGGGATGGCATTACAAGCACTAAATTGAGTGCAATCAGCTTTAAAATCGGTACAGCATAAGCTGTCATTTGTTAAATTTCAAAATTACTTGCTGCTAAGTATGAATAATAAGTTAGTAATGGAAACTGATAGGAGATTTACTGACTAAGTAAAATTATTCTAGTCTTTTCCGTTCATGTTTAACAAGTGGCAGCTGATGGGGAATTCTAAGCTGTTTGTTGCTGGTCCCTGTATATAAAAATATATTGTTTTATCACTGCTATAATAAAAATAGAATTCTGATCATAACGAGAATACAGTAGGTTTCAGACTGTCCACTTTTGTGTAGTGTCCATGTAGCCATCTCTTTCAGTGAAGTGAGGGTTACCTGGAACGTACACAGAAGCAGTATGAAAAAAACACACACAATTTAAGGGGTTCTGGTGAGAGGAAGGAGGCAGACGTCCCAAGACTTTCACTAGATAACTCCAGGAAGAAAAACTCCATCTCACAAGCTCCAAAATAAATCTCTGTCCACTCCAGGCAATTATATAAAATGTCTTTTTTTAGGTGAAATTCCCAAAAATCAATGTACAGTATATTAAAAAAAACAGATTCAAATAAACACTGTAATTTTATAAGCATTAACCTAGATTTAGGCACCAAACATGCTTGTTGCTTCTTTTAAAAAGTGCTGTCCAGTCAATGTTGACACTGTGGACAGTTGTCCGTGGTGTGACTATCTGTTGGGGTTTTTTAGCAAGATGCAAATGGAAGTAGATTATCAGGTTTTTCTTCCACACAGTAATGGAGTCATTTTAAAAGGCTAGTCATAATTTAAGACATCTGAAGATGTGCACCTGGATGTCAAAATCAAGGAGACATCTCCGAAGCCATTCTATATATGACGTTTACGGACGTCTGCAGTGCAGGGATGTCCAAGTATGCAAGAGGCGTGGTGGTGGTATGTCTAGAGTGGTGCAATGGACTTAGACGTCTCTGTTAGATTTCAGGAATGACAGGGACATCTGCAGGCACATCCATGTTTAGACCTGCTGGAGGCACAATTAAGTATCAGGAAAGTGCTTGTTTTAGTCTTAAAATATACAGAGAGTATAGAAAAGGACAGTTAAGTAATTAGTCTAAGATTACAAATATCTACACCAGAATTTGAACCCTGGCCACCCTGCTCCCAACTCACTACTTCAATCATCATGCTATTCTGGGGATGTCAATGTAGAGGTCCATATCAGGCACATCCGTGTTTCTGAAATCGTACCAGAATTTGCATGTGCCTGGTTTTTTTTTTTGTTTGTTTCAGATGTTCTGGCTCTGACGTCTCAGATTGCACTTGGATGTCCCATTGTAAAATGTACTTTAAACCTACATCACCTGATATTCCAAAGTGATCTCCCCTCTAGGAAATAACCAGATCCCACCCTGCTTAGATTTTGAGATCAGGCACACTCAGTGTGGCCTAGCCATAGTGAAGCATGTGTGTAGCTTTCAGTATTTTAGTAATTTACACATGTACGTGGTGACTTATACACCTATATGTTAGTCCCCAGTTGTGTTGTCTGCCTTGATGGCAAGAAAAGAGACAGCTGTGATAGAGGTCTATAAAATAATGAATGGAGTCAAATGGGTAAATGTAGATTGATTGTTTACTCCTTCAAAAAGTAGAAAGACTAGGGGACATGTAGCGAAGCTGCAATGTGGCATAATTAAGACTAATTGGAGAACATATTTTTTTCATTCTATGTGTAATCAAACCCTAAAATTCATTACCAGAGGATGTTGTAAAAGCTGTAAGTGTAGCTAGGTTCAAAATAGGATTGGACAAGTTCCTGGAGGAAAAGTCCATAAACTATTCACTGTTCTACAAATTTTCAAAAATTGTTTGCTTCAGAAATTAAATGTGCTATTTCTTAATGAATTTGATATGCTGAATTCAAATATGATAGTGAAACTGGTCAATTAGCTCCTGTTTCTATGATATGCTGAAGAATTTACATTTTGCCACTATGTATGGTGAAAATCGAGCCTAAATCCTTAGATGTAAATCAAAATCTTATTACAAATGAAACTTTGCACAAAAACAAGCATATTTTTATAAAATAAAGTTCATAAATGTACTTAGAAGAAACAGAGGAGTAATTATGTCTGTAATTTAACTTTCATTAAGAACATTTGTAAGTACATTCTAGCAAGCTTTGTTCTCATTCAGTGGCTTCATGACTCTTCCTGATCTGTTTCTTGTACTGAAGCAATGGAATATCCCTTGTCACTGTCCAGCAGTAGTCTGCAAGCATTGATGGACTCCATTTACCCTGATACCTCTTTTCCATGGCTGCAATGTCTTGGTGAAATCGTTCTCTATGTTCATCACTTACTGCTCCACAATTTTGTGGGAAAAAATCTAGATGAGAGTGTAGAAAATGAATCTTTAAGGATATGTTGCAACCAAGGTTTTTGTATGCCTTGAGAAGATCTTGAACAATCTCTTGGTAATTATATGCTTTGTTGTTTCCAAGAAAATTTTGTGTCACTGATTCAAATGCTATCCATGCAGTCTTTTCCTTTCCACACAATAAACGAAGAAATTCGTCATCTTGAAGAAGTGTACGAATCTGAGGGCCAACAAAAACTCCTTCCTTAACTTTGGCATCATTAAGTCTAGGAAATTTACCACTAAGATACATGAAAGCAGGTTTAGCTTTATCCATCGCCTTGGCAAAGTTTTTCATTAGTCCCAACTTGATGTGCAAGGAAGTCATCAAAATCTTGTTGCTGTCTACAAGTGCTGGAAACAGAACATTTTTGCTTCCAGGACCCAGTGACTGATGGAGTGGCCAGTCCCTTTTGATGAAATGACAATCTCTAGCATGACTATCCCATTCACACAGGAAGCAAAAGTACTTGGTGTATCCACTCTGAAGACCAAGCAAGAGGGCAGCCACTTTGAAGTCACCACAAATTGACCATAGATGTTGATAATAGTTTATACATTTCAAAAGTTGTTTCATATTGTCATAAGTCTCTTTTATAAAAGCTTCATGGCCAATAGGAATTGATGGTAGCAAGTTGCCATTATGCAGCAATACAGCTTTAAGACTTGCTTTGGATGAATCAATGAGGAGCCTTCAATCATCTGCATTGTAATTGATATTGAGAGCTGCCATTAAACCTTTTACGTTGTTGCATGCAGCAAGATCACCTTCTTTGAAAAAGAATGACACCAAGGGGTATGTTTACTAAGCAGTCTTAGGGGTATGTTTACTAAACTGCGGTAATCGTACATAACGCGCGTTATGTAATGTTAACGATTGTAAGCGCATCATAACGCACGTTATGATGCGCTTACGATCGTTAACGTTACATAACATGCGTTAATCGTAGTTAACGATCGTAAACTCCTGCGGCGCGGTAAAACACCGCAGAAGGTGGAGAGAGGGCGGAGAGAAGAGGTCAATGGGCGGAGAGTGGGCGGGGAGAGGCTCCCTTCACACTAATGCGCTGATCTGAAAAGCTCAATTCCAACGCGAATGAAAACCTGCCGTTAAATGCACATTACAGGGGAGAGAAACCATTTCAGTGTCGGCAATGTACAGCAAGGCAAGGAAAACTAAAAAAAGTGATAAGTGTGATACATGTGCACAGAACAAAAGGGCACATAAACACTGAAAATGACCCCAACAAACTGGAAAAAACCCATAACCAAGCTGGCCAATAGTGGCATCAATGACAAACATCAACCCCTCCACCCCCCCCCCCGAGAAATCTCCATAGAACAGATATAAATCGTGGAAGGGTCTATACTCCGTCCCCATACAAGGTGAATGAGCCCACAGTGAAATAGCGCTGCTCAGGGTTTTCCCCACCATCGGACAGGGTTCCTATGGCGTGCACATGTCCCGCAACATCAGGGCGAGCATGTTGGAACAGCAACTGGACAGATGCTGGAGAAGGGGATACAGAGGGCCACAGGCGGCACATGCTGTGGTGCAGGACACAGTGCGGACTAGGGCGATGCCTAGGTGGCACATACGAATGCTGAAGCAGCAGAGCAGCCAGACAGCAACTGCTGAAGGCCCAAACATGGGCACGACTGTGTTTCCCACAGTGTCACTGGGGATAGTACCCAGCAGCTACCCCCAAGGGCACGGAACATTGGCAGGCGGTGCTGGGGGGAAGTGTGGACACCTATGCAGGCACCCCTACCCCAGAACCCGCAACATAGGCAGCCGCCTACCTGCACACTGGATGGCCTGAGACTGCACACCACCAGCACCACCAGCAGAAGGGCATGTCAGCATGGTGGCTGAGGGATACTGGTGGTGGAGGGGCAGTGGCAGCTGCCCAGAGCAGACCGTGGCCTAGCCCTGTGTAGGTGGGTGCCATGCACTGCAACAGACAGGCCCTGTCTGACCAACAGTCATGGTATCACCAGGGAATGCCTCATCTCTGTGATAACATGGTGGTGCAGTGCACAAAACCAGTGTATTCAGAAGCAGATAGTCACAGGTTCAAGTCCCAGCTGTGGTTTCTGCCAACCCAGTCCTCATATTTTACCCACTACTATAACGTGCTAATACAGACAGAACCTTTCTTGCAGATGACGTAAACATGCCCAAAACACCTACATTTTACCCTACAGAGCACAGACACCATAAACATGCACATTACCTAGAGCAGAGCCTCCCAAATGCAGTCCTGGAGGGCCAAACGCCATTCAGGTTCCATGCTGCCTCTTATAAAGATGCCTGTGCTGCATTTCAATGTGCCACCCCCATGGTATGCAGATGTATATCAAGCATATTCATGAGGGACAGCATGAAAACCCGAACAGTGTTTTGCACCGCAGGACTGGAGTTGGGAACCTCTGCCGTAAAGCAGCAGCCAACAGGGGCAGAGACACCCGCACCCACAGGCCCCATTATCCAAGGCCTCCTGGAGAGGCAGGACTTTGGGCTCTGCGTGCATCTCCCAATACTAGCACTTGCATACCTTAGTAATGCCACCCTAAACCTGGGAATATGGTACACAGCTATCAAAATGTTGCTATGATTACTGGCAGATAGCAATTCCTAGGTTAAGTACAATTTTCGGAGTGAGCTGCATCATAGCAACCTTTCTGATGTCTGTGGAGTGTGCTACAGGTCTTGTGTCTGACAGTGTTTACCAATCTGGGGGGTGACTCCTACAGTATTGCGTACCATAGCCATGCCTGCACTGTGCCCAGGACTGGTGTGGTGGCCTGGGCTGCCCAACACCTCTATAGTTGCACAATGCTGGCATAGGTGTGGGGAGTGTGTGTCTGTCTATCCAGTGTGTGGTGGCTGCCAATACCCTCCACAGCCCACACTGCTAGCACTGTTGCCAGTATTGGCCTGCCAATATGCATAATGAGGAGCAAGGTACTGTGGGAATAGCCTGGATAGGGTGGCCTGGCCTGGCTGCATCTGCACAGGGCATAGGGCAATGGCTGGACATTGTAGTGTCCGGTACCACCTGCACGGACAGGGTGGCCATAGCATGTCCTGCTGGGAGGTCACTCTCACCCTGACTGAGCAGTGACCATGGCATGGCTAGGTTCCCCCATAGTGCTATATAGTGTTTCTTTTGTATGATATTTATGGGTGTCCTTTTGGGGCCCAATCACTGATTTATCTGCTTGGTGTGTATGCTGATATCCCTGCTTTGGGTACATGCGTCTTCTCCAGAACCATGCACTATGGACTAGCTGGTGGACTGTCTGCAGCTAGTATGTGTCTTGCTGGAACACCGTGCAGGGTGCAGTTGCTGGAGGCTTGCTGCTGTAGAATGTCAGATAATGGTGGGGGGCAGCTCAGCATTTTGAGACCTTCTGTCTGCTATTGCGTTATGGATGTGTACTGCTCTGCATTGCCTGCCCTGTAGGGTGTTTGATCCCTAGCAGGACTGGGATGATGGTCCCCTCTACTGCCACCATTGCAGGGGAGAGCTCCTGTCCCCCACCCTGAGCCCCAGAGGGTGGGTTGGGTGGTGGTACGTAATCTCCCTGGTAACCACAGCAGAATGTGGGTGTGGTGCCGTGCAGTCCTCCTGTAGCCAGTCGGTTGTTTATTAGCAGGTCTAGCCCACTGATTACTTCACTGCCCATGGAGCCAGAGGTCATTGGTTCACAACCCACAGTGGAGTTCATTGATAGGGCTGTCTTAGGCATTGTCTATTTTTATTGTATATTAGTGCTGCCAGCACAACCACCCTCAGGGTACTGTCACCTTATACAAAACTTTTATCCTGTGTGACTCAATGCCCTCTCTAACATAGACCGCAACACTTCCTCCAATTTGATCTTCTCTATCATTGTGATATGGTTTGTACCGAGGTATCACGGTACCCTATTGGTTGTCCTCCTTCCACCAGGTCTCTGAGATGCCATTTATATCTAACCTTTTATTTAGTGCTATATATTCTAGCTCTCCCATCTTACTTTTTTAAGACGTCTACCATTTGCATACAGGCATTTTAGAGGTTGTATTTCATTCATATTAACAATATCAGTTGACAAGGGTAATTGGGAATCCTTCAGCTGTACTTAAAGGCATCTGTGTTACTTTTATCTATATTGCAATCTCCCTATCAGGATGCCCTAACTTCCCTCTTTTGCTAGTATCCTTCAAGAATACATCCTTTGGAACCATGTGCTGTTGGGTGACTGTCGGCTTTCAACTGTGAACTAGTTTAAAACCTGCTCTATCTCCTTTTTAAGGGTTAATGCCAGCTGTCTGGTTCCACCCCAGTTAAAGTGGAGGCCATCCTTTCGGAAACGTCCCTCCCTTCCCCAGAATGTTGCCCAGTTCCTAACAAATCCAAAACCCTCTTCTTTGTACCATTGTCTCATCCACTCATTGAGACTCCGGAGCTCTGCCTGCCTTTTGGTCCTGTGCGTGGAACGGGAATCATTTCTGAGAATGCTACCTTGCAAGTTCTGGATTTCAACTTCCTACCTAAAAGCCTAATTTTGGCCTCCACAACCTTCCTCACACATTTTCCTATGTCACTGGTACCAACATGTACCAGGACAGCAGGTTACTCCCCAGCACTATCTGAAACCTTTTCTAGGTGGTGCATGAGGTCCGCTACCTCTGCACCAGGCAGGTGTTACCAAACAATCCTCATGTCTACCAGCCGCCCAGCTATCTACATGCCTAATGATCAAATTGCCAACTATAATGGCCATCCTAACCCTTGCCTCATAGTCGCATGGCCCTAGAGAAACCACTTTGGTGCAGAGAGGGTTTTACATCACCTGGAGGACAGATCCTAACTTATGGATCACTTCCTGCCACACCAAACAGAGAGGCTGCCAGACTGAAGGTGGGATTTCAGTACTACATCCCTGAAGGTCTCATCCGTTTACCTGTCTGTCTTCCTTAACTCCTTCAAGTCTGCTAGTCTAGCTTCCAGAGATCGGACTCGTTTTCTGAGAGCAAAGAGCTCCTCACACCTAGTGCACACTATGAGTCCTCACTAGCTCGGAAAGAATCATATGTGTGACACTCAGTACAAAAGACTGGATAGCCCTCATCTCAATGCTGGACTGCTGTCTGCACCTTTTTAAGGTTTTTCTTTTAAATATTTAAACTGTTTACTTAACGTTTATAGGGAATTTCAGGCCCTTACTTAATTAATTTCAATGCCTTACTTAATCTATTCCTGATGAGGATAACTAGTTGAACCTGAAAGTGAATTTGACCACCTCTTTCCCTTTAATAGATTTAACAGCCTATAAATCTAACGATATGCCTGGGATGGGTGGGAGGGAAAAAAACATTTAGTAAAAGCTGGCTTGCTACACAGTGCCCTGACCTGTGCTTCTAAGGTCATCTTTTAACAATTTCCAGGGTGACTCACACAACCCTTGGTTTGATAGAGGGAGCCTTTCAAATTAACCCTTTGATCTGTTACTTGGCTTTAAAACCTATTTAAATCAATTTCACAGGTCTCTTACCTCCTAACTGAAAGGCCTCTTTGTAAAGGTCTCTAGAAACAATTTCTTTCTTTCTTTCTACTCAAAGAATATTTACCCTATCCTACCTCCTATGCTAAGCAAATGAACAGTTCTCTGGTGGTATTAAACCGTGACTACCTTAATAAAAACACTGAGTTCTAAAATACACAGATTTATCAGCCTTAACCCAAAGAATTCCCTTTTCCCCCCGAGAGAATTTCCCAACAGGTAAATACTTTGAAGTGTGGGTTTCTTTCCAGCAGTAGCAGTCGCTTTTTGTAGTCCCTCAAGACCCCTGTTTGTGTTTTGCACTATTACCCATCCCCCCAAACAAAGGTGATATATGGGTATCTGGGACTTGGTTTGATGGGGTATTAATGTTCTTTTGAGACCATGGCCTTCCTAGTCTACTTGATATATCAGTATAATTATTCTGGTGTCTAAAATAGCTTTAATTACATGTTCCTCTCACCCAAGAACCTAAATTGAAGGAGGGGGAATCTGGATCACATCTGGAAAAGATGAAGGGCTTCATCAATACACATAGAACATTAAGAGGATCAGAAAGAACTAGAGGTGTGCATTTGTTAGTGCACAGTAAATTGATTTAATGTACATTCATTGATTTAGCAAATTTTAAATCAGGGGACATTTTTACTAAACTTCAGTAATGGTTAGCATGGGTTTCAACATGTTCTAGGTGTGCTAGCAGTTATCACAGGGCAGCATAGTAAATATCCCATGCTAATAGCTTAGCAAGTGATGGGATAGGGACTGGGCAGTCTGGGGCGGAACATGGGTGTAGACCGCAGCCAGCACGGGCAACTAGCACATGCAAGCCATGAGTGCTGCCATTTCCGTGGGTGCACTTGTCAACTCCTCAGTGGGTAGTGGTAAGCCCATCCTTGTTCCGTTTAGCACAGCCTTGTGTGGCTCTAATGTGCTAACTGCAGAAGGACAGGCAGCTTCTACAGAGTATTCTGAAAATTGCAAAAATTATGATTTTCCGGAAATTTTTAAAAACCTCTCCAGCTCAAATTCACATTCTTCCTAAAAAACAAGATGTGCATCATACTCCAGAATATGCATATCTTGGCTAAGATTATGTTTATCTAGCATTTTTTAATTGGCTATAAAGAAATTACAAGAAAATGCTCTAAAAGTCCCCATATGTAACAAAAGCACAAAACACTAGACTAATACAAGCTCCCCTCTTCCCCTACTTCAAGAACTATTGAAATTCTTGATAGCATCATTTAACTGATCCTCTTATATTGAGGGAATGTCTGGAGATTATCATTAATTTCAACCTACAGAGAATGATTCAAAATTCCAACAGAAATTTTACACTTCCAGTTCTGCATCCATAGAAATTCCTCAGTAATGGATACAGAGCAGATGAGGATGCATTTTCTTACTATTCACCATTTAAAAAGAATAATCAAATTTGGGGTCATTCTAACCACAGTGAGATAGACTTCTTCTACTACCAGCTGCTACTAAGAAACAAAAATAAAACTCTGGGGAAAACTGTACTCAATATACAGTATATGCTAAACCTGCCATACTAAACTAGCACTAACCCAGAACTCAAACAGCTATCACCACGTCTATGAAAAGTTGGTAATGCAAACATCACATGGGCCCTAAAACACCAAAATTCTTCATATTAGAAGGTTCGGTTTGGAAAAAAAATAAACTGGATTGCTATAGAACATTAAGCAGAAACTACACACTAGAAGAATACCTCCTTACCTTACTCATACATGTAAAACTTAGATGGATTCTTAGAAAATACAGAAGTGACCACAGACAGTCAGGAAAGAAAAATATGCAGACAAAGTGAATTGTAAATTCTCACAAAAACAGATGCTGTATGCAAGGCAAAACCAAGGAGGAGTGGCCTAGTGGTTAGGACATGGTACTTCAGACCAGAGGGCTGGGGGGTTCAAATCCCACCTGGGGACAGCAAGCTCAGGCCAGAGGGACTGGGGTTTCTAGTCCTAAAGGCACTCCTTGTGGCCTTGGGCAAGCCACTTAACTCTCTGTTGCCTCAGGTACACATAGGGGCATGCTTTACTAAAGGGAGGTAAAGTTACCAGCCATAAGGACAGGGTACCTGAAACCATATAAGGTGGTGGTGGTGGTGGTGGTGGTGGTGGTGGTGGGTGTGGCATTTAGCCATAAAGGGAGCCATGAGCTGCTTAATACCTAAGGCCTGTTCGGTGCCACAACCTAGGGTGCCTTAGGTTAAGGTGCCCTAAGAGCTGTAATGTGCTTTAAGTTGACAAGCATGAACTGTAACCCTAACACTGGATAGAACACCAAGGAAAGGCAATGGATAAGTGAAGGAGAGGTGGGAGCTGATGGACCTGCTATATCTGTGGGCATCCTATGTGGCATCTGGTAAAGGGGACAAATATGTTGGAGGCAGTTGTACTGATGCACAGGGTGTTGACAATGTAAAGTGCTGCAATGACAATGGGTGGCAAAGGATGGGAATATATGTCCTCCAGAGTTGGCAGGATATTTGCAATGATAGGACAGAAAGGAGTAGTGGTGACATGCAGATCAGGCATAGGAGATGCAAGCATGAAGAGCCACAATGCAGAAAAGGGTACCAGTGAAAGACAAGAAGACACAGCTGACAGAGGCAGATAGATGGGATGAAGGATGGTTGGCAACTGAGGTAAGGGTGTTATGGGCTGGCAGCACAGATCTGCAGAGAGGTGATTGTCACAGGCATGAAAATGATTTGAGTAGGACAGATATGAACAAAGAGGAATTGAACCCATGACCCCTGCCTAGGGACTCATTGTACTAACCAGTAGGCTACAACTCCACAGCTCTTTGCACAGCAATGGCTGGATACAGAAAGACTGTAGGTCACTGCACAAAATGTCAGCTGTGTGTGCCAGGATAGGTTACCCCCACCAGTACCTATGATGCAATGCACATGCAGAAGAACAGTCTACAGCTGATCACCAAATGGAGAATGCACCTCTCCTGCACCTCAGCATGGTAAGAAGAACTGACAGTGTGTGATACTGGCACAGAGCAGCTATAGACCAGGCTACTGTGTAGGTTCTGTGTACTCCCTGAGGGTGAGGTTGGGAACCCAGCACCAGGTCCACATTACCTGTGGTGCTAGAAATACGCTTTGCTGCAGATGCCCATCACTACCAGTGTGTGGCAAGTGTTCCTTGCAGTAGAACCTAAAGTCACACTGTGTCCATCTGTATGCCCCAGTTACATCTAACCTTGGTGGACCAGGACCAACCTGGAATAATGTATACGCAGTGTTACAATGTGGCTGCCATGGTTCCCTATTATCAGGGCAGAGGGGTGTCTAGACTTGCATGAGGTTCATATAGCAATGCCTAATATATCGCCCTCTCTGGGTCAAAGTGGTTACAGTATATGCCCCTTGTTCACAAAGGGCCTGCAATCAACATTTTGTAATTGAGGCTGTGGAGGAAGATGTGGCACGGCCAGGAAGAATGGCAGAACGGGGGGGGGGGGGGGATAGAAGTGCTGACACCAAGCAGAAGGTCCTGCCAAGCTCATAGCTATCAGAAGGTTATCAACAACCCCAGAACTGCCGCTATCCTCACTTTCTGGGAATTATAATCAACTAGATCAATCCCAGGCAGCTTGCATTTGTTGGGCAACACCAGTCTGTGACTAATCTGCTAGCTACCACACTTTGGCATTGTACAACAGCATGGATGACCAGCAACCTATCTAGTGACTATAAAACCCATAAAAGAAACAGCCCACATACCACTGCAACCTGACTCTATATAACACCATATGGATACATTCTGTGACATGGTCACATCTTGGTCAGAGTGAGAGTGGCCTCTCAGCATGAAAATATGTGTACCAGGCCATGCCCGTGCAGATCCACACTAGGATGGCTCTGCCATTGACCTAACCTCTGACACATATACATCCTGTGCAAACTGCTCTGTTTTAGGCACTACCTAGAATCCTCTGCTCCTCATGTACACTTTTATCTTGGACTTGGGGACAAATTATGCAATGTGAGGCAGAGTGGAAAGTGGGCAGTGACAGGCTGAGAGTGCATGCTGGCCCACAATAGGCTACATCTATCACATACACAAATACAGTGTCCCCCTACACAGCTCTTGACAGTGAGCAATGAATCTAGTGCCATGCTTGTACTCCCATATAATGTCATGTCCCTAGCCATGGCTAGTTCAAAACTGGCCAGGGCAGTACATGCACTTTCCCATGCTGCAGATGCATTGGCCTCCCCCCACTCCCCCCAAAGAGAGTGTGGAAGCATGCACCTCAACTCACATTCAGCAGAAGCAATCTTGAGGATATGATCTGACTGGGGATTTGAACAGTGCCCACACTTTTGTCTTTTCAAAAGTATATATATTTTGTTTGAAAAAAGTACCTGAAAAAGCAGGTATAAGTGTATGTAGCTTTTCTTTAGAGAAGAGATTTGAGCCACAATTCAATATTTTAATGGGAGCAGCACACATTTTTATAGGAAATTTTCATACAGCCATCATTGCTACAAACTCCAAGGATAATTTTTTCTCACAGACTGTACATCAATTTTGAAAGTGAAAACACTTTGAATGTTGCCTAAGGAAAACTATCTGCACACAGCTGTATCTCCTGTGGAGTATTTTGCAAGTAAAATAACATGCATAATTATGAAAATTCAGGACTGCATGAGTTTTCCAAATGCTGCCTCACTACCAACCTCAGGAATGTTTTTCCCGACTGGGGGTAAAATTTTATCTGGATATAGGATAAGCAATTTTCAGTATCTAAAAAAATATTTCACCACAGAAATAAATTTGAAAATGATCTTCCAAAGGGTTCATCAATGGAACAATTCTTTATTTTTATTTACTAAACACAGAATAGAAATGATAGTTTGAATTTGTGAGTTTTGTAATCTATGTTAATATGCAGCACATTAGAAAACTAGAATCCCACTGGAAACCAAAGGAAAATTGAACATTAGTTTCTGGAACAATTAAATTGTTTTAGTAACCAGCATCTAGATACTAATAAAATTGTCATTCAATTATTTGGGAGAACATCACATTAGTAAAATGCAGTGCTCTAACTTGTAATTCATACAAATCAAGATGACAACTCTATGCTTCCTTAAATACTTGAACGCTTATGAAGAGCAAGTAGGTAGACAAGTGAAAAGCTAATATGAGATGTGGCAAGGGAAAAAGCAGAGAAGTTTGACTTAAGCAGTGCACAGAAGAAGGAAGAGAACATAATTATGTATCTGATATTATCAGACATTAGATGCATTTACACGTATGTGTTGCATATACGTGTAAATAATGGTTCCAAATACATCCTGCTAGACCAGTCCAGACTAGTGGGTTGTGTCCCCCTGCCAGCAGATGGTGAGACAAATAAAAATTCCTGACGTTTTGTGACATCACCCTTGGTATAAAAACCTATCCCCCAAGGGGAGCTTCAATATTTTCTCTGTCTCAGCAGATGGTGGACTTCTCCTACCTCCTGGCATTCTCTGAGAATTGATTTGGTATCAGTGTAGCTATGTTTGGCAGCTGTGTATGCTATGGTGCCCCTTCATTGCTGACGGTTTTCCTTTCTTCACTTTCCAGAGCTGCCCCTGGTCAAGAGGACCACAAGAGCACCTCTGAAGGGAAGTGTTCCTGCTCATGAGGAACACTTGCAGCCTTCAATTCTGACTGTTCTGCAAACAAGACTTCTATCAGCTAAGTTGGCAATCACCTTTTGTTATTTTTCTAACTACTTAAAGTTTGTTTAAAAAAAAAAGCACCTTATTCAAGGACCCGGTTGCTGAGGAAGTTGTCGGACAGCTTTTCTTCTCTGGACCCTTCCTTCTTCATCTGTTTTTTCCTTCTTTGACAGCCGTGAGGGTTTTATTTCTTTTGTGGTTGTTTTTTAAACAGTGTTCCGATCTGTTTTTCATTGGTATCTTGTTCTGACCGCATGCCCCTCCCTTCTTTTTTCGGTGTGCTCCATTTTCGGCAGTTGCATTTTTCCTGCTTCTCTTCATACGGTCAGTCAGTGGCTCCTTCCCAGCTCTGTTTTTGCTGTCCCACCATAATTTTTATGTTGTGACTGCCATTCTTTCTTCAGTCTGCTGTTTTTGGCTCCCTGGCTCATCCTGTAACTTTTTCTTTTATCCTGTTGTGATAATGTCTTCTTCCCTATAGCGCTGCTTGGGCTGTGGAAAGAAATGTAAGACTTTGACAGGTAGTTTGTGTTCCTCCTATGATTCTGATCAAGAGGGTCCTTCTGCATCTACAGATCCTGGTTCTGTTTGCCCTTCCATTTCTCTTGCTTTAGCTCCCTCTGGGTTACCTCAGGGTGATGCTAGATCTCAAGATGCCATTCCTCCAGTTTTGTTGCCTGAGCAGACTGCTCATCCTCTACAACTCTCTATTTAACCTATGAAGACTTCAGCTGACAGTTCTGATCTCCATTTTATGCAGCTATCCCGTCAGGCCTAGGATAGGTGGCTCTCGGGAGCTTTGGCTACTCTGACTGTTGCTGACCTTCTGTCTAGAAAGTATGTCTGCTGAAGTTTGGCTGGAGCTTCTTTAGATCTGTCGAAGGATACCTCCTCTCCTCCAGGGAGCTGGCATTCTGCAGGGGAAGATGGTGACGGTCTATCATTATTTGACATTCTATCACTTCTGAGTCTGGCTGGGAAGAAGGAGAGCTCTCGCTATTGGAAGATGACCAGATGTCTCGAGAAGACTGTCAGGATATCTGCTTATTCCATAAGGAAGAACTTCCTGATCTCATTGCTCAAATTATGGAAGTTCTGCACCTTTTGGACTCTCAAGTGCAACAGCCTTTGGATTCTTCTAAACCTCAAGCAAACCCCATCATCGTGGGCATCAGGAAACTTTCTAAGCCTTTTCCTTTTCCCCCAAGGCTTAGAACCAGCCCTATTCAAAGAAGAACAGGATTTTCCAGACTGGTAGTGATGAACATCTCTGAAGTGTACTCTGTTGGATAGAGTTACACTATGGTCGGGTAGTGCTGGTGGCTCTGGATTGGCCTCGGCGTCCATGGTATGTCAATCTCCTCTGCCTCCTGCAGGAGGTGCTCCTACCTCTTGATGTCTACAGAGGTCTCCTGTTTCAGGGGCTGGTTCTCATGGAAGACCCCACTCCTTACTCGCTTATGACTTGGCTATTGAGCGACATCGCTTGCATCGCAAACGTTACTCGCCGCAAGTAGTGGCCACTTTACTATAGGCTCAAAGGTCTTCTACCTCATGTGCTGATGCTCAGATCTAGCGTCTTTTTTTTTCTTGGTGTTCTAAGAGATCTATCTCCCCTTGGTGAGTTGACATTTTTATCTTCCTTCAGAAGTGCAGAAATGGTCTGATTGGGGGGGGGGGGGTAGGGCTGGTAATGGGCTTATCAGGGGGTTAGGATTGGTAGTGGGTTGATGAAAGGGCTAGCACTGGTGATGGCCTGATGGGGGGCTAGAACTGGAAATGGGCACTTAAGAGAGGCTAGGACTGGAAATGGACTTGAAGGACTAGAAAGGGGGCCTATTACTTCTGGAGAGAAATCTGAAATTGTGAGTATATACTTCTGGGAATTTTTCTGAAAGGAATTTTTTTCTTTTAAAGCTAATTAATCTGTGAACCCACTATTTTTTGTTAAATCAGTCAGGGCCTAGTAGCAACAGTTTAAGATTCAATTTAAAACACAGAAGAGAACTTTCTGGTTACCTTTCATACCCAGTAGAGAGCTGTAGTTTAAATTTCATAGTCACTCAGGGCCTAGCATCAGCAAAGTACTTTTAGTTTCAATTTAAAACACAGAAGAGAGCTTTCTGGTTAAATTTAGAATCCAGCAGAGAGCTTGTAGTTTAAATTTCATAGTCACTCAGGGCCTAGCATCAGCAAAGTACTTTTAGTTCCAATTTAAAACACAGAAGAGATCTTTCTGGTTAACTTTAGAATCCAGCAGAGAGCTTGTAGTTTAAATTTCAGAGTCACTCAGGGCCTAGCATCAGCAAAGTACTTTTAGTTTCAAATTAAAACACAGAAGAGAGCTTTCTGGTTAAATTTAGAATCCAGCAGAGAGCTTGTAGTTTAAATTTCATAATAGGTTAGGGCCTAGCATCAGCAAAGTACTTTTAGTTTCAAATTAAAACACAGAAGAGAGCTTTCTGGTTAACTTTAGAATCCAGCAGAGAGCTTGTAGTTTAAATTTCATAGTCACTCAGGGCCTAGCATCAGCTAAGTACTTTTAGTTTCAAATTAAAACACAGAAGAGAACTTTCTGGTTAAATTTAGAATCCAGCAGAGAGCTTGTAGTTTACATTTCATAATAGGTTAGAGCCTAGCAGCAGCAAAGAGCTATAATTTAAATCAAATCAGAATATAGCTTAGCACAAAAGGCAAAACAAGGTCAATTCTCCTTGAGCAGCATACAAAGTCTTTTAGAGACCTTTACAAAGAGGCCTTCTACCTAGTGGGCAAGCGACCTGTGAAGCTTTTTCAATAGGTGTTAACACCAGCTGGCAGTTCAAAAGGCCATTTTGAAAGACTCCTTCTATCCAAGCAAGGACTGCTAATTACCCAGGAAGTAGGTCACTGCTTACCTCAGCAGCACAAGCATAAATAGCTCAACCAGAGCTCTGTAATCCTCAGTCTTGAAGGACTAGAAAGGGGGGCTGTTACTTCTGGAGAGAAATCTGAAATTGTGAGTATATACTTCTGGGAATTTTTCTGAAAGGAATTTATTTCTTTTAAAGCTATTTAATCTGTGAACCCACTATTTTTTGTTAAATCAGTCAGGGCCTAGTAGCAACAGTTTAAGATTCAATTTAAAACACAGAAGAGAACTTTCTGGTTACCTTTCATACCCAGTAGAGAGCTGTAGTTTAAATTTCATAGTCACTCAGGGCCTAGCATCAGCAAAGTACTTTTAGTTTCAATTTAAAACACAGAAGAGAGCTTTCTGGTTAAATTTAGAATCCAGCAGAGAGCTTGTAGTTTAAATTTCATAGTCACTCAGGGCCTAGCATCAGCAAAGTACTTTTCGTTTCAAATTAAAACACAGAAGAGAGCTTTCTGGTTATCTTTAGAATCCAGCAGAGAGCTTGTAGTTTAAATTTCATAGTCACTCAGGGCCTAGCATCAGCTAAGTACTTTTAGTTTCAAATTTAAACACAGAAGAGAGCTTTCTGGTTAAATTTAGAATCCAGCAGAGAGCTTGTAGTTTAAATTTCATAATAGGTTAGAGCCTAGCAGCAGCAAAGAGCTATAATTTAAATCAAATCAGAATATAGCTTACCTCAGCAGCACAGGACAGGGTACTGTGTAGCAGCCCTCTTTTAATAAGTGTTATATACCACCCACCCACCCCACACCCACCCTCCACTGGGATAATCACAGCTTTATAGGTACTTGCACAACTTAAAAGACAGGAGGTGCTCTCAGGTGAAGCTCATTACCCAAATCAGTCATACACTAAGGACCTGAGATTAATTAAGCTTCAGGTGAACAAGGTATATTAAACTTATTAGGTACAGTTTTAGTGGTATAAATATCCATAGCACCCTTTAGTACATAAAGAACTTAAAGATCTAAACACAAACTTAAAACTAAGATGCAGACAGCAGTCCAGCAGCGGGATGTGGGCTTTCCAGTCTTTTGCATTGAGTGTCACATGTATGATTTTCTCCCAGCTGGTGAGAGGTCTTACGTGTGCACTAGGTGCAAGGAACTCTTTGCTCTCAGGGAACAAGTCCGTTCTCTAGAGGCTAAAGTAGCAGACTTGGAAAGCATAAGACAGACAGAGAGGTACATAGACGAGACCTACAGGGATATAGTCCTGAAGTCCCACCTCCAGTCTGGCAGCATCCCTGTTGCCATGGAGGAGAGAGGTCACGTGACAGGAGAGCATCACCCTGGTGTGGCAGGAAGTGATCCTGTAACTAGGACCTGTTCTCCAGGTGATGTAAACCCCTCTCGCACCGAGGAGGTTTCTCCAGGGCCAAGTGCCCATGAGGGAAGGGTTAGGACAGCAGTTATAGTTGGTGATTCGATCATTAGGCATGTAGATAGCTGGGTGGCTGGTGGACGTGAGGATCGCCTGGTAACATGCCTGCCTGGTGCGAAGGTAGCGGACCTCACGCACCACCTAGATAAGGTCTTAGATAGTGCTGGGGAGGAGTCTGCTGTCTTGGTACATGTCGGTACCAATGACATAGGAAAATGTGGTAGGGAGGTTCTGGAAGCTAAATTTAGGCTTTTAGGTAGGAAGTTGAAATCCAGAACCTCCAGGGTAGCATTCTCCGAAATGCTTCCCGTTCCACGCGCAGGACCCAAAAGGCAGGCAGAGCTCCGGAGTCTCAATGCGTGGATGAGACAATGGTGCAGAGATGAGGGGTTTGGATTTGTTAGGAACTGGGGAACATTCTGGGGAAAGGAGGGGCTCTTCCGAAGGGATGGGCTTCACCTTAACCGGGATGGAACCAGGCTGATGGCATTAACCTTTAAAAAGGAGATAGAGCAGCTTTTAAACTAGATAATAGGGGAAAGCCGACAGTCGCCCAAGAGCGCATGGTTCGGAAGAATGTATCCTTGAAGAATACTACAAAAAGCAGAGAGGTTCCAAAAAAGAGTAAAGTAGCCCAAATGCCCTCGAGTATGGAGCAGACAGAGCTTAAAGATCCCAAATTACCCATGTCTACCAATAGCCAAATTAATATGAATAAAATACAGTCTCTAAAATGCTTGTATGCAAATGCTAGAAGTCTAAAAAACAAGATGGGAGAGTTAGAATATATAGCACTAAACGAGAGGTTAGATATGATTGGAATATCAGAGACATGGTGGAAGGAGGACAACCAGTGGGACACTGTGATACCTGGGTACAAACTATATCGTAATGATAGAGCTGATCAAATTGGTGGAGGGGTTGTGCTCTATGTTAGAGAGGGCATTGAGTCAGAAAGGATTAAAGTTTTGCAAGAAACAAAATTTGCTGTAGAATCTCTATGGATTGAAATTCCATGTAAAAAGGGGAAGGCGATGGCAGTGGGGGTGTACTATCGTCCGCCTGGCCAGAATGAACAAATGGATGATGAAATGCTCAAAGAAATCAAGGAAGCTAGCAAAAGTTACAGTGCAGTAATAATAATGGGTGATTTCAATTACCCCGGCATCGACTGGGTCAGTGTCACAGCAGGACATGCTAGGGAGATAAAGTTCCTAGATGAAATAAATGACTGCTTCTTGGAGCAGCTGGTTCATGAACCGACCAGAGGGGAAGCCATATTAGACCTAGTCCTTAGTGGAACACCAGATCTAGTGCAAGAGATAAGGGTGTTTGGGCCACTTGGCAATAGTGATCATAGCATGATCGCCTTTGATTTAATTAGTGGAGGAGGGATAGTAAGGAAATCCACAGTACTACCCTTTAACTTTCGAAAGGGAGACTATGATAAAAGGAGGAAAACAGTTAAGAAAAAACTAAAAGGAGCAGTTGCAAAGGTTAAAGACGTACATCAAGCTTGGTTGTTGTTGAAAAATACTATCTTGGAAGCCCAGACCAGCTGTATTCCACGCTTTAAGAAAAGTGGAAGGAAGTCCAAAAAACTGCCAGCATGGTTTAAAGGTGAGGTCAGAGAGGCTGTTGTTGCCAAAAAAGCATCTTTCAGGAAATGGAAAAAAGAGCCAAATGACGAAACCTGGAAACAGCACAAGCACTGGCAAGTCAAATGCAAGGCATTGATAAGGCAGGCAAAGAGAGAATTTGAGAAGAAGCTTGCTGCGGAAGCAAAAACATGAAATAAAGACCTTTTCAAGTACATTCGTAGCAAAAAACCTGTGAGAGAGTCAGTTGGTCCATTAGATGATAAAGGGGTTAAAGGAGCACTAAGAGGCGACAAGGCGATAGCGGAGAGACTGAATGAATTCTTTGCTTCGGTCTTTACTGAGGAAGATGTAGGGATGTTACCCATGACTGAAGTGGTATTTAAAGGTGCGGAAGAATTGAAGGAAATATCGATACATTGGGAAGATGTCTTACAACTATTAGATAAACTGAAGAGTAGCAAATCACTTGGGCCGGATGGTATACATCCAAGGGTGTTGAAAGAACTGAAATATGAGATTGCAGACCTGCTATTAGTAATCTGTGAACTATCATTAAAATCATCTCTAATACCTGAAGATTGGAGGATCACCAATGTAACACCAATTTTTAAAAAGGGTTCCAGGGGTGATCCGGGAAACTACAGACTGGTGAGCCTGACGTCAGTACCTGGAAAAATGGTAGAAACCATCATAAAGAATAAAATTACTCAGCATGTAGATAGTCACGACCTAATGGGTGACAGCCAACATGGCTTTAGACAAGGAAGATCTTGTCTTACTAATCTGTTATGTTTTTTTGAAGGAGTGAATAAACAGGTGGACAAAGGTGAGTCGGTTGATATTGTGTATCTGGACTTTCAGAAAGCCTTTGACAAGGTCCCTCATCAGAGACTTTTGGCAAAACTAAAGAGTCATGGGATAGGAGGCAGTGTACTATTGTGGATCAGGAACTGATTAAAAGATAGAAAGCAGAGGGTAGGGCTAAATGGCCAATTTTCCCAATGGAGAAAGGTGAATAGTGGTGTACCCCAGGGATCTGTGCTGGGTCCGCTGCTTTTTGACATATTCATAAATGACCTGGAAAGTGGAATAACGAGTGAGGTTATCAAATTTGCAGATGACACAAAACTATTTAAAGTTGCTAAAACCCAAGAGGATTGTGAAAAATTGCAAGAGGATCTTGATAAATTGGAAGACTGGGCATCAAAATGGCAGATGAAATTTAATGTGGACAAGTGCAAGGTTATGCACCTAGGGAAGAACAACCCAAACTATGGTTACACGATGCAAGGTTCCACATTAGGAACCACCACCCAGGAAAAAGATTTAGGCGTCATTGTTGATACCATGTTAAAACCCTCGGCCCAGTGTGCAGCGGCGGCCAAGAGAGCAAATAGAATGCTAGGTATGATAAGGAAAGGAATGGAAAATAAAACAAAAGATATTATAATGCCTCTATATCATTCCATGGTGAGACCACACCTTGAATATTGTGTGCAATTCTGGTCGCCGTATCTTAAAAAGGATATAGCGATTTTAGAAAAGGTTCAGAGAAGAGCCACCAAAATGGTAAAGGGGATGGAAGGATATTCCTAAAAGGAAAGGCTAAAAAGGTTAGGGCTCTTTAACCTGGAAAAGAGACGGCTGAGGGGAGATATGATAGAAGTCTATAAATTAATGAACGGAGTGGAACGGGTAAACGTAGATCGATTGTTTACGTTATCAGAATATAGAAAGACTAGGGGACATGCAATGAAGCTACAGGGTAAACTTTTTAAGACTAATAAAAAAATATATTTTTTCACACAACGTGTAATCAAACTCTGGAATTTGTTACCGGAGGATGTAGTAAAGGCTGTTAGTGTAGCTGGGTTTAAAAAAGGTTTGGACAAGTTCCTGGAGGAAAGGTCCATAAACCATTATTAAGAAGTGACCGAAGATATCAGTGCTTGACCCAGTACAAGCATTGTGGAACTTGTGTCTCTTGGGGAAACTGCTAGGTACATATGACCTAGATTGGCCACTGTTGGAAACAGAATACTGGGCTTGATGGACCTTGGTCTGTCCCAATATGGCATATCTTATGTTCTTATGTTCTTATCGACTGATGAGGGGGGTTAGGATTGAATATGGGCTGATTGGGGGAGTTAGGACTGGAAATGAGTAGACTGGGGGGCTAGGACTGGAAATGGGCTGATTAGGTGGGCTAGAACTGGAAATGGGATGATTGGGGGAATTAGGACTGGAAATTTGTAGACTGGGGGGGGGGGTTTAGGACTGGAAATGGGCTGATTGGGGGGTAGTACTGGTAATGGGCTGATCAGGGGGATTAAGATTGGTAGTGGGTTGATGAAAGGGCCTGCCCTGGTGATGGGCTGCTGGGGGGGGGGGGCTAGAAGTGGAAATGGGCTGATGAGGGGGGTTAGGACTGGAAATGGGCTGATTAGATGGGCTAGAACTCGAAATGTGCTGATCGGGGGGTGGGGGGGGGGTGCCAAGACTGGAAATGAGCTAATTGGGGGAGTTGGGCTGGAAATGGCTAGACTGGGGGTGCTAGAACTGGAAATGGGCTTGTTGGGGGGGTTAGGACTGGTAATGGGCTGATTTGTGGGGTTAGGACTTAATGGGCTGATGGGGAGCTAGCACTGGAAATGGGCTGATCGGGGAGCTAGCACTGGAAATGAGTTAGAACTGGTAATGGGCTGATGGGGGGAGCTAGGACTGGAGTGGACTGATGGGGGGAGCTAGGACTGTAGATAGGCTGGGACTGGAAATGGGCTGATGGGGGAGGAGAAAGCTGCTGGCACTAGAAGAAGACTGGGAGCTAGAACTGGAAGTGAGCTGATGGAGGGGGGGGGGGGGAGAGAGCTGCAGGCCCTGAAAGAAAACTGGGGGCTAGGGCTACAAATGGGCTGATGCAGAGGGATGGGAGAATGGGACTAGAAGGAAACAGATGCTGAGATGGTCTGCCAGGGGAAGGAGGGGGCAGGAAAGGAACTGGCATGGGGGGGGGAGGTGGGTGCAGGAAGGAAGCTGACACGGGGGAGTGGGGTAGGAAGGTAACTGACACAGGGGGAAAGAGGGGGCTGGAAGGGAGCTGACACCTGGGGATGGTACTGAAGGGGGACTGGAAGGGAGCTGATACTTGGGGATGGGACTGGTTGGTGGCTGGGTAATGGGAGGAGGCTGGAAGGGAGTTGACATGTGAGGATGGCACTGGAAGGGGATGGACAGAGGGTAGGGTGATTGAAAGGGAGCTGATGGGGGGTGTGTGGCACTGGGAGTGGAAGTGAGCTGATACCTGCAATGGTATTTGGACTAGAAGGGGCTAGACAGTGGGGGAGGAGGGGGACTGGAAGGGAATGGACACCAGAGACAGTCCTGGGAATGCAAGGTGGTTGACATTGGAAGGTATGGGGAGGGGAACACTGGAAAAGGAGCTGATACTGGGGAGGGTTACCAGGACTGGAAATAGGCTGATGGAAGAAAGTAAAAAAACAAGCTAAAGAAGAGATAACAAATGCCAGATGGACCACAGACCACAGAAAGAGAGCTAAGAGAAGAGAGGAAAGCAGAAGTCTCAGATCGGGACCAGCATGATCAGAGAATAAAATGGTCAGACAATAAAGGTAGAAAAAATAATTTTATTTCACTTTAGTGACTGGACTTTGTGCTGTCTTTATATTTTACACAGTATGGGGGATCTGCATATCTTATTTATCTGATGTTGCACTGCATGCGGAGTCAGGCTTCTTGGGATTTCAGTTTAAATTTTGTCTACATATTTTTATTTTTACTTTAGATTGTAGTTACTTATTCTATACTTGATGAGGGTCTGTGTTCTGAGTGTGTGACTGAGCTCAGGTGTTCTGTTAACATGGGCTTTGTACATAAAGATCTATACTGTAGTGTAGTAATTTGACATGTTCAGCTTTTCAAATAGGTGTATGGATGTTGTGATGAAGCAGACGCCAGTAAACCCATGGAGGTAGAAGAAAACATTGATCTCTTCAAAGGAAATGATATAGATAAAGTTCAGTTAGTGAGAAGTGCAGCTAGAGGGAGCATGCACGGAGATTCAGAAGGTAGGCTGACACACCCAGGTTGGGATGATGCAAGAACTAATTCAAAGCATAATCAGATACACCTGGTCAGAGGGACAGAAACCTTAGCTGAGAAACAGCTTTATAAGCAAAGCATAGACAAGCCAGAGGAGAGAGGAGTGGCATGAGCCGCAGCAGCTGCTGATAGAGAAGAAAAAAAAAGGAGACTGCTCCAAGGAGAGGAGAAAAGGCAGTGGAATTTGCACCCTTACAGAAAAGGAACAGGTTCCAGGAGAGCCAGTTTCAGGCTGGGAAGCTCCAGAAGGAAAGCTTCAGGAGGGACAGAAGGAGTACCTGGAAAGTGCCTGGTAGGGAGAATACCAGAGACGCAGACCCAAGAGTTCAGAGGTACCTTCATGCTTCTTCCCCTGTATGTGAGCCACAAGGAGTTCAGAGGTGGGTGAACAAGACTCAGCACAGGAGTCTAAGAGACACAGATCTGAACCAGGAACTGAGGCCAGGTCCCAGAAAAGCCTGGAAGCCAGGGAGCCATAGCAGCAGCCAACACAGCTGGAGAAAGGTTTGGGAACCTATAAAAAGAGTGCTTTACTAAAAGTCCTGTTGCATATTTGCCAGACCAGGTAGAGCCAGGTTGTAGAGCCTTAGAAAGAAGTTCTGAAGTAAAACCAGGAACTATATGGGGAAAGCTCAGGGGTAACAGATACAAGAGGCTATGCAGATAGACCCTGCTGAACCTGACCCTTTGCTAACTGAATGCCCTATGGACTGTATGCTTTGTTGTGCTGGAGGTTTAGAATCCTTGAGAGAAATATAGCATGCAAGACATACTTTTGAAACACAGTTTTGTTTGACAAGCTGAAAGAAGAAGCATTGCTTTTGTTTGTATAACCTGTTTTGTTTGAACCTGCATAACTAACAAGGACTGTGAAGCATATCTAAGCTTTTTGACCTATGTAAATACCTTATGTGAAAATCCTGAACAAGGTGAAAATCCTGTTGCCTTCGTTTGAACCTTTGTGCATTAAGGGAATAAAACCCTATACTTTACCATTCACATGGCTTACACAACTATTCATTTTGAAGAAAGGGACTACTAGTACCAGCATGCACCTGGGCTAACAAAGGTTTCTACCTTCAATACAACAATAATGTCCACCCTGACCTTTAAGCACGTGGCTAAAGGGATGGGGTTGTGACAATGTTCCAGGGCCCACTGTAGTATTTACAGTGATGCTTTTTTTGGATGGGCTCCTTATGTGAGTTTTGGAAGTTGGTGCTGATATGGTATGGTATGGTATGGTATGGTTTGGTAGATTTGCTCTATAGATACTCAGTGACTTTGTTGTAGGGTTTTGTATTAGTTCACAATATGCCTGGTACTGGAGAATGTTTGTTGTTGTTAGTGAGATGATCAGAAGCAGATTTTTTTTTTTTAAGATATTGAGTTCTGTGGATGAATTTCCTGGTTCTGCTCTGCACCCACTGTTGAAGAGGGTCCTGTGGATGCAAAATATATGTTGAAAAATAAAAAGCAAGAACCATAACGCAGTTTATAACAACAAAATAAAAATGAGTTATAATTTAGTTTTATAAACTGTGCTGTGGTTCTCACTCTCTTTTAGTTCCTTGGTGTACAAACATCTTGCATTTCCTCCATATAATCTAATCAGCTTTTTAGTTTGGTTCAGTCCCTGATTGGAGTTTTGAGAAAGCCCCGCTCCCCTCTATGGGGGGGGGGGGGGAGGGCGCCATCTCATCCTTCGCCTCAAGCAGCAGATTGCCTTGAGACGCCCCTGTGTGTTTTTTGTTCCAGCTGTTCCCTCATTTTCTGAAATGTATGTATCCAGAGTATGCTGCATTTTATCAGTGACTAAGCAAACAGTACCTTCTGTGCTTTTCTGGAAGACTAATTGTACCTTTTTTTACCTTTTGCAGAAGAGGCTTCTCACATTCTCTCTCTTCTTTTAGTTAGACTTTGGTCTGCTGCATTTCACTGGATTCAAGTAGTTGATTTCTGGTAAACTTTTTCTGCATTCTCCTTCTTACTCTTCTTCTTTCCCTATTGCATTGCCCTTATTTGAGGTAAGCAACTTGGGTAAGGCTAATGTACTATTTCCCTCCCTCCAACTGATAGGCTTTTCTTTTTCATTCATCATGACCCTCTTCTCTTCTCCATTAACTCTACCTTTCCCCTTGGGGTTCAGGCTAAAAGTTCCATTAACATTTGCCCAACCTGTTTCTATGTACATTTCTGCTATTCTCTCTCTGTCATAAGAACATGATATGCCATACTGGGTCAGACCAAGGTCCATCAAGCCCACTATCCTGTTTCCAACAGTGGCCAATCCAGGTCACAATTACCTGTTGGGTTCCCTAAAAGGTGCACAGATTCCACGTTTATTCTAGGGTAAGCAGTAGATTTACCTGGTCCTCTTTAATAATGGTTTATGGACTTTTAAACCCAGATACACTAACAGCTTTTACTACATCCTCCGGAGCTTGATTATACGTTTAGTGAAAAAAATATTTTCTCCAATTTGACTTAAATGGGCTACATTGTAGCATCACTGCATGTCCCCTAGTCTTTCTACTTTTTAAAGGAGTAAGCAATCAATTTACGTTTAACCATTTCATTCCATTCAATACTTTATAGACTTCTGTCATATATTCCTTCAGCCGTTTCTTTTCCAAGTTGGAGTCCTAACCTTTTAAGCCTTTCCTCATAAGGGTATCCTTCCATCCTCTTTATCATTTTGGTGACTCTTCTCTGTACCTTTTCTAATCCTGCTATATCCTTTTTAAGATATGGTGACCAGAACTGCACAGAATATTAAAGGTTTGGTCTCATCATGGAACAATACAGAGGCATCACAATATTCTCGGTTTTATTCTCCGTTCCTTTCTTTATGAATCCTAGCATTCTATTTGCTTTCTTGCTGCCACTGCACACTAGGCAGAGTGTTTCAACGTATTATCCACAATGACACCTAAAATCTTTTGCTAGTTGGTGGTTCCCAAGGTGGAACCTTTCATCATGTAACCATAGTTTGGGTTGTTCTTCCCTAAGTGCTTAACTTTGTACTTGTCCACATTAAATTTCATCTGCCATTTGGATGTCCAGGCTTTGAATTTATTAAGGTCTTCTTGCAATTTTTCACAGTCATCTTGATTAATTTGAATAATTTTGTGTCATCTGCAGATCTGATCAGCACACTCATTATTCCCATTTCCAGGTCATTTCTGAATATGTTAAAAAGCAGCGGGCCCAGCACAGATCCCTGGGGTACTCCACTAATCACCTTTCTCTATTTAGAAAATAGGCCATTTAACCCTACTCTCTGTTATCTATCTTTTAACCAGTACCTGATCTACAATAATATACTGCATCCTTTTCCATGACTCCTTAATTTCATGAAAAGTTCCTCATGAGGGACCTTGTCAGAGGCTTTCTGAAAATCCATATACATTGTATCAACTGGCTCACCTTTATCGACCTGTTTATTCATACCTTCAAAAAATGTAATGGATTAGTAAAAAGACTTTCCTTGGCTAAATCCATGCTGGCTTCCTCCCATTAAACAATGACTCAGTTACTGCTTGCTGCTGCAGAGAATGGGCATGTTATGAAAATGGACAGTGCTTTATAGTTAGTATGGGTGTACTTACACATCCCTTCTCATGAAGAAGTGGTAAATGCATCCTTGCTAACAGAGGTACACCTACCATAGCTTCAACACATGAAACCTAATTCCCCCACTTCTAGCCAGTCCCCTGACATCAGTACAAGACCCCTCCCACCCTGACTCAGCACCTGACATCATACAACAACACTCCTACTCTCTCGTCCCCCCTCCCCCTCCCCCACTGGTATACTACAACAACTTTTGCAGCACCCAAATCTCCTTGCTTTTGCCTGGAGAATCCTGGTGACTAGTGGGGGTGGGGGGGGGGGGGGAGAGGCAGGAGTGATACCCAGACTCTGCAGCCCCATTTGTGACCCAGGTTAAAAATGTCAGCTCTGACCTCTAATGGTAGTCTCATAGTACTGCTAGGGGTGAAGCTATCAAATAAGGAGCACAAAAAATCCTTTATAAAATTATCCCCTTTGGACTCAAATTTCAAAGGAAGTTATACATATACTGGTGGCCAGTACTCATAACTTCCCTATCTAGAGTTATTCCAAAATTATATGAATAATGCTGGGCTGAAAATACATCTAACCACTCTACCGCTATCTGTATAGGGAAGAGGCAGATCAAGGGGGCATCAAGAATTATCCATATTGCCATGATATTCAGCCATTATATGGAATAATTTATATGTTTAGTCTTGCTAAATTGCATTCCTAAATTAATGGGCCAATATATATCTACCAAGCTAAATAAAAATTGACCTCCAGATAGTGGCCAACGCTGAGTATCTGGAAGAACACAAATATTCTAAACCATCAAGTAATCGAGTCACCATTAATTAAATATCGTGCTGAGAAAGGTCATAACTTTAGTTCATTATGCTGTTTTAGTGTTGATCAAATTTTGCCTCACAAAATAGGAGATTGGAAGATTTTGTTTGCTCTGAACAGTGGGGGATTTATAGATTAAATACCAGTCATCCTTTCATTTACAACGCTAGTATGGAGTGGGGTGCATTTCCATCACTTTAAATTTGATTAGCAATAAATTTAAATAAAGAATATAATGGGGATAGCCTACAAATGGGGATCCCCTGGCCCCCTCTCCATCCTTTCACCCCTACACCTATTCAAATAATTCAACAAACACATCTATTTTTGGGAAACAATTGGTTGCAGCTTTATTACACCTTTCAGGAACAAACAAAAAACAACAACTCAAGCCAAAATATCACTAAAATGTGTTAAGCATTAGCATCAGCCTCCTACTCCACCAGATAAGGTTTCCAGCAGGGTGGAACCAAATCCTGAACCACTGTAGTCTCCTGCCTCTGTCACCAGCCTCGCCATATTACTAGTTGAGACCAGCACCCTAAGATGAGGATCTCTGAGACCTCAGGGATTACATAAACCTCTGGGCTGCGATCCCCTGATTGCCACCCAGTGGCATCATGACCAAAACAGACATAAAACCCCATTGGCTCAGGTAATTACCACAAAGACATGGCAGGTGCAGTCTGTCCCTGCGTCACCCTCATAACATCAAAGTAGCAACCAATTTCAGACACCCCAAACTGATTCCAAGGCCTCTTGCCAGTTGTTAAGAAGTAATTCCTGGCCGACTTGGGACAGTTGAACCCAATTCGAGCCATAAAGGCCCAAACAGTCAGCATCCACCCATGAATGCCGAACATGACACCCACCCCTCTCTAGGAACCAGCGCCCGATCTGGTGGTTAATCTTCACCACACTCCATGACCTCCTTTTTTGCCCCTTGAAAGTTGGTCTTGGAATGATGTCAGACCAGCACTGAACAACTCCCGGGAACAAAGATAGCAATGTTTCAAAGCCCCTCTTGGCTTCCCTGATCAGCTGCTTGTAGGTCCAGAATGTCAAATCATTTCCATCTAAATGGATAATAATCCCAACTGGACATTGCTGAAAGTGGGCATAGTGCTGCAGGCTGGGAATGAGCTGACACCACCACATACCATGCTCGCCCATCCAGACCACAGAAATCCCCACTGGGGCCAATCCCAGATAAGGACCATAAGGCCGTGTAGATGCTCGTCATGCAGCCCAGATTATGATAGAATGGCCCACCAGACACCAGTGTTGTGAACACCCATAAGGATCTGTAAAGAAACAACAGAATGAAAATACAACCCTGTACACCAGACCCCCCCCATCGCACCAGACCCCCCCCCCCCCCACTGCCCCATAAAAACAAATATACCCAGCAAAAGCCCCAGACTGCCATCTGTCAATCAACTGGATCACTGAATCGTCCAGGCCTGCTGCTGTTGCACTGGTCACCACAGCGATCCAAAAGGAATGGGCAGCAAACAGGTGAACATCACAACCCAAGTGTTTCAATGCCTTCTGGAGCACAGCTGTAAACTGAAAATAAATCAGAGGCAAAGCATCTGTATGCAAAAACAAGTGCCCCCTAACCACTGGCCTCATTGCCATATACTGAAGAAGATTCCCCAGTGGGCAAGTGAATGAACTATCTACCCTGTTCAGCACCACCCATCCCTCCCCCACCCTCTGAATCTGTCTTTGACTCAGGAATCAAAATCCTCAACTGAGTCTCTCCCATTTGGACATGCTCCAGGAGTATACTTGCTCGAGTGGAGTAGTCCACCAGCTCTCCAATCCTGAAGAACCCAAAAAATGTCAGACAAAAATACACCCAGAAAAGGAACACCTTGAATCCTGATGCTGCCACCACAGGTAACACCTCCCACAACCATAACAAAAGATTGTGAGAAATCTGCCACCTGAAGTCACATGGCATGGGGGTGGCTCACTCCCATCCAACCAAAAGCCACCACCAAAAACCCAGCCAATTGATTCCCCCATCCAGTCACCTTTGCAAAGAAGGAAAACCCAGTTTGATAATTTCATACTGCTGCCTTAGATAAATGTCTGTTCTTGGCAGCCACAGTAAAATGGCCAAGTAACTCCTCAGGTTAATGGCCAGTATAATGGCCAAGTAACCCCTGGTGCTCCAAAAATTCAGCTTCCTTGTGAAAGCCTCTTAGGTAGGAAGACCAAATAGTGTGAGAAACAAACCTTTAAAGAAGAGCAATTACTCTGGGATGTCAAGCTGCCATAGGTGCTCTGGGACTGCAGTTCCATCTGCATCTGCTCCAGGAGCCAATGACCAGAACTGGGACCATTTGAAGTGGGAAAGAGAATCAGCAATATGATTAACGCAGCCTGGACCAGACTTAGCCCTCACAGCCACATTCGGGCTCAAACAGGACAGCACAAAGGCACACATCAACACAGGAGACATGCCAATGCCTGCCAAATTATTGCACCAAAAGGTAATGCATTGGTCCCACAGGCAGTTTGTCTAAATCTCCAGTGCCACCACAACATAGACCAGCTCCGGGAAGGTGTTGTTCCAAGTCAGCCCCAATGAATGACACTCAACAGGCCACAACAATGCACACCAAGGACCCTGAAAATACAGGCCGAAACTCAATCTCCCTTCGGCATCTGAGAACAGCTGCAGGTCCACATTGGAGACTTTATCATATTGCAACACTGTAACTTTGTTAAATCCAGCCTAAAAGAAATCCCAATCCAGAAAATCCTTCAGAATCCCTTTTGACATTCAGATTTGATGATGTGACTTTGATGCGCCTGATGAATGCATGGCCCATCAGAATAACTCTGCAAGCAAAATTCAAGGACCCGACTAGGGACTGCATATCCATCAAAGTGACTTTATGGGAAGACCCTATAGAAGTCACCAATGCCTGCAGTTTCACCAGCAAGTGAACCACCATAGCAACTGTATTGAGTTCAATACCCAAAAAGATCAAAACTGTCACAGACCCTTGGTCTAGTCCAAAGCCAAAAGAATGCCAAATTCCAGAGCCGTGGAAATGAATGAGTCCAACAGCCGCACACATGTATCAAACTTAAGAGGCCCTACAAACAAAAAATCTTTCAGGTAATGGACCACATTGGGCAAATCCAATTGCTCGACAAGCACACAATTCAGAAAAATGCTGAATATCTCAAAATAGGCATAGGAAATAGAATATCCCATGGGTATATGCTTGTCAAAATAGAAGTAACTCCCAAATGTAAAACTCAATAAATGAAAGGCTCATGGATAAAAGCAGACTTGATATCTATCTTCATAAACAAAGAACACTGCCCGCATTGATGCACCAAAGTCATAGCGCAGTCAAAGGACGCTTATTGAACCATGCACAGTTCCCTCAGAAGATGATCATTCACCAAGTCACTAGGTGGGTATGACAGATTATGAATAAGGCAACATTTTCCCTGCTCTTTCTTAGGTATAACTTGCAAGGGGGAGACTACAAAGACAGGGAATGGACTTTCCTGAAAAGGACCTGCAATCCTGCCAATCTTAAGCTTCATCTTCAGCTTTAATCATACCACCTCTGCAAAATACTGCACAGAGGGAACATTCCTTGCTGAGTTACTGACTTCCAACCCCTGGATTGGAATCTTAAAACCAAATTCGAAGCCCTTCTCAATAATCATACTTCCCCCTGTCTCCTATAGTGTGTCAACCATGGGCACATGGTCTAAGCTGCACAGGGTAAAGGCCTTCTGAAAAGAAACCAGACTATTTACTGAGAAGTTCCCTGGTAACTCCCTTGGTAGCTGAATGCCCCCACCAAACAAGGAGCACACATGCCAGAACTTGCAATCCGGGAACTTGCAAGTTCCAGCCCATTCCCACTATCCTTGACTGTTCCAACTCTGGATTGAAAAGGATGACCCCCCCATGGATGAAATTCCAGGGCCTTCCTTGGCCAACCCACTGTCCGAAGGTCCGGATCTAACCGATATCTGCATCATCCACATGTGTTTATTTTCCTCCATTTTGTCCCAAAACTTCTCATCATAATTAAGCCATGCCCAACCCTCATGGGTCTGGAAAGCCTCAAATATAGAATCTGCATTTGCAAGAAGAAGCCCATACTGGCCTGGTATGTGATGCCCCCAAACACTAACCAAGTGCAAAAACACCCTTGTTCAGTTCACCACATTCTGGATGCCTTCCTAAGCCATCCACTCTTCTTATCCTCCTTACATTTCTTTTTACTGTTGCAAGTATTCTTTCTACTCTTGAGCAAGCAGAATATCTCTATATACCTGTGATTATGAATCTTATGAAGCAGGGTATGTGGGACCTTCTCCCAAAGCTCACTAAAAGCCACTAAAGTAGGTGTCCCACACCTGCTCGACTTGACACTCTCAGTGGGTGCACCATCTTTGGCCTTCTGACCATTGGAAGATGATGAAGAAGACAAATCCGAACTTGAGGAGGAGGGAGAAGAGTCAGATCCCCTGTGATGTCACTGCAAACACCCTTCTTAGAAGCCACTGCTGACACCTCACTACCTTAGCTGGCAACAACACAAGCCCATGGTTACCCCCAGAACTTTCTCTATCTCATCTGGAATAGTAGCATCCTCTGGCACTGTCATTGGTAGCACTACTACTACTAATATAGTAATCATTGTATAGCGCTAAAAGGCATACGCTGTGCTGTACATATATGTAAGATACAGCCCCTTCTCATCAGAGCTTACAATCTAATCTCCATGCAATGATTCGGTCACTGGCTGCTGAAGGAGGCTGACTGACCAACCTGGGTCCTGCTGTATGTTGCCCATGCTGCCCACTCACTGCTGTCCAAGGTCATTCAACATACAATACTATAGGCTCCTGCTGTGTCCTGATAGAGACCTGTGAAGGGAAAAAGGAAAAGCAGCACCAGGCACAGCGGGAGGAGATGTACCCAACAGGGCCCAGAATGGCCACCCAGACAAGACGTGCTGGATGGACCTTGCCCCCCAGCAGCCCAAAGAGCTGTGGCCTGAATGAGAGAAAGGGGCTGCTGAGGACACCCAGCCCATGCCACAGGCAAGCTGACACCCAGTCCTTGAACCTAGGGCACCGCTAAGCACAAGGGGGAAAAAAACATCCTGCATATCTGAGGGACAAACCAGCTCCCCCATATGTGCCCCCCTCCCGGACCAGAGCCTCCCAAGGGACCAACCCCAGTACCCAAAAAGTCATCTCATCCCACCCCATTCCTGCCTCCAAATGCTCAGGGAACATATGCTGTGCCACCCACCCCTCAGGAGCCTCCCTGCCAGCCAACACCATTACAGAGGGAGAGGGGGTGGAACTAGTACCCCAGGACTAGCAACAAGGCTGAAATCCATCCTAGGGCCTGCCTCTAGCTCAAGCTGCAGTGAGAATGCAGCCTGACTATGGCTTCTCCCCCTGACACACCCTCCCATGTTACACAAAGCTGGGCCTGGTGAAATGGCATCACCTCGTGGCCCGTTGACTTTGCCCCAGCCCCATCCCTGCCATGGAGCTGACATTGCCAAGGCCTTACCACCGCCCCTCTGAGGCCACACACCCTCATTGGCTGGTGAGTGGTTGTCCCATGGCAGCAGTCAACCTCACCGAGGCCTTCCCACAGCCCCGCTGAGGCCACCTGCCTTCCTTGGCCTTCACATTGTTATGCTGCAAAGTGCTGGGAGCCACAAGTCCATTGATGGACACCCCAGCAGAACTCCATACCGCATAACTGATGCCTCCAAACACATCATGGGGTGCTGCAGCCTCAGAACCCAAGGCAGCAGAAACCAGCACACCCACCTTGATTTCCCCTCCTGTACTCTCCAGGAGAACATCAGCCACTTCCACAGGCTCTGTAGCGGGACCCCCTGATGTCACCTGTCATCTCAGCTGCATGGCAAAGGGCTGCAAATAGGAAGGGAGGGTTGCCAGCCCCCAGAAAAAATGGAGAACAGACTTTTCCATTTGAGCCTGAAATTAGCACATGTTGCACTATAAGGTTCAAGAGAAGTGAATATAGGGGATTTATTT
The DNA here is from genome assembly GCA_033557465.1 of Ichthyophis bannanicus. NCBI lineage: Eukaryota > Metazoa > Chordata > Amphibia > Gymnophiona > Ichthyophiidae > Ichthyophis > Ichthyophis bannanicus. The sequence continues at coordinate 845,959,847 of CM066034.1, forward strand.
TTTCATTACATATGACCATATGTATTGGGCAATCATAATTGATGACAAGTGTTTTTTGGAGTTTACAGAATGTTAAAACAGTATCCTCCATGCAGCGAGTGACTGTGAAATGCTGGTAGCATCAGATGGTCTGCAGTAATTTTTCTGAACATTGTTTCAACACAGCGTTACAGCTGGGAATAAGTTAAATATTTTTCAGGGTCACAATGGGCCTGATATTCAGCAGCACTATCCAGATACTACAGTGCCACTGAATATTTCCTCTGACCACAGTAGCCTTGTTAGAGTGTCAGAGTGGCCTATGGTTGCGATGAGGGAAGTCCCACCATTATCTGGTTAGCAGTGATTTTTAGTCCACTAGGACAGTGCTCCTCAGCCTTTTTTATTTTATGGCACTGTGATAGTGTGGCATGTGGTGGGAAGGGGTTTTCTGTACAACAGAGGCTAGACAGCAGTTCAGGGAAACCAAAAATTTTTATTCTATCCCCGCTTGTTAAATCTCCACAAAGCAAAACCTAGAAGAGACAACAGTTCAGGGAAAACAAAAGCAACTTTATTTTTATACCAGCTTGTTAAACCTCCACGAGCTGGTTATCCTGGCTCTTCCTACAGCCTCAGTTAAACTTCCTACCTCAGAAGTCCTTCCTCTGTATGACTTGCCTTGGAAGGACTTCTGGCTCCACGGACCTCCCTCCTGCAGCCTGTTAGGTTCTTAACCTCTCCCTGAGAGCCACGCTCTCGCAGCCCTGAACTCTGGGCTGCAGACTCTCTTAAAGAGGACTGTTGATAATACTTTTGGAAAGGGATGGGTAACATTCTATAGACCCCATCACATTCACAGGCACCTATCTTGAGTTTGTTCAATCCTCGCGGCATACCAAATCCAGTTGTGCACGAACCTCACTCTCAGTCTCACCCACTAGAAAAAGAGGAGCATTACTTTTATCCTATGTGGGTCTCATTCTGCTGGATTCAGTCTGATGTGTGAATATATGAGGTTGGCAAAGACATGCACAGGAAAGAAGCAGTGTTCTTTTCCTACCAGGGGAGGCACAGTGGGGCGTAAGACTGCCTGATTTTCTGAGCTAGTACTAAGCAGGCAGTTCAGTTTAGAAAGTGATAGGGGCATGGGTAGGCATGGATTCATGAGGGTGTTGCCCCATTTCTATTAGACAATGCCTCAGAGAAAAGCCCTTTAGTTACCCCATGGCACACTGGTTGAGAAGCATTGCACTAGGAAGATAATAAACCACATAAAGTTAGGCCACCAAAATAGCAAATCTATTTTCTATGCTGTTGGCTATAGCCTGTGTTGGCTACTGCTGGCCACTATCTGGATACTTCTGTTAAATATCCAGTTACACCAAGGTCAAGATGGCGGACACTTGTTAGCTGGTGCGCAGAGCTTCTCAAGCTGCTAAGAGGGAAGGAACAGCTGAGCTGCCGACAAAGATGTTTGCTTGAAGAAGCGGTGTTAAATAGACGTTACTGTTGGTTAACTATTTGAGCTGAAAGCACTGTCTCATTATCCCCTGAAGAACCTCATTAAATTGAGTGAAACGCAAATTACAACGTTGCTGAAGAGGCGTCGGGATGAAGATGTATGGGTGAAATATCATCAAGATTTAAGAAGTTAAGTGCTGGTCTCATGTTAAAATATATTATAATGGAAGTTTGACACGCACAAAGGGAGAGGGTATATAAATTTAAAAAGAGCCGGAACAAGTCATTGATGCTATCAGGCTGTGCTGATGAAGTTCTTTTCAATCCAGCCATTATCAGCCGAACTGTCTGAGACAAGTTCCGTGCATTTATAAGATATTCTGATTTGAAACCCTCCTAGTCTCTACTGTGAAAGTCTGTTTGTTTGGAGTAATTTTTTGGAACACTACTAGCTGGTGCTCTGTTGGCAACTACTTTTGTTTATTTCCTTTTTTGTGTTACCTTCAAAATGCCCCACAAGCATAAGGCCAAAGTTTGAGAGCTTCCGAAGAGCACAACTGAGGCTAAGGGTCCTCTAGATGCTTTCGTGAGGCCCGCTGGTGAAGAGGGAACTCCGGAGCTAAGCTTGCTAGGAGCAGCAGGAGCAGAAGGAGGCTTGCTGCAGGTCACTCTAAGCCTGGAGACATGATCCCCTCCAGTGCAGCCCACACCCCTGGTATGGGAGCAGCATAGGCCAATTCTCTTAGAGAAGGGAGGGTTGGGACTGATCTGCGGGGAGCTCCGCAGCAGAATCTATCATGGCTACGGTGATGGCTGGAGTGGCGGAGAGCTTGGCTCTACAGGGAGGCCCTCATTGTCTGCGGTTCTGGAGGAAGGTGTGCTTACTCGCTTGCTGTCTGCTATGGGAACACAGGATGTTAAGCCAGTGAAGTCTCTTCATGTTTGTCCGGTAGCTGTTACTTTGGACTCTCTTTGGGAAGGCTTGCAAGCTTTAGAACTTTCTTTTTCAACCCAATTTGGTGCCCTCCAGAGTGCTCTTGTTTCAATCATTCAGGCTGCAGATCAGAGGTGACCCATTTAAGTTCTAAGGTAGCCCAGTGGGAGGCTAAAGTGGAGGACTCTGCAACTTTTTCAGGCACTGTCTAATATCCATGGGAAGATAGAAATGTTGGAGAACTCAGTTAGGAAAAGAAATCTACGCTTGTTGAACTTTCCACATGTCCCTGCTGTTTCACCGAATGAGTTGTTTATCTCTTATGCTACCTCTATATTGAAAATTCCTCAGGAGTCTGTTACTCCTTTGGCAAGGATTTTTTATTTGCCACTGCCAAGCATAAAGAGCATGGAGTTTCTTCATCTGCCCATTCACCTCCAATGGATTCTCTAGATCTGACTGGGTTCCTAGAGACTTCAGATCAGGAATTTGTTCCAAGGGCTACCCTGTTGTTGACTCTGATGCTTGGTCATGATTGTGGTTTTCTTTTGAAACTTTTCTTTAAAGCTAGGAATGAGCCCTTTATGGGGTTGGGGGGACAATTAGGATGTTTCCTTATGTTTCAAAAATCACCCAGAAACACAGACAACAGTTTCTTCTGTTGCGTCCTCAGGTGTTGCAGATAGGAAGATTATTCTTCCTGCGCTACCCATGTAGATGTTTGATTAAATATCAGGGAGTTAGTTACACTTTTTCTGAGCCTGCACACCTAACTCAGTTTGTGGCAGGCAAGAGTGTGGCTCCGTCTCAGCGGCTTATGGCTCCTGTAACTACCCCCTCTGGGTGAGGTGGGGGTTTGGTTCATGTATAGTAAGACCATGTGCTAGCATTATTTCTTATTTCCTGGAAAGTTTTCTTTTGGATATGTCTTGGCCTTCACTTCAACCTGGGGACTAGTGAATCTATTTCTTTTTGTTTTATGTAATTGTTTATGAAGGTTGTTGCCTTCTTAGTTTCTTTGTTGTATTCTTTTCTGTAACAAGTTTTTGGGACTTGTGTAATGTTAAATTGCCATAAAAAAAAAAAAAAATCCAGTTACATTGTACCCGTGGCAGTCGGCATTTTAAAAAGTGCTGACTGAGTGCTCAATACCGGCCTGAATGTTACCATGAGTAATACAATTATTGGTGGCATAAGAGACTGTGAATCCTGGTTGCCATCTATGAACATCTGAGGTGTTCTTCTCACTCTTTAAAGTAATTTAAGAAAGTTCAGTAGTGCAATATTCTTCCCATAATATTGTGTGTAATACTGGATTGTTCTGTTGGTGTGTTATTCAACTATTTGTAGATAGCACATGCTAAAAGAAAACATATAAAATAATGAAAAAAATATGATGGCACTTAAAAAATAATTTTAAAATAAAGCATAAACATGTTTTGCCTGCCCACCCTGGCCATTTGAATATTTCTTGAAAGAATCACTTGATATTGTGGTCCTTCTATAATTACCTTTTCCCGTCCTTTATCTCTTTCATATCCAGATATTTAGGGGCCCTTTTACTAAAGCAGGCTAAGCAATTAATGTGCATTTTCAAGTGCAATAAATGTGTACGTAGGCTCATGGTAACTGTTGTTGTGGGGGCTTCTCAGTTACCACATGCTGATTCGCATTGCTAGCTGCTACTTGAGCACTGGGATGCTGAATAGGCGGGGTAAGGGAGGAGAGTGGGCGTGGAGAGCACATTGGGGTTAACATGGGGAGACTTATCATGCACTAACTGTGAATACTGCCATTAGCGTGGCTGCACCTAGTGCCACCATAATAGGAGGAGTGAGGCGCACCCTTGGTACTTGTGCTATGTGTTAGGGTACATATCTGCACATTAATGTACAGAAAAAAGCTGGTTATGCTCCCAAGGAGTCTTTCCACTTAATGCACATTAGGTTTTGCATTAAATCCATGTTAGTTGCAAAACCTTAACACACTTGAGTTAAAGGGCTCCTTAAAGTTTAATTTTACAGCTAAGATAATGGGGCAAAGTCTGAAAAAGCTAAAGAACAATGATAGACAACAATATCCTGGGCTGTATCTTCTCTCATAGTTGTGCTTCGTTTTACATAAGAAAAGGTCAGGGACAGAAGGCAGATTGTTAATACTGTCTTTCTCCAACCTGCACCCAAGCAAAAAGGGGTATAGGATGGTCATATATAAAACAGAAAATTTAAGAGGTAATGTAGAGGGGTGACCTAAAGGGAGGAGTGGAAGAATGTAATGAAGCGGTCACAGAGAGAAGTTGGACGGTGGTAGTGCTGGAACAAGTGCTAGTGGAGGAGTTATAGAGCAGTGAGAAGGTGGTGGAACTGGATGTCAGCAAAGATGGAAGGGAAGAGTGAAAAGAAGAACAAAAAAAGGAAAGAAAAGGGTAAAATGGTGAAAGAGAGGAAGGCCAGAGGAAGCACACAGACTGAAAATGTCTGACACTGCACTTCTGCAAATAAAGCAAACTTGATGGATCTTGCATAGAGGGGAGACAAAAAGAAAGCAGAAAGAGAAGGGAAAATGAGAAATAAGGAAAGAAAGTATGAAAAAAGCAACAGAAGGAAATATCTGTCAGATGCGCATCACTTGGAACAATAAGTAGCCTTTGGCAAGTCACTAGACCCTCCATTTATTTATTTAGACAGTTTTGTATACCGCCTTATCCTTCAATCAAAGCGGTCACAACACAATTGGGGGATACATTTAACACGCAGGGATATGAGACTCATACACTAATACTTACAGGGAACATGGGCTATGGAGGGTTAAGTGGCTTGCCCAAGACCACAAGGAGCACCTGTGGGACCTCCATTGCTCAAGGTGCAAACTTAGATTGTAAGCTGCTTTTTATTTATTTATTTATTTAGCTGTATTTATATCCCGCTTTTCACCGGGTCAAAGCGGCATTACATAGAGGGGTGGGGGAATTAAGTATAGGGCGGGGCCATCACCGAGGAGGCAACATTGATGATTTTGACATAGGACAGACTTTGGACATGGGACAAACTTTGTACATTGACAAGATAGTGTAGCTTTGATTCAGAGGTTCATGGTGGGCGAGATCAGTGGTTAGTGCGCTTTTCGGTGGGAGTCGTGATGGGTACCTTTCAGACAGGGTACCTCAGGGGTTTGTCTTGGGACCTCTTCTTTTCACTCTCTGTACTAATTTCCTTGGTGCCCCCATCTCCTCTTATGAGTTTTAGTACTATCTTTATGCTATTGATTCTTAAATTTACCTCTCTACACCTGATATCTCTCCTGCTTGTCTGACTTTGTTGTCTGGATGTCCCACTGCTGTCTGAAAATGAACTTGGCCAAGATTTTATCTTTTCTCCTAAACCTACCTCCCCCTTTCTGTGGATAACAGTCAATGTTGGTCTGATGTCCTCAGCTTGCAGCCTCGGGGTCATCTATTTTCCTTGTTCATTGTAAACTGCCTAGCACAGCTTGAGTTATGTTTATTTACATTCTCTTATATACCACACTGTTCTGCATCAGTGCAGTTTACATTGAACAAACTGAAATTACATTGAACAGGGCATTATAACTTGGAGATAACTATTTTACAGGGAACATGGGCTCTGGAGAGTTAAGTGGCTTGCCCAAGACCACAAGGAGCACCTGTGGGACTAGAAACCCCAGTCCTTCCAGCCCAAGGTTACTGTCCTCTAGTGGGATTTGAACCCCCAACCTTCCGGCCTGAAGTACCTTGCCCCAACCACTAGGCCACTCCTTCTCCGTAAACCTCCTTGATTATTTGATAAATTGGTATATAAAACAAACAAATAAATAAATAAAATCTTCTTTTTCTCTGAACACATCCAACAGATAGCTAAAACCTGTCATTTCTTTATAACATCCAAAATAATTTGGCCCTTCATTTCTGAACACACTACCAAATCACTTATGCACTCTCTAGTTACCTCCCATTCAGACTGTTCTTTGCTGATCTCCCCCTGAATTATCTCTCTCCCCTTCAATCCATTCAAAATTCAGCCACATAACTAATCTTCCACCAGTGTCACCATGCTCATATAAGCCCCCCTCTTCTCAAGTGATTTCACTGGCTCCCTATGCATCCAGTTCAAATTTCTCCTCCTGACCTACAAGTGCATTCATTCTGGGACTCCTCATTACTTCTCCTCTCTTATCTCTCCTTACATCCCTCCTTGGAAACTCCGATCTTCAGGCAAACCCGCTTTATCTGTGCCTCTCTTTCACTGCCACCTCCAGACTTCATTCATTCTACCTTGCTGCACTGTATACCTGAGTCAGTACATCAGGCTCCATCTCTGGTTCAATTCAAATCCCGGCTAAAAAACCACCTGCTTTTGAATCCTTATTCTCATGTTTATCACCAGTGTGTACTATAACCATTTCCCCTTTGTTCTCTCCTGTATTTGTCTGTCTGTCCGGATAGATTGTGAACTCTTTTGAGCAGGGACTGTCTAGTACTATATAAATGTTATGTAAAATCAGTAGTAGTAGAAGCAGTAGTAGCAAGTCCTCCATGGATAGGAAAATGCCTACTGAACCCATCTTGAACTTCGACTGAAAAGGCAGGAACTAAATACAAACAAAAACATGATCACATCACTCCAGTCCTGAGAGAACTTCACATCCTACCACTCGAAGCAAGGATTAAATACAAATCTATCCTGCTTATCCACAAAGCCCTCCATCAAACGCAGACTTCTCAACTCCGGACTCTACTTCCCCAACCTACCCGCAACAGACCAACCCGACAGACCACCAGCAACACTCACACTATCCCCCACGAACGAACTAAGTTCAACTAACAGACCTGCAACAGAGCATTCGAACTGTACACACCCTCCCTCTGGAACTCTATTCTGAGTCAGATCCAAAGCAACAGAGACCTCTCCACATTCCGGAAACAACTAAAATCCATCCTGTTTCAAGAATATCTTGGACCTGAAACAGACATCTCTCACTGACTGCTCATCCAGACCTTCTGACCTATTCCCTCTACTACCAGCTAAGAGACTTACGTCAACTGTCTAATTCGTTACTTTCTGTTCAGATCAACAATGTTGGCCCTCATGGTGATGGCTCCCCCCTTCTCTGTCGAATTGATTACTGTCCCCCCCTTTTTTTGTTAAACCGCTTTGACCCGGTGAAAAGCAGGATATAAATGCAGCTAAATAAATAAATAAATACAAATAACAAAATCCAAGCTAATTTAATGTTAATAACAAAGCATAGCCAACTAATTGTGCATCAAAAATTAAATTTAACATCATTTATTATATTATGTTCTTTCAATCACAGTAGAACAAGGCCAGATTGCATTCAGATATAGTAGGTGTTTCCCTGTCCTCACTTTTTGTACCTGAGGCAATGGAGGATTAAGCGACTTGCCCAGGTTCACAAGGAGTATCAGTGGGAATTGAACCCTGGCTTCCTGTGGTTATCAGCCTGCTGCTATAACAATTAGACTTCACTTCCAGGCTTGAAAGATATGAATGCACACAAAAGTACTTCATATACTGGAGGGGAAAATAGAAGAAATAACCTTACCTTCATAACCAAAACACTAAAGGATTGTAGCACACAGTTAAAATGCTTCCAGTCATGCTTTAGCTGTACTTTTGCTTTATTACTGAAGAAATGAAACATCCCTGCAATGGATGCAATCTTCATCCTTTATAATGCCTATTTCTCTTATATCACAGAACATGGAAATAACTGGGTAGGATGGATATAATCATCCTGATTCAGTACAGTACTGAATGACAAAGAGGGATCAGAGTACTATAATAATGGATCACAGTGAGATATTACATTAAAAGGATGATCTTATATAGAAGGTATTTGGGAAGATGAGGCCATTCTTTGAAGGGCAAAAAAAACAAAATAGCAATTTTTATTATTTATTGCTAAAGAAAGAACATACATTCACCCTGTATCTTAATCTGCTGTCACAAAGTTGAATGGACTATAACAATATTCTGACATTTCATTTTGACAGTGTTTTATGCACTGTATAAAGAAATATCTTTAAATGTGCCATTATGTGTTGAGCATTTCCTTGCCCACCCTTGACCTTGATACATGAGTTCTGCAATATCTTTAAAGTTCGCAGTAAACATTTAAAAAGATTATTATGCTTTTCCTGTAATTATACCATATTATTACAAAAGATTAAACATGTGTAGTGCGATTCCATAACGTGCACGTCCAGCTCGCGGACACGTCTAAATCAAAAATGGGCCCCCGTTTGACCTAATTCCACATCTGTGGGTCTAGACGCACCTGTGGGGCCGGAATTGGGGAGATAGATGTGTTAGACATGGCACAGGCACAATGCTATTCAGCCAGCGCGTGGACACATCCGGCTCACAGCCCTGCATGGGTGCAGGCACGGCCATGAGATATAACAGAGAAACACGTCCCCTGTCAATATCATCAGACATGGGTAAACATTTTGGATGTCTCCACGCCCACCATATTCTAAAAAGTTACACATTTTGGATCCCGCCTGTCTCCCCAATGTACCAGCAGACGCCACATCCCTTGGGAAAAAAGTACATCTCCTGAGCTGCCCTTCACACTGACAGTAGTGTAGTGTTGCAAACTAGGCATAAATACCAATGGGAAATGACTACTGCTGCAACCTAGACCACATACCAGTCCTCTACAGGCCCTGAAAAGTGCTGTGTAATCCCAGAGCACCCTAAGATGGTATATTAGAATGTAAATATGAACATGTATATCAGGACCTTGCATCAAATGGTACTTGGCAGTAGGAACCGGCCCCGGTGATTCCTGCCTTGGCCATCCCTACAAACATCCTTTAAACTGCTAAGGATGGATCCATACAAAGTACACCAAACCCAAAACTAACAATGCAGTTCCCAAAGGATGCATAATATTGCTGAGTAACGAATGTATGCACGTTTTGTGCCTATGGCCTATAAGTGCACTCATTCTGCTGCTCTGCACTACGTTTCCCTTCTTATCTCTCCCTATACCCATCCTCGGGAACTCCGCTCCATACTATTCCCAGTTTTCAGATCACAAGATTTGTTAGGGTCCCCTGGATTAGCTCTTTTATCACAAACAGCACATTTCAGCATACCTGAATAAGCGCTATTGCTTATCTTAACATTTCTGTAAGGGTGTTTTTAAATGTTTTTTTACCTTACAACATTCCCTCACCTCTGCTTCCTGTTAAGCATTCTTTTATATGGGACGCATTGCAGAGCACAGCAGAATATTTTCTAAGTCCTGGACTTATACCACATTTCAGCAGGAATAACGTGGACGTTTCCAGGAAACACTTGAAATATACACAGGCCTTTCCTGAATATGCTTTATATGTCTCTGCGGCAGACTATGCCTCCGTTCTACCCCTTCTGGGCATGTTCTGAGATTTATTTATTTTATTATTTATTTATTTATTTTATTTACATTCTCTTATATACCACGCTATTCTGCATCAGTGCGGTTTACATTGAACAAACTGAAATTACATTGAACAAGGCATTATAACTTGGAGATAACTATTTTACAGGGAACATGGGCTATGGAGGGTTAAGTGGCTTGCCCAAGACCACAAGGAGCCACCTGTGGGACTAGAAACCTCAGTCCTTTCGGCCCAAGGTTGCTGTCCTCTAGTGGGATTTGAACCCCCAACCTTCCGGCCTGAAGTACCTTGCCCCAACCACTAGGCTACTCCTCCACTCCATGATAGCACCGTGTACTCCATGATACCACCGTGTACGCGTGTGATAGCAGTGTTTCAGAATATGGGAAGGGATGTTTTCGGCACATAAACATCCCCGCCGCACATACAGATCCCTTACTCGTGTTCTGAAATGTCCCTTTTAATGGTTTTCAGATACTGATCCAGAAATATCTTTCTTATAAATCCCGTTCTATGATTTACAAATTATTAAGTAATAGTTAGCATTTCTATAGGACTACTGGATGTATGCAGCACTGCACAGTGGCGATAAGTATTCAGGTACAATATGTAACTGTCCAGAAGAGCTTACAATCTAAACTGGATTCCTGAGACAATGGAAAATAAAGTGGCTTGCTCGAAATCATGTAGAGTGTCAGTGAAGTAAGCAAGAGTTAAGCCCTGGCTTTTGCAGTTCTCAACCCCATTGCTCATCAATATAACATATGATTTGGGGTGGCACAGATGATAATCTGGGGGAAATTCACACAATGGATTAATCAAAGGGATTCTAATCTGGAATTTAAGACACAGAGTTTCAATCAATTACGTTTTTGTACATTCAGATTCATAAGTGTGAACAATCTTTTACAATGACCATAAAAACAGACTGTAATAATTTGTTACTTTTTTGGGGTTGCCACCTTAAACCTATAAAGCAAATCAAACCCAGAGGCCAGTTTTTTATGTTTATGTCAATTGTGCTTATTCACACAGGAGTACGTGAGTCAAGCTGGAGATGTACACTGCCAATTTAGTCAGAGACGCTACCCCACATAAATGCTCCTGAGAACATATCAACAGGCCAAATACACATTATTGGGAGTTATGGCACACATCTAAAGAGAACCTGGGAGTGGATCGTGTGGTCTCTGTACTGCCTTACTCTCCACAAGTATTTAAAATACATCAGATCTTAGGCCATTGGGAAGTGTTAAGGATACATCCTATTTTTTCGAAGACCCCCCCCCCCCCTTTATTTGCTTAGAGCCTGATTTCGAAGGGGGAATGTCCTGCCTGCTAGGATGTCCAGGATCTGGACAGGCTGGTCTATTCCCCAATTCTGGGCCAGCAGGAGCTAGACATTCCCACGGGATCAGAATTAGGTCTAGACAGTCAGCTCATGCCTGGATGGTCATCCGTCCCACGATTCTGTGCCACCGGACGTCCCATCATTTCCCCGCACAGACCTGCCCCGGTTTCTGCATGGAGCCATGGAGCCATGGTGCCATGGTGTCTTGTTGCCATGACATCACAGCTCCATTAAGGAGCGTGATCCCCGGCCGCCATCACAACGTTCATTCCCCACCCGAATGTGGCCTTCCAAAGGCAGGGTCGGGCTGCAGGGAAACTCCTGCACCCCTTACCCCACTGACCTGGCCCTGCACCGCCATCCCCTATGTCCAGGGGGACTTATTCCACCTCTGATGTGGAATAAGTCCCCCATCCATGTTGGCGATCCCGGGTGTACCAGGCCAACCTCAGGATTGACCCTGTATGTCCAGGGTTGCATTTCCCGCCCACCGCCCACCCTTGCTCCTCCCTCGGCCCACCCCCTCCCACCCCCACCTAGAGATCCCTGTATATCTCCTATGTACATGTAGGTAACTTTGGGCAGGGGATACGGTCCCAGCGTTTAGTGGGGATGGACATCTGACCAGATGTCCAACCCCACTAAATGTGGATCGGAATGACCCCTTTATTGAAGAGGGTGTAATTTGACATATTGGTTGGTACACTGAAGAATGAGGGATGGCCATGTTTTGGGACATCAGAAATGTAGATATTTAATGGTATGTGCTCACAGTGTGGAATTAAATATTTTTGTGCATCCACAATTCAAGTTTTATTTATAGTCCATCTGCCATTTCTTGTCTCCTCTTTTGTTTTCTTCACTTCTTTCCATCTTGGATATTGATCTTTTCCCTTCAGCTTTCTTCCATTTATTTTTCTGTCTGTCCACTCATACTTCACCACTCTTTCTTACTATCCAGTTCTCAATCCCCCTCTTTTTTACTCTATCTACCTGCCTGGTCCATTATTCCCCAATCTCATTTGCCCCCCTCCCCCCCCCCAGCATATCCCATCTCTCTTTTTCTCCCTCTCTCTGTCTTCCCCCTTGGAAAAAATATTGTATTTCTCTGAGTCAGCATGCAGCAGCCAGTGCTGCCTGTAGAATTCACTTCCAGTGAATGGCACCGCACACCGGAACTGAATACTATGAGCAGCATTGGCTGACGTTGCTGACTTAGAGAAATAAAAATGAAGTTGGGGATGGTGCTGCATGCACAATGAGTTGTGCCAGCTCCTGGGCACACCATCTGAGTCCCCACTTATTCTCCCCATACTCAACCAGTCTTAGATACTGTTTTCTTCATTTCTCCCACCCAGTTTTAAAGTCTCAACCTAAGTCCCAGTCCCTGCTCTCCCCAACTCCTTTTCCTCAGTACTGCCTTCTACATCCCTTCAGCACACCCACACAGCTACTTCCTTCTCTGATATTCATTAACCCAGCCATTCTTCTTTGTTACCCCAGCATTCATTCTTAAGCCCCTTCCTCTCAACTGTTTCAACTGCATGACATTCTTTCTTCCCTCCCACACAAAATATCTGTCCCCCTCTCCATTTCCAGCTTCTTTTTTTCTCCCCCAGCCCCACCTCCTTCCAGTCCTCCCCAAGCATCAGCTCCCTTCTAGTTCCAGCCCCACCCAGCATCATCTCCCTTCTAATCCCAGTCCTTCCATCTCCCAGCATTAGCCCATTTCCAGTCCCAGCACCCCAGTATCAGACCCCCTCCAGTCCCAGTTCCTCCCAGCATCATCTCACTTCCAATGCCAGGCTCCCCATCCCCCAGCATCATCCCATTTCCAGTACTAGCCCCCCAGTATCAGCCCTCTCCAGTCCCTGCCCCTCCCAGCATCATTTCCCTTTCAATAGCAGTCTCCCCATCTCTCAGTCTTAGCCCATTTCCCATTCTAGCCCCCAGTCCTCTTACAGTGTCAGTGGCTCCCCTCCCCCCCCCCAAGACACAACCATAGCCCCACATCACAAGTTGCTCTGCATGCACCTGACCGGCTTCAGAGGGAACCAGTGAAGGGTAAAGGGGAGAAATGTATAGAAACTGATGAAGATAAAGCAGAATTGCTTAACAAATATTTCTGTTCTCTGTTCAGAAATGAAGATCCAAGAGCAGGACCTCAGAAAACAACCACAAATAGGAACAAAAGTGATGGGGATCTTGAACGATTTTCAGAAGACTATGTTTGTGAGGAACTAGCTAAACTAAAAGTAGACCAAGAAATGGGACCGGATGGGATACATCCAGGAATATTGAAGGAACTTGGGGATGTTATAGTAGCTCCACTGACTGACCTTTTCATTGCTTCTTTGGAGTTGGGAGTGGTTCCAGAGGACTGGAGAAAGGCATATGTAGTTCTTTAAACAAAAGTAGAAGTAAGGATGAGGTTGAAAACTACAGGCTGGTTAGTCTAAGCTCTGTGGTGAGTAAATTATTGGAAATGCTGCTAAAAGAGAGAATACTGAGATTTCTGGAGTCCAATGGACTGCAGGATCCAAGGGTTTACCAGAGGCAGGTCTTGTCAGACAAATCTGATTGATTTCTTTGACTGGGTGACTGGGGAGTTGGACTGAGGGAGAGCCCTAGTTGTGGTTTACTTAGATGTCAATAAAGCCTTTAACACCATTCCTCACAGACGACTTATAAACAAACTAAGCAGCCTAGGGATGGACCCTAAAGTGACTGACTGGGTTAGAAATTAGTTGAGTGGGAGGCGATAAAGGTTACAGGTAAGTGGAGCTCACTCTGAGGAGAAGGAAGTTCAGTGGTGTGCTGCAGGGATCTGTCCTTGGTCCAATTCTTTTTAAAATCTTTGTTAGTTTTATTGCGGAAGGGCTGTTGAGTAAGGTTACATAAGAACATAAGGTGTGCCATACTGGGTCAGACCAAGGTCCATCAAGCCTAGTATCCTGTTTCCAACAGTGGCCAATCTAGGTCATACGCACCTAGCAGTTTCCCCAAAAGACACAGGTTCCACAGTGCTTGTATTTGGTCAAACAGTGATATCCTGGGTCCCATTTTAATGGTTAATGGACCTTTCCTCCAAGAACTTGTCCAAACCTTTTTTAAACCCAGCTACACTAGCAGCCTTTACTACATCCTCCGGTAACAAATTCCAGAGTTTGATTACACGTTGAGTGAAAAATATTTTCTCTTATTTGTCTTAAATAGTTTACCCTGTAGCTTCATGGCATGCTCCCTAGTCTTTCTATATTATGATAACGTAAACAATCAATCTATGTTTACCCGTTCCACTCCGTTCATTAATTTATAGACTTCTATCATATCTTCCCTCAGCCGTCTCTTTTCCAGGTTAAAGAGCCCTAAGCTTTTTAGCCTTTCTTCATAGGGATATCCTTCCATCCCCTTTACCATTCTGGTGGCTCTTCTCTGAACCTTTTCTAATAACACTATATACTTTTTAAGATACGGCGACCAGAATTGCACACAATATTCAAGGTGCAGTCACACCATGGAACGATATAGAGGCATTATAATATCTTTTGTTTTATTTTCCATTCCTTTCCTTATCATACCTAGCATTCTATTTGCTCTCTTGGCCACCGCTGCACACTGGGCCGGGGGTTTTAACATTATCCACAATGACATCTAAGTCTTTTTCCTGGGTTGTGGTTCTTAATGTGGAACTTTGCATCGTGTAACCATAGTTTGGGTTGTTCTTTCCCAGGTGCATAACTTTGTACTTGTCCACATTAAATTTCATCTGCCATTTGGATGCCCAGTCTTCCAATTTATCAAGATCCTCTTGCAATTTTCCACAATCCTCATGGGTTTTAACAACTTTAAATAGTTTTGTGTCATCTGCAAATTTGATAACCTCACTCGTTATTCCCTTTTCCAGGTCATTTATGAATGTCAAAAAGCAGTGGACCCAGCACATATCCCTGGGGTACACCATTATTCACCTTTCTCCATTGGGAAAATTGGCCATTTAGCCCTACCCTCTGCTTTCTATCTTTTAACCAGTTCCTGATTCACAATAAGCATTTTTGCTTTTGTGACCTTTCCTTCGGCTGTTGAGAGCTCCCAGAATGTTTTCCAAGGTGATGGTAGTGATGGTGACAGCTCTTCGAAGGAAGGCATTTGAATGCAGTCATACCTTTGTGTAAGTCACTGGAAGATGAATGTCTTGCAGCATCCCCGGTAGCTCAGTTTATTGGGAGCCTGGGACACACCCAAGAATCTTCTGGTGACCTCGCAGCCCTTCCAATATCTTGGCGACCTGGTTTGGTACTCCGTGGGAAGGTTTTCCTAACCTGAGAGCGGCAGACCAGTGTTTTGGGTTAGCTTTCTGGTCTCAGTCATTCTCAGAGCCTAGGATTATCTGTAACTGTTAGGCACAACAATAAAGCAAGTTCTGGGGCAGCGGCCCGTATGCTCTCATTTTAACGAATGTTGCTTGCGTAATGGTCCCCTCAGGGCAACTAGATCTTATAATCCTGTGACAATCTCCATTAGAGGCCGAAGAGTCTGCTGTTGTATTCTTGCCCCACAAAATTGTTGCCAGGCATGCCAGTAGAGAATCCACTGCAGTTAGTGGGTGAAAGTGATGCCAGCCTCTCTGGAGAGCACACTGCCTGAGCCAAATGGCACAGAGCCACTGAAATGCCCACGAGCCTTGGTTGGAGGCATGAGCCATTCAGTTAGCCTTGCTGTGTTTTTGCTGCCTTGTTTGGACTGGGTAGTCTCAGACAGGACAACAAAGGTAGCATATGCCCCCTGATAAGGGGGCACCAAGGACATGAGGGTGGCTCACAAGAAATGTCTCTTGCTTCCCTAGGCAAAGCGTCATCTTTTGGTACTCTGCGCAATACATCTCCATGGTCAACAATGTGGAATGGGAGCCAGGTCTCCAAGCTTACCAGCAAATAGTTGCCTGGTGACTTGATGGCGACAAGGACAAGTGCCAAGGTACTAATGGAGAGAGGTTGCCTCTTTGTGACTGATACCAAAATCTGCAATAGAGTAGACACACAGGAAGGAGTAGATAACATGAGGAGGGATCTAGCAAAGCTTGAAGAATGGTCAAAAATTTGGCAGCTAAGATTTAATGCTAAAAAATGCAGGGTTATGCATTTGAGCTGCAAAATTCCAAGGGAGTACTAAAGTGTAGGGGATGAAGTACCTCTGTCTATGAAAGAAGAGCGGGACCTGGGTATGATTGATTGTTTCTGATGATAAATATGTAGAAAAGTTGACGATGAAAGCCAGAAGGATGCTTGGATGCATAGGGAGAGGAATGGCCAGCAGAAAAAAGAATCTGATAGTGCTTTCTGTATAAGTCTCTGGTGCGACCTCATTTGGAGTACTGTATGGAGACCACGCCTTCAAAAGGATATAAACAGGATAGGGTTGGTGCAGAAGGTGGCTACTAAAATGGTTAGTGGTCTTTATTTTAAAGCATATGAAGACAAACTTAAAAATCTTAATATGTATACATTAGAGGAAAGGTGGGAGAGGGGAGATATGATATAGACGTTTAAGTACCTCCTTGACATAAATGTACAAGAAGAGAGCCTCTTCGATTGAAAGCAAGCTCTCCTACAAGGAAACAAGACAAGGGTGAAAGGGGATAGACTCAGGAGTAATATGCGGAAATATTTCTTTATGTAAAAGAGTGATAGATGCGTGGAATAGATTCCCAGTGGAGGTAGTAGAGAGGAGAACAGTATCTGAATTCAAAAAAGTATGGGACAAACACAGAAGATCTCTAAAGGAAAAAAGGGAACTATTGTAGTTGGTATGGAAGGGCAGACTAGATAGGCCAAATGGTTTTTTTCTGCCGTCATGTGTCTGTGTTCCTATGATGAAAGGAGATAATTATTATTTAAAAGTATTTGAATTATATTTTATTATTTGTGTCTAATTATTTCATTTATTTATTTATTTATTTGCATTCTCTTATAAACCGCGCTATTCTGCATCAGTGCGGTTTACATTGAACAAACTGAAATTACATTGAACAGGGCATTATAACTTGGAGATAACTATTTTACAGGGAACGTGGGCTATGGAGGGTTAAGTGGCTTGCTCAAGACCACAAGGAGCACCTGTGGGACTAGAAACCCCAGTCCTTCCGGCCCAAGGTTGCTGTCCTCTAGTGGGATTTGAACCCATATGTTTTATTGTAGACTGTGGAGATCGTAGAGGATCCATGGTTTAGAACCTTTTAAGTTATATTAAAATTATTTAGTATACCGCTATTAGAAACAAATATGGTGGTTTATAGTACTTCTAGTTTATGTTATACAGTATGTAAAAATAGCTTGACAAAGACAGAAACAAAAAGAAGGAAGGAGGTGGAGTAGCACAACAATAATTCCAATAGGACAAGGCTTGAGAAATCTTGGGCGCCAGGTCATCATGGTGACTATAAATTGCACCCTGGCACCTGGGATTTCACTACCCCCCACCCCTGTCTATCACCCTCTTACAATTCCTGCCTGCTTCACTGTACTCTTTATTTGATATACCTCTATTATATCTCCCCAGTGCTGTCTCTTGTCCAATCTGAAGACCTCCAACCTTTTTAACCTTTCCTCATAGTGGTGTAACCCCCTGCCTTGTGTAGCTCTTACAGTGTTTGCACTCGCTGCTTGGCAGATAACGGTCCCAACCATCCAAGAGTAATGCAGTCTTTTAGTATCTACTTTTGAGAAAATTTAGTGGTATATTTGAATAGGGCTAGTATACACGGGGAGATATTTGCACTCAAACCTCCACTCACTTCTCTTCCCTTCTCAAAATAACTGAGGCCAGCATAAGTAGAAATGGCAGGAATACGAAAAGAAAACTGTTATGAACAGATTAACTCCTTTTTCTTTTTCTCATAATATGTTACAAGCAGATTAATTTGTCTCTTTTCACGGTTCTATATATTGCAGTCAATTTACTCCAGTTACTCCTTTCTGGCTGCTAGAAGATTATTCTAAATGACTTGACTTCTTTACTCCTCTCTCTCTCTCTCTCTCTCTCTTTCTCTTTTTTTTGTTACCAAAGAGGGACCTTCTTTCTGCATAATATACTTCCACAATATACCTTGGAGGTGGCTTCTGTAGAGGCAGGTCCCTCAAACTGCTCTGCAGTTGTTCCTGATCTGGGGTCACGGTGTTGCTAGATGATCTTCTGGTTGCTTCTCTTCTTCCTCTCTGTAGTAATACTGTAGCTCCAAATGAAATCTCTGTAGCTTCTTCTCTTCTCCATAGACAAGGCTACTCTCCTCCTGAGCTGATAGAGGGTGCTGGCAGGTTCTGCACAGTTACAAAAGTATCTGGGTGTAAGCTTCCAAAACATATTTCAATTCCTCTGCTCACTCCTATTTGAAGTTTTTGGCCCTCTGGCTCCTTCCAGATGGGCTAAGATGATGGGATAGCCAAAACCCCTTACTGAGGGAACTTGGGATGATGGGATAACCAAAACCCCTTACTGAGAACTTGGGGACGTTCTAGCAACTCCACTGACTGACTTTTTCAATGCCTCATTGGAGTCGGGAGTGGTGCCAAAGGACTGGAGAGAGGATCATGTGGTGCCTTTACACAAAAGCGGAAGTAAGGATGTGGTTGGAAACTACAGGCCGGTTAGTTTAACTTTGGTGGTGAGTAAATTATTGGAAAAGCTGCTGAAAGAGAAAACAGTGAGGTTTCTGGAGTCCAGCGGATTACAGGATCTGAGACAGCATGGATTCACCAGAGGCAGGTCTTGTCAGACAAATCTGATTGATTTCTTTGACTGGGTGACCAGGGAGTTGGACCGAGGGAGAGCCCTAGATGTGGTGTATTTGGATTTCACTAAAGCCTTTGACACTGTTCCTCACAGGTGACTTATAAACAAACTGAGCACCCTAGGGATGGACACTAAAGTTACTGCTTGGGTTAGAAATTGGTTAGGTGGGAGGCGACAAAGAATACAGGTAAATGGTGCTCACTCTGAGGAGAAGGATTTTACCAGTGGTGTGCCCCAGGGATCTGTCCTTGGTCCGATTCTTTTTAACATCTTTGTTAGTGATATAGCGGAAAGGTTGTCGGGTAAGGTTTGCCTCTTTGTTGATGATACCAAAATCTGCAATAGAGTAGACACCCAGGAAGGTATACATAACATGAGGAGGGATCTAGCTAAGCTTGAAGAAAAGAATGGTCTAGAATTTGGCAGCTGGGATTTAATGTTAAAAAATGTAAGGTCATTCATTTGGGCTGCAGCAATCCAAGGGAGCAATATGGCATAGGGGATGAAGTACTTTTGTCCACTAAAGAAGAGCGGGACCTAGGCGTGGTTGTGTCTGATTATCCTAAAGTAGCTAAACAGGTAAAAAAAGTGACGGCAAAAGCTAGAAGGATGCTTGGGTGCATACAAAGAGGCATGGCTAGCAGAAAAAAGGAGGTGATAGTGCCTCTGTATAAGTCTTTAGTGTGACCTCATTTGGAGTATAGTGTGTAATTCTGGAGACCGCATTTTAAAAGGATGTGAACAGGATGGAGTCGGTGCAGAGGGTGGCTACTAAAATGGTTAGTGGTCTTCATTATAAAGCATATGAGGACAGACTTAAGGATCTTAATATGTACACCTTAGAGGAAAGGTGGGATAGAGGTGAGATGTTTAAATACCTCCGTGGCATAAATGTTCAGGGAGAGAGCCTCTTTCAATTGAAAGCAAGTTCTGCTACGAGGGGACATGGGATGAGGGTGAAGAGGGATAGATTCAGGAGTGATATGCAGAAATATTTCTTTACGGAAAGAGTAGTGGATCCATGGAATAGTCTCCCAGTGGAGGTGGTAGAGATGAGGACAGTAACTGAATTCAAAAAAAGCATGGGACAAACACAGAGGATCTCTAAAGGTAAAAAGGGGACTGTTGTAGTTGTTGATATGAACGGACAAACTAGATAGGCCATGTGGTCTTTATCTGTCGTCATATTTCTATTTTTCTATGTTTCCTCCCAGCCTTATGTCACTGGTTAGAAGTAACCTCTCCTGTTCTGGAAAATGCTAGGCTAAATAAAGGTTTGATTGTTTTATTTAGTAGGACCACTGAAGGTCTCTGCTGTTCAAAGCAGTGGCCTCCAAGGGGTCTCTACAGGAGTATGTTGGTTGCTCATCTCTGTACCTTTTCTAATTATGCAATATATCTTTTTTTTTTAAATGTGGCGACCAGAACTGCCCACAATACTCAAGATGTGATATACAGATGCATATTGATACCTTTTTGTTTTATTCTCCATGTCTTCCTTATAATTCCTAGTATTCTCTTAGCTTTCTTAGCAGCAACTGTACACTAAGAAGATGATTTCAACATAGTTCCCCAACACCTTGCCCCTGTTTCCCTTTTCAGTTTTCCCCAAGCCATTCTTTCCCCTTACTTCCTCCTCTCTCCACAGCATCTGTTCCCTGCCAGAAGCGGTCCCTGTACACCTTCTCCCCACTCATCACTGACCTCTGCTGGAAGCCATTCCTGTGTTCCCATTTTTCCATTCTCAGTTCACTGCAATAATGTGAAGCTGCAGTGCATGCATTAAAACCTCGAGGGTGCCATATCCCACTGATAATCTTTCTAGATCAACAGGACTGCTTTTGAGGTTTCAACATGCATACAGCTTCACAATATTATAGCGAACCAAAAATGGAGCAATGCGGAGCAGAGGGACAATAGTAAGATTTCTGAGGAAATGGAGGGGGCCTGAGTCAAAAGAGGAGGGGCTTGTTCTCTTCCAAGCTCCCCCTCCCTCATGGCTATGTCCCTGTTAGGGTTGCCAACTGGCTCCATGTACACCTGACAGGCTTGATCCAGTCCTGGGTTTACCCAATTACATGCAGGGACATGTATTCTGAGTTTTCTATTTCACTCCATAAGAAAACCAAGTCTACAAGTTCCTGCATGCAACAGGATAATCCCAGGACTGGATCAAGCCTGTCGGGTGCATCTGGAGCCAATTGGCAACCCTAGCCCCTTTATCTTTATTTGTAATGTTCTGCTGGTCTATCAAGTTAAAGAAGACTGCTGGACATGCCTGAGTTCAGGGTAGCCAAATAATTCATCTATTTAAATTAGGGCAGCTAATAGCATGGCCTATTAACATCTTAACTCAGGTACCTATTATTTCTGCATTATCTAGCTAACTTTAACCAGGGCCCCAGCATGCCACCAACTCCACCTAGGCATAACTGGATAAATTTTATCTGGACAAAATTGAAACAATGAGAAAGATGTTGGAATTTAAAATATACAATATGTGTCACTCCTGATTTTTTTAAATATTGACCTCCTTTATGTTAGTATTACTCCAAAGTGAATGAACATAGGGAACTGAAATCAAGATTAAGGTGCGCTTTTATTAAAATCCACTAATGTTTTGTATTTAGCATGCGGAACAACCACACGTTAAGTGCAAAGCCTCTGCGTTAGCTGTCAGGGGCCTGACTAACATGTTCCCGACAGCTAATGTGGATCACCCCCACCTGAGCCAGAGCCTTCTCCCTGGACACTTGGGTTTATGTTTACTAAGGAGCATTAAGGGAGCACCGGAAAACGAGGAGTAGGAATTTTGGCGGTAAGGGCGCTTGGCTCCTCTTATCGGGCGCTAATAGGATACTAGGCATTAAGGTGCCAAGCATGCACCATAATGGCCGAAAATGGCAGTCATCCCAATGCAGGATAAGGGAGCCCTTCTGAAACTCACATTTAAGGTGATGGAGGGAGGAGGGGGGAGAAGAGGAGAAAGGAGTGTGAAGGGAGGGGAGAGGAGGAGGGAGAGGGATAGGGAGGGGGAGGGTAATGAGGAGGTGGAGGGGGAGGAGGAGGATGGAGGAAGAGGGGGAGGGGGTGCTGACACCAATTAGATGGGCCTACCAAGACCATCGTTATCAGACTATGAGCAGCTGCTAGTCTAACATGCTGGAAATCCCAAACTACTGCAACAAGCACAGGCATTCTATATGTGTCAGCCATTCACATACCAACTGTGCCTAGTCTGCTAGTCACCACACACTGCATGTGCACAGAGTGACCATGCACACCCTGGCTCGCTGCAAACAGCATGGACACCCAGCAGACAGTGCGGTGACTGGACTGCCAAGAAAGGAACAGCTCCCACATCACTGAAGCTTGACCATATATAGCAGAATGTGGATACATAGCCGTGACAAGGTCACAGCTCAGTCAGAGTGAGAGTAGCCTCGCAGCATGAAATGATGTGCATACCCAGGCCAAGTCACAAACACACACCCTTGACTCCTCACTAGACACCCCTTTTCTTTGAAAAGTCAACTTTGTATCTTTATCATGAGCTATAACACGTTTTCTAAATTACACTACTATCCCTTTAAATTTTGGGGTTCAAAACCCCAAATGGTCCCTCTCTAGGTCCACTCTTACCAACCCAGTGATAAAGAATTTTTTCCAAAGTCTCTGTGCCTTTCAGCCAAACTACCTCAAATAGCCTGGACACAGTCACTTTAAATTTAAAAATAAACATATGGTCATATTACTAAAAATCCCTTTATACAAACCCTATACTCAATTTCCATTTACTTTAATTCTTTTTTTTTTTACCTTCATTTTTAAGACGCTGCCCCTTTAAATTCACCGGAGCTTCAGTCAGCACAGATCCAGAGCTTCATTTCACCTCATGGTTTCATCGGGTGAGGAACTGTTGCCTCC
Organism: Ichthyophis bannanicus; assembly: GCA_033557465.1. Lineage (NCBI taxonomy): Eukaryota > Metazoa > Chordata > Amphibia > Gymnophiona > Ichthyophiidae > Ichthyophis > Ichthyophis bannanicus. Next base: position 845,982,722 of record CM066034.1, read on the forward strand.
GGCTCCTCCCCAAAGCCTCAAACCTGCCTAGAAGCCACCCTGATTTGGGTCCCTGATGCCTTGGGACACCAAGGGACCCAGTAGGTACTACTTTTATTTTAAAATAAAGATTTTAGCACTGGAGAACCCTGTGGCAACTTTCTTTTATATTTATTTTTAACATGCTGGCTGCTTCACCTGCCATCCCGACTCTGCCAAATAGCGTGGGAGGCCTCCCTGCCAAGCTGAAATGCTACAGAGAGCATTTTTATTATTTTTAAATGCACAACCCGGCTCCAAATCGCCGCGTTTTAACATGCCCTACCATGAAAAAAATCTCGCCTATCTTTAAGGCACAGAGGACTAAGCGGGTAGCATCGAAAATCGCTGCTATCCATTTAGCCCTTTCCTCCACCCCCACTCTACCCCGGAACGCCTCCAACATGCCCCGATGCTAACTGCTTAGCATCTGGGCGCATTAGGGACTTATCCTGGATTTTTGAAAGGCGCTAGCTGTGTAAGTGCCTTTCGAAAATCCCAGATAAGGCATTTACATGGGTAACTAGGGCAGTTACCCAGTTGAATGCCTTCGAAAATCGGGCCCATAGTATATGAAAGCAGATAAAGACCTGTATGCTTCATCTAATCTGCTCAGTAAGGTGGCTAAAATGGTTGTAACTACAGCTCCATGCAGGTCACCTCTTTCTATGCCTTTGTTTATGCATGGGACATCCAGAAAGAGGACATACAAGTTGGATCACCTCAGCCATATCTTTATCATAACACTTTTCCAACTTGGATGTCCTCGTGCTGGGAACCTCCACAGACCTGGGCCTCTAAAATGGTTCTGGGGATGTCTCTGTCCATTGGATGTCTCTATGCCCATTTTCAGATGTACAAAGTATGAATAGGGTTTCTAAAATATCTATTTTAATTTCTTAATAGCAGATCTTATTTTGTTTAATGCACACTAAATAGTGTACACTATTTTGCAATTACCTGTTTAATTTATAAAGCTGCATACTCCCCCCCCCTACCTGTTTAATTTATATGCAGAACAAATCATCAGAGAAGTAAGACTGTATGAAGACAACCAAGGTGTGAAGATTGGTGTAAGACTCATCAACAACCTTCGCTATGCTGATGATAGCACATTACTGACTGAAAGTGAAGACGATCTGAAACAATTGCTTCTCAAGATTAAGGAATGTACGTAATTTTTAAAATGAGCCTGCACCTTAACGTTAAGTCGACAAAGATCCTGACAACTGGCAAAATCAATAAGTTCATCATTGATGGAGAAGAAATTGAAATAATTGACAACTTTAACCCACTTGGATCAACAATCAATAAAAGACAAGCAGTCAAGAAATCTGACAATGCATTGCTCTTGGCAGAATGGCTATGAAGGACCTAGACAAGATTCTCAAGAACAGAGATGTCTTTCTCCATACAAAGATTTGACTTGTCCAGGCCACAGTATTTTCAATAATATCATATGAATGGGAAAGTTGGACAGTAAAAAAGATAGACAGGAAGAAAATTGATACCTTTGAATTATGGTGCTGGTGATGAATACTGTGACTACCATGGACTGCCCGAAGAACAAACCAGTCAGTACTAGACGAGATCAAATAAGTTTTCCTTAGAAGCTCAGATGGCAAGACTTCGACTTTCATATTTTGGACACATTTGGCCTGATATTGGAAAGGCATTTACATGGTTTACAGCCCAATAAAGCATGCAAATGCCTTAAACGGGAATATTCAATGGCACCTATACATGGTTAGTGCAATTGAATATCCCCATCTTTTCCCCCTATGAGCCCCGATGCTATCCAGATAGAATCAGGGCAAGTTGGGTGGAGAATGGCGGTAACTGGGTAGCAGCAATTTTGGACCGCTACCCGGTAAGTGCTCCATGGCTAAAACTAGGCGAGCTTTTGGTGTGCCTAGTCTTAGCTGTGGTGCTAATTGGGTAGGGGTCCAATATCACCGCTACCCAGTTAGGCTGTGCTGTGGTTTCCCCAGGGCACCCAAACTGGATATTCAATGCAGACAGCACAGTATTGAATTTCCAGGTTAAAGGTGAGCAGGCAGGGCTATGTGCTGACGCAGCGCTTAGCTTGTCCAGCTCAATATTGGGCCCATCATGCAGAAAGAGACATTGTTGGAGAAAGACATAATGCTTGGCAAGGTAGAAAATCAACGTAAAAGTGAAAGGCTGGCAATGAGATGGATCGATAGAACAACAGCAGCTATAGGTGCCACTCTATCAACAATGAGCCACTTGACTGAAGACCGAACACAGTTTAGGTCAACAATCCAGAGGGTCTCCATGAGTTGACACTGACTCAAACAACAATATTTTTAACTAGCATGTGCTAAACTGAAATGAAGCAAATGAAAAAGAAAAATAATGGACAATAAAACACAAAATAAAATAAAACACATTTTTTTTGCCTGCATACCTCTAGAAAATCACTCATTTTGATATTGTTCCCCATTGGTTCTTCAACCACAGAGCTTCAAAGGAAAGATGGCATTGGTTTGGAAAATTAAAGATGCAAATGTAAAATAGCTTTGCAAAATTGCAGCTGATATTATTCAGAAGAGAACTCTGCTTAATCTTGCAAAGATCATGCTTTCCTCTTGCTATTATACACTCTTATTAAATGCCACTTCACTTTAAAAAGCAATTTATTTCCATCACTGAAGTTACAGCATGTTCGTAATCTGTAGGCTAAATGAAACTGTTGACACTATCCAGCAATGTTTTCTGTTAATCCTAGCACAGTAGACTAGCATTCTTAAAGCAATCAAATCCTTTTGAGTTTCAAAGGTGCATTAAGGTTTCAAATGAATTTTATTAGACAAATGTCAGACTCTGTTGAAATATTCATTTTCTGCCAGATATTGCTATGCAGTCATGTTTTTAAGTAAAAAAAAAAATCAAAGATTTTGCCTTTTGGTATTTATATATATATATAACAATTTTTTTTCCATGTAGAAAATGCCTCTTTCAATGCAATAGCAAAATACATTCTTTGAAAAAATTTTTAAACAATTGAATCAAATAGGAAAAAAAATTACATCCTCTCTACAAAATGGCCTCCTTCAAAGAAACTGTCATATTCCTTTTCTAAGAAAAATTGGGACTTCTATTTATCACATTTTCTTTTAACTGATTGATTTGCTGTAAAAGAGAGATGTGCATGCCTTAATGGCATTTCTTGACATATTTTAACAAAACACTACTGGTTAATGAACAGAAATTATTGTCCTCAGTCTAAAATATAAACAGAATTGAGCACGGTTTAGAAAAAGTGTATTGGGCGATGATAAGGACTGTGATAGAAAAGAGAGGTAGTTACTAACATAGGTTAAAGGAATAACACATTTTTTAAGTGTCATGCAACTATCTGGATCATGCAGAGATATGCATTGTTAATATCTTCCAACATATATAGAAATGACAACAGTCAAAGTTCTTTTGGTGGGTAAAATGCTGTTTTATCTGTTGAAATGGACTTTTTATCATTGCTTACCCTGAATCCAAGTGCAAATAGATGTGTTGTTCAACATGTACACTTTCACTCATGGGCTTGAGGATGGTTATTGAGTTAGATTTGGACACACACTTGGATAATCAAAAATTTGCAAGTACTTTTTACCTACTACTACTACTGAACATTTGTATAGCGCTTCAAGGCATATGCAGTGCTGCACAGACAAATAAAAGATGGTCCCTGCTCATTGGAGCTCACAGTCTAGTCGAGACAGACAACACAGTAGCTGTAGACATGGGATATACAGTAGCTAGGGGGAATGGTAAGGAAACACAAAGGAGATCAAGTGAGTCAAGATCAAAAAGCGGCAGCAAAGAGGTGAGTTTTCAGCCTGGATTTGAAAGGGTAAGAGAAGGTGCCTGACACACAGACTCAGGTCATTTGTTCCAGGCATAAGGAGCAGCAAGGTGAAAGGAGCAAAGTCTGTTGTTAACAATAGAAGAGAAGGGCACAGAAGAGCGGAGTTCCCGAGGAGGGATGTAGAAAGAGATAAGAGAGGAAAGGTAGTGATAAGCTGCAGAGTGAATGCACTTATAGGTCCGCAAGAGAAGTTTGAACTGGATGAGGAAATGGATAGGAAGCCAATGAAGAGACTTGAGAAGAGGGGTAATATGAGCATGATGAGGTAGGCAGAAGATTAGCAGTGAAGCAGAGTTTTGAACAGATTGAAGGGGAGAGAGATGACTTAGAGGGAGACCAGCAAGGAGCAGGTTACAATATTCTATACGGGAGGTAGCTAAGGAATGGATAAGTGTCTTAGTAGTATGTTTAGAAAGGAATGGGTGAATTTTGTTGATGTTGTAGAGAAAGAAATGACAGGTTTTAGCTATCAGTTGGAAGTGTGTGGAGAAGGAGAGAGAGGAGTCAAAGATGACACCAAGATTGCAAGCTGAAGAGACAAGGAATAGAGAGTTACCCTCAGAGACTGAGAAAGGAGGAAGGCGTGAGGAGGTTTAGGGCGAAAAATAAAAAGTTCCATTATGGCCATGTTCCATTTCAAGCGGCAGTGAGACATCCAAGCAGCAATGTCAGAAAGGCAGAGATTCTGGCCTGGCTTGCCAGAGAGATTTCAGGTGTAGAGAGGTAGATCCAGGAGTCATCAGCATAGTGATGGTACTGAAAGACATGGGAAGAGATGAGTGCACCGAGGGAATGGATATATATAGAGAAAGAAGGGGACCCAAAACAAATCCTTGGGGTGCATCGACTGAAAGTGGGATAGCAGTAGAGGAGGATCCACCAAAACAAACACTGAAAGAGCAATAGAAGAGACGAGAAGAGAACCAGGATAACACAGAGCCCTTAAAACCAAGCGAGGACAAGGTATCAAGGAAAAGGTTGTGGACAACAGTGTCAAAAGCAGCAGAAAGGTCAAGAAGGATGAGGATCGAGTAAAGGTCCTTGGATTTTACCAGGAACAGTACACTGGAGACTTTGGCAAGAGCCACTTCAGTCGAATATAAAGGACAAAAGCCAGATTGTAGAGGATCCAGAAGGGCTTGAGAGGAGAGAAAGTCGAGGCAATGGGGGTGAACCGCATGTTCAAGTAGTTTAGAAGTGGAGGGGAGGAGGGAGATGGGTCAATAGTGAGAAGGACAGGATGCTTTAGTGAGGGTTTCTTGAGGAGAGGAGTGACCACAGCATGCTTGAAGGATGCAGGGAAAGTTGCAGTGGAGAGCAATAGGTTAAGAATATGAGAGATGGAAAGGGCTACAATGGAGGAGATGGAGCTAAGGAAATGGGTGGGAACAGGATCAGAGGAGCAGGTTGTGAGTTTGGATGAGGAAAGAAGATGAGTGTTTTCCTCCTCAGAGGTCATAGAAAAGGAAGAAAGGGTAGCAGAGATAGGGGGGCAAGTTGGGAGTGAAGAGTTGGAGGAGGGGGAGTAGCTGACCTCATGGGAAGTTGGAGTGAGATCTTGTGAATTTTCTCATGGAAGTAGTCAGCCAGTGTTTGGGCAGAAAGAGAGGGAGGGGTCGGAGGTGGAGGCACCTTGATGAGAGAGTTGAGAGTTGTAAAGAGAAGGCGAACGTCAGAGGCAAGAGAATTAGTCAGATGGACATAATATTCTTGTTTGGCGAACGCTATGGCTGACTGGAAAGAGACAAACATTAATTTGAAGTGTAGAAAGTCATAAGAACATAAGAACATAAGATATGCCATACTGGGTCAGACCAACGTCCATCGAGCCCAGTATCCTGTTTCCAACAGTGGCCAATCTAGGTCATACGTACCTAGCAGTTTCCCCAAAAGACACAGGTTCCACAAAGCTTGAACTAGGTCAAGCATTGATATCCTGGGTCCCTTCTTAATAATGGTTTATGGACCTTTTCTCCAGGAACTTGTCCAAACCTTTTTTAAACCCAGCTACACTAACAGCCTTTACTACATCCTCCGGTAACAAATTCCAGAGTTTGATTACACGTTGAGTGAAAAAATATTTTCTTTTATTAGTCTTAAATAGTTTACCATGTAGCTTCATTGCGTGTCCCCTAGTCTTTCTATATTCTGATAAGGTAAACAATCCAAAGTCCACAAGGGTGCAGGATTTGAGCCAAATACACTCAGCTGAGTGGGCACAGGAACATAGATAATGGGTAGTAGAAGACAGCCAGGATTGAGATATGGTATGCCTCACAAAATGTGGTATGGGCGGAGCAAGAGCATCCAAAGCAAAGGAGAGTGCAGCATTATAGGAAGATTCTTTCTCATCCACAGACTAGATGACATACTGGAGGAAAGAGGTATAAAAAAGTGGAGGAGACAGCCAATAGGTCAATAGCATGAAGATTTCTAAAGAGGTTGGAGGATACAGAGCGAGGTTGAGGACACGAGTGATGAAGAGTGAAGCTTAGCAGGTTATGGTCCAATAAGGGAAGAAGTGAGGTACAAACATTTGATGGTAGGCAATTAGAAAAGAATACAAGGTCAAAGCAGTGGCCTTGCTGGTGGGTAGGGGCAGTAGAGCAAAGTTGGAGGCTGAATGATGAGGTAAGGGAGAGGAGCTTTAAAGCAGAAGGATCAGAGGGGTTATCAACATGAATGTTAAAATCCCCAAGAATATGGGAGGGAGAAGATTAATCCAGAAAGAAGGAAAGCCATGAGTCAAAGTCATAGAGAAAAGTCGAGGTGGATTTGTCAGGGGGTCAATAAATAACAGCTAGTCGGAGAGGTAGTGGGATAAAAAGCTGTATGGAATGGATTTCAAAGGAGGGAAAGGAGTGAGACTGAGGCAAAAGGAGGGGTTAAAACTGACAGGCAGGAGAGAGTGGAAGCCCAACACCTCTACCACGGCCAGTGGGATGAGACATGTGGGAGAATTGATAGCCACCATGACAGAGAGCAGCGAATGAAGCATATTCCTCAGGGAGGAGCCAGGTCTTAGTTAGGGCAAGGAGATGGAGACCATTAGAAATAAAGAGATCATGAGTAAAGAGAAGTTTATTTGAGATGGAGTGTACGTTCCACAAGGCACATGAGAAAGGGAGAGAGGAAGGGGGAGAGGGGTGAGGAATTGCTCTGGGAGTGTAACAGAAGTCTAGGGGAGCCAGGGTTGGGGTTGATATCTCCCGAAGACAGGAGAAGGAGCAGAAGAAATTACTCTCATAAAAAGCAGGTGCAATGCTTGTACGGATGATTTTCCTTAATAATCAAATCACCCACATTATCCAATCGAGTTTAGAATATTGTATATAGTTTAAATATATATATATAATAAGTCAACTGTACATAGTTTCCCCGGTTATCCCATGCATTTATCATCCCTTGTTCTATGTAAACTCAATGTTGCTTGTATGCATTGCAGTATGTTGTGTTCATTGTACACCGCACTGATTTTAATAGCGCGGTATAGAAGAAATGTTAAATAAAATAAATAAATAAATAAATAATAAATAAATAAATAAAGGAAAAATACACACATGCTAGTTTATTGATTATTATATCAAGCCCCTACTACTACTTGTTGCTCATACTATTTGTCATTTCTTTAGTGCTACTAGACATACTTTGTGCCGTACACAAGAGACAGTTTATGCTATATAGAACTTACAATGTACAGTATTGGAGGGACTGCGTGTTTCATCCAGGCTGTACCTGCTGTCTGTACCATCATGTTCGGGGAGAAGTGCCAGTGAGGTTGTTCCTGTGCAGACACTGTGTCAGCGACCCCTTCCCTCCCGTGAGGTCAGTGTGCCTAGGTCTCAAGAGCAGAGATGTCTCTCTCCATACACACAGATCAACCACTCTCATCTGAAGGGGCATCACTCAGCTTAGAAGATCGGACCATCCCCACCATTTCCTCACCCCGTTATCTTCTGCAGATATATTTGATGGTTCACTGGGGTGGTTAATTTCCTGCTTGATACCTGGTCCTTTACCGAAGCCTGTCTTACCACAAGAGGTGGTTCCAACTCCAGATGAATCTTTGTAGGATATTACATTAAAAGATGTATGGCCTGCCATCTCCAAGATTGACTCTAAGGTGTATAGTACTGTGTGTTCACACAGAAGTCAGCCTTGAAATCCCAAGAGGTAGATACTAGGCTTTCTGAAATTGATGGAGCTATTTCTAAGATTGAGAGTCAGATGCAGGTCTTGCAACAGACTATTGTCTCTGCAATTAAAGATTTTGTTGCTATTCATTATAAGTTGGAATCCTTGGAAAATTTTTCTAGGACTAACAACCTGCACTTTCTTAATTTTCCTATAACGCATGCTGAGATTCTATTTTAAAGAGGTGCTACTAATTACTGATGTGATTCCTCTAAAAAAATGCTTTTATTTATAGTCTAGGCAGCGAGTAGGGGATGCTGGTGGAGATGGCTTAGATATTTTGACTTCAAATGTTAGTCAAGATTTGACTAAGTTTTTGGAGGATTCCTTAGATGTTATTGCTAAAAGAGCTATATCATTAGTTTCTTTTGTATCTATTGCTGATAAGAACAGGGTCTTAAAGTATTTCTTTAAGAGTAAGGATTCTGTCTTCCATGGTCAAAAGCTGAATGTTTTCCCCGATGTTTCGAGGAGCACCCAGCTTCGAAAAAAACAGTTTCTCTTCCTGAAATCCAGGGTGATTGTATCGGTGTGACTTCCTTTTGTGGTTTTCATGCAAATGTGTTGTCACATAGCATGGGAATATGTATTCCTTTTTTGATTCATCTCAGTTGGAAAGTTTTTTGGTGGGAAAGTCTAAATAAATGAATAAGCCTGTAATTTATTAGGGGGGTCTCTCTCCATTGACCTCCTTGTTATTTCTTTAATATGTAAATCTTTTTGTAAGTGGGCTACTACTGAATTATATCACCGTGTTTTGGTTGGTTCTGTTTATCTTTTTTTTTTCTTTTTGATGTGGACTAATAACAGCATGTCGTGCAAATTATTTTGTTTGTATTTCGCAAATAGCTGTATAAATAAATAAAAAAACAACAATGTACAGTATTCAAGATAGAAAACAGGGTAAATAGAAGAATTGGAGAGTTGTATTTGTTATGGAAAATGGTTATAATAACATGGGTATGTACAGGATAAGAAGGGGTTGAGATATAAAAGTCATTCACACAGCCCTTGCTGTGGTCCCAATTGGGTAAACAAGGCAGAAAGAATAAAATCTGGAGTTGGTGGTGCAGGATAAGGGCAGAGAAGAGTGACTTACCTGACAATCACCCAAGAAGTAAAGTAGAGAGAACTAAGCACCCAAGGAGGGGAGTAGTGAGAAGAGAGAAGAGATAATAAGGAGCTGCAGAGTGAAGGTATTTGTATGTAAGTACGATAAGCTTGAACTGTATGTGAGCATAGCTAAGGAGGTAATGAAATGATTTGAGAAGAGGGGTTATTTGAATGTAGCAACACTGGCAAAATATAAGCCTTGATGCTGAATTTTAAATAGACTATTAGTAATAGTAGTATTAGCTTATTTATCTCCTGCACATCTAGGTGAGCTCCAAAATAAAGCATACTAATTTTGTAATCATGACATTAACAGACATATTGGAGTATGTTTACTAAAGAGCGGTAAGGGAGCAAAGGTGCCGTGAACAGGTGTTATCGGCACCTGTGAGCAGTTAATGTTGTGGAAAGTGCCGATTATGCTGGATTAACGTGTGGAAGCTGGTCCCTTGAGGGGTCATTCCGAAGCACGAATAGCGGGGATGGACGTCCCGTTGGGATGTCCATCTCTGTTATTCGGGCCCCTCTGAACCACGACTAACTTCCCCGCTCGTTGCATGGGGAAGTTTGATGGGGGCAGCAAAGGGGGGATTGGGGGCGGTGTTAGGGCAGGCAGTAGGCAGTCATCGGCCTCGGACGAACAGGGTCATTTCAATGTCGGCTTTGTACATCCGGGGCCGATGGCCTGAACAGGGAACTTATTCCACCTCGGAGATGAAATAAGTTCCCCTACTCAACAGAGGTTGGCAGGCTCAGGGCTCAGAAAGGGCTGGAGGGAGCAAAGGACATTCCCCGTGGCCCGACCCTGGCCTTCGGAGGCCAGATTGGGGGATGAGCTGCAGGGAAAGCATTTTTTGAGCCAGTGGCCGGGGATCATGGCTTTTTAGTGGAGCTGTGGTGCCATGGCAACCGGACGCTATGGCACCATGGCTCCATTGAAAAGCTCTGACTGAGCTAGCCAGGCAAGGCCTATTTGTGCAGGCCAGACTGCAACTGCAATAAGGCTGCTTGCAGCACTGAAGTGGTGGCTGTGTCATGCTTGCAGGGTGGGAGGGATTGGCCGACATGCTGTCAACCATGATCAATGGACCCCGGTACCCGATTAGTTTGCTTGATGATGGGTTGGCCCTAGGATTAGGATGCCCCCCACTTCACATATTGAGTGGATATGGCATGTGGGCCAAAAAATATGCCACTGAGGCAGGAATACTATGCAATATGATTACAACCCATGTCAGAGGAAAAATGACCACCTGCCAAATGATAACCATAACCTGTGCATGAACCAGTGACCTCTCCAGAAATAAGTACTCAGTCAATTACAACTATCTAAAGCCACATGTCAATCTAAAGCGCTTTCAGTGGTCTGCAATATATGAGATTATTCCATGACTGGCCCACAAGCACACACCAGGAAATGGGTACATTGGTCATTCTGCTAGGTCACACATGGTCTGGAATGTGTGTGTTCATGTATTATGGCCTTCCTTTTTGGTGGACAGATCCCATATGTAAGACATGAATGTCAGTTGAACTAGGAGCATATCAATGCAGTGCAACATACAGACTCAACAAGATGACCCTCTCCCACACCTGTCTAACATACCTTGATAGATAAGTATGGCACAGAATCTGCAGAAATCTAAGCAGACATAGGCATACTCCCAACTCATGCCCTTATGCATCCTGACAGTGACCACATTAATACCCATGGATTGATGCATCCACATGGTAGCTCTGTGGCTCCAATGTATGAAAGAAGAGTCACAAGTTCAAGACCAGCCTGTGAATCAGGAATGGTATGTCTAGGTATGTTAACTTTATCCCCCAGTAAGAAAACATGGAATGCAACAAAGGACGTGTAGAAATTAAAACCTTTATTGCTTTATTCCACTTCAGCCACTGGCTCGACACTGGCTGTGTTTCGTAAAAACCTTCCTCAGGGGCAAAATTGGCTAAAATACATAAAATGCACATTTAAAATACTATAAACAAATCATTAAAAAACTATTAAAAACATAATAAAAAGAAGAAAACAAAGAATGAGCCAAGACATATAAATGAAACATGCCAATATTGAAACATAAAAACAAATTGAGTACAACCAATATACGGAGCATAAACAAAATGGACATTAATATTAAAAAGATGAAATGGTTATTTAAATATCAAACAAAATGAAGTAATGATTTCAAAACATCAACTTAACAAAATTTAATAAAACATATATATAAATAGGTATATAAATATAAATATAAATAAGAATCAGTTACTTTTTACAAATGAATTAAAAATATAAACCATTATAAAAATATAAATTATGAAGTAATAATGTAATGAATCATAACTTAACATATAAATAGATAAATATGTAAGTATAAAAAAACAATTAACTGAAAAGCTAAAACACAACGTATATAATAAATATGTAATACATAAAACAGTGAAAAAATGAAAAACTGCTCTTCAAAGGATGTGACAAATAACAATCACAAGGAAAAGAACCACCATACCTGTGTGTTATGTGCTTCTACTACTGAATTGGCTCCTACCTTAATGCCATAAGAGAGCCTAAGATGTTAAAAAATACACAATATCATTAACAAACAGAAAAGCCAGAGGAAAAAACAGATGAAGGATCAAATGCTGAGGGATGAGGACGAGACATTGACCCTAAAACCTATTTATCAATATGGGGAAACTAACTCCCAGGGAATATGACCCAAAAAAACTTGAATACCTTTTGCTAAATATGATAGAGTTGACAATGTTTTCAAAAATCTAAACCTAAATAATTAATAAAAGAATAAATTACCTGAATGAGAGTATCTTTTAACCTCACAAATTTTTCTATAATGCCATAGTATTAGTCCTATAAATAAACATTTAAAAAAAACCTAAGGGGTATGTTTACTAAAACCCTGTTAGGTGCGCGCCGCGTTAGTGTGCGGGATGCCATAAAAGGAGTGGGCGTTTCAGTCTGAAAAAAGCAAACTGGGATTAATCATGCGCTAATGTGCGCTGTGCGCTCATGTGTGCCGCGCACATTAGCGCATGAGAAACGCGCGCGGAAAGCATAAGCAGGCGCGATGATGTGCAAGCACAGGAACAGAGCCACAGTACAATGGTTAAGACATTGACCAATAGTGCAGGGATCATGGGTTCAATCCCCCACTGTGCCCAATGAATAAGGCTGGGTGAGGCACTACCTGTTATGTGTAATATTGCATTCTGAGGCAATTTAATATTGTTTTAATTAGTGCTGCTAGCAAACACACTCTCAAAGCGCTGTACCATAAGGTGCCGCATCAGCCGCCCTATAAGGCACTCCAGAGGGCATACTATAAAGTGCACTGTCCGCCCAGGCACCCTAGAATGTTCTTTATAGTGTGCTTTATAGGGTGCCATATGAGGCGCCGCAAGGTCAGAGCACTGTTTCTGATGGCAGCACTGTGCATTGTAACGCATGGAAATCTTAAGTAGGTGTGCTGACATACAGACATAGTGGCAGAGGTGTGGCACATTGTTTGCAAGCCTGCCTTATGGTACAGGAGTCGTGGGTTCATTCACCCAGTGTGGCTATTCAATATGACTGCCTGGGACATTATTTTTTGATATCAGCAGTGGTTTGTGCGGCTTTTTTTATTTGATTTGTTCTGAGAGCAAACACACTCTCACAATGCCATAACCTAAGGTGCCACATCATGCACCCTATGAGGCACTCCAGAGGAAACATTATGAGGTGCACTGTCCACCACAGCACCTTATAATGTTCCATTTAGGACACCTTATAGGGCGCTTTTAAGGCACCTTCAGGCTACAGCACTGAGGGTGTTGTTGCTGGCAGCACCAAATTACATTACAAAAGAAAAAGCCACAGACAGCCCTATCAAATAACCCCACTGTGGGATTGAACCCATGACCTCTGGCTCCACAGGCAGTGAAGTCACCAGTGGGCTACATCTCCATAGCTGCTAGCAAACTCCTGGCTGGCTACAGTAGGACTGCAGCCCACCACACAAACTGTCTGCTGTGGTTACCAGGATAGGGTTAAACCACACATACCCATGATGCACTGCACATGCAAATCAGCAGTCTACAAATAACAACAGGATGGGGTATGCACCCCCACACCACCTCAGCCTGGTAGGGAGTACTGAGTGTGTGTGTTACTGGCACAGAGTAGGTGCTGACCGTCACATTGTGTGGGTCCTGTGCTCACCCTGAGGATGAAATGGGCCACCCAGCACCATGTCCACAGCACCTGGCTTAGCTGAGATAAGCTATGGTGTGAGTTACCATCAGTGCCAGTGTGTGATGGGTAGGTCTTGCAGATGCATTACCAAATGCACCTGTGTCTATCTTTTATTTCTCAGTCAGGTTTAGCCCTTGGGCACTTTGATGCACCCAGATTGGGCATATCCTGTATGGATGCCATGGCCACATGAGTTATGTGACTGGGGGGGGCAGCAGGCTGTTTGGGCCCATAGGCGAATTATGTAGTACCACCCAAACTGCCCTCTAGAGCTCAGGATCTCCCACCAACAGATCCACATCACTGAAATGGTGCTGGTGGAGTGGACTATCAACCTAGGTCAAGATGGGGGAGCAGATAACATACAGGGCAGTCCATGCATTTCTGTACACATCCATATGGTGATAGCAGACAGACAGGAGGCCTGGAAATGCTCAGCTGCCCACCACCACTATCTGACATTTTCCAGCAGCGAGCACACTGAATCTGCAGCCGCTGCACCTTGCAAGGTGTTGCAGCCTTACACATACTAACTGCAACCAGTCTGCTAGCTAGTCCATAGTGCATATTACTGGAGAAAATGTGTGTACCCAAAATTGGGATGTCAGCACACCCACCAAGCAGATAGGTTAGTGATTAGGCCCCAAAAGGCAACCCATAAATATCACTTGAGAGAGATGCTGTTAGCACTATGGGAGACCTAGCCATGCCATGGTGACTGCTCAGTCAGGGTGAGAGTGACCTCCCAGGAGGACATGCAGGGGCCACCCTGTCCATGCAGCTGATGGCCAGCCACTACAATGTCCCAGCCATTGCCCTATGCCCTGTGCTCATGCATCCTGCCCAGGCCACCCTATCCGAGCTATACCCACAGTACCTTGCTCCTCATTATGCACATTGGCAAGCTAACACTGGACACATTGCAAACAGTGTGGGCTGAGTAAGGTGTTGCAACCAGCACACACTGGATGGACAGACACACACTCCCACACCTATGCCAGCATAGTGCTACTATAGATAGTTTTTGCAGTCCAGGCCAATTTAACAGTCCTGGACACAGCGCAGGCATGGCTATGGTATGCGATACTGTTGGGGTCACTCCCCAGGGTGGTGAACACTGTCAGACACCAGACCTGAAACACACTCCACAGACATCAGAGATATTGGTATGATACAGCTCAATGAGCAGATTGTGCTTAACTTAGGAATTGCTATCTGCCAGTAATCATAGCAACATTGTGATATATGTGTACTGTATTCCCAGGTTTAGGGTGGCATTGCTAAGGTCTGCATGTACTAGTATTGGGAGATGTACGCAAGGCCCGATATCCTGCCTGTCCATGAGGCTTTGGATAATGGAGCCTGTGGGTGTGGTTCTTTCTGCTCCTGTTGGCCGCTGCTCTAGGGCAGAAGTCCCCAACTCCAGTCCTGGTGGGCCATACACTGTTCATGTTTTCCTGCTGTCCCTAATGAATATGCATGAGATATATCTGCATACCATGGGGGCGGCGCATGGAAATGAACCACATGCATCTTTATTAGAAACAGCATATAACGTGAATGATTTGTGGCCCTCCAGGACTGCATTTGGGGGACTGTGCTCTAGGTAATGCACATGTTTCTGGTGTCTGTGCTCTGTAGGGTAAAATATAGATGTATTGGGCATGTTTACGTTATCTGCACTAAAGGTTCTGTCTGTATTACCACATTTGTGTGGTGGGTAAAATGTGGGGACTGGGTTGGCAGGGCCGACAACTGGTATTTGAACCTGTGACCTTCTGCTCCTGAAGGCACTGGCAGTGTGCACTGCACCACCCTCTTGGCACAGAAGCAGTGCATTCCCAGGGGAGTCCATGGCTGTTCGTCCGACAGGCCCTGTCTGTTGCAGCGCACGGCACCCACGTGAAGAGGGCTAGGCCATGGTGTGCTGTGGGCAGCAGCCACTGCCCCCTCCAACACCAGTAACCCTCCGCCACCATGCTGACATGTCCTTATATTGGAGACAGCATGACACGTGAATGATTTGTGGCCCTCCAGGACTGCATTTGGGGGACTCTTCTCTAGGTAATGCGCATGTTTCTGGTGTCTGTGTTCTGTAGGGTAACATATAGGTGTTTGAACCATGCTTATGTTCTCTGCAAAAAAGGTTTGTCTGTACTTTCACGGTTTAGTGGTGGTTAAAATTTGGGGACTGGATTGGCAGTAGCCCCAGCTGGGATGTGAACTTGTGACCTTCTGCTCCTGAACACACTGGCTGTGTTCACCTGTAAGGCCCTGTTACTTACAAGAGACCGATTACTAATTATCACTAATTTCCTGTATATTCCAGATCCAAAAGTCAGTACAGGTGCAATCAGAATCTCTGTTTATTAGATAACTGATGGAACAATACAGGCAAGGGAGAGAAGAATTTCTGTCAGTCATCAGACCTCAGAATCCCTCCTCCCACTGAGTACAATAGTCGTGTTACATATATACGTTTTTTGCTTCCGTGTATGCAGTCTCCACATTCATCCCTCTGTGACGTTTCTCCCCCCTCCCTTCGTTTCCTGCTGCTGACCTCTCTGACCCCTCTGTTCCTGTTTCAACATCTCTAAGGCCTCTGTCTTGGTTATACTCACCACCTGTCAACTGTCTACTGTCTTCAGGGCTAATGGTCCAGCTTTGCATGGTTTCCTGTGTATGTGTCTTCTGCAAAAGTCTCTGCATGGATCCTTCAATCCAAGTATACACTTTGCTAAGGCTTATAATATATGATATTTCCTTATATGGTTCTTTATGCTGGCCTGTTTCTTCTTGCCCACTGTATAGTAGTTTGGTTGACATATTTTTATTAGAGCAGAATAAAAGCCATTGAGTGATTATGAACCAGGAACATATACCTAAACCTTATAATCTCTACAATTCCCCCATTTTTTTTTTTATTGTGGAGGAGATAAGACCAAGTCAGAGAATTCAGAAGTGAGGACTGTGGCATAGGAAGCATTCACATGTGTATGGCATGTTAACCAATTACCTACATTCAGTCTTCCCTTAAAGTCATCAATATGTAAATCTGACAGGTGGCGTATTTTATCCATAGCATTAAGCACAAACACTGAATGATTCGTTATGACTATACAACAAATAGTGGCATTAATAAAAGATCAAAAGGCCTCATTCAGAAGCAAGGAGCAAATCTAGGGCTTGTCTATTTTTGCAGAGTCATTTGTGTATTTTGCTCCAATGACTCTGACAACTTACTAATAGAATCAATAAAAGCTTTCATTTGAACATACAGTAAGCATTGCAGATGGTGTATAGCCATGCCAAGTTCAGCAGTTATGTCAGGGGTCTTGAAAGGTATCAAGGAAGTCCAGCATCTAACCTACGTGTAATAGCAATGGAAAACAACTTCTTTGGAAATGTGGGTTGTACTGTGAACACGCAGAAGTAAAACTAATTGTTCATCAGGATGAAGGAAACAGATGGTGTCCCAAGGAGCAGGTTTGGCAGCAATTATCTTGGTCAACAACAGTTCATACAGGAAGGAAGTAGATCAAACAGAGGTGACCGTTGGAGAAACCTTCAACTGACATGAGTCCAAGTGTCAGTATTATTCAAGTGGGCAGCAAAGGGGGAAGCAACGGTGACAATGGTGGGCTGGATACAGACTGTGTAGCAGCCACCCGATAAAAAGGATTAAGTACAACAGCAGTGAAACCCTGATATTCTTGGATACATGACAGCATTTAAAACATAATGCAGCAGACACCCGCCACTCTCCAGAGAGAGAGCAGAAGGAGAGAACACACAATACTGTTTATACCATTATACCATTCTATATAAATTACAAACAAGCTTGAACCAGTTCAAAAGGTCACACAAAAGTCAGCATTATGTAGTTGCAGTAGGGGTCGCTGTTGTCCACAGGTGTGCTGCATCAGATCTGAAATAACTTCTTATCAGAATGTCCTTCACTCGCTCCACCAATTCAGTTGCCTGAAATTCTACAAGTACAAACAAAAGAATGCTATTTCCCTTCCCCCTTCTTCCTCTTGGATTGCGTTCTGGGATTTCTGCTCACACACAACAGCTAATCCTGCTTCTAAAACAATTGTTAAAAGTCAGTATTGTGGCAAACAAAAGGGAGGCAGAAAATATAAATTTAGATTCTTAAACAATGTCCCAGTCCCACTAACTTAATTGGTGTAGTTTTGAATGGATATATGTGCTCATTCTAAACAGCAACTAAAGACAGAACTCCTGGAACTGAAATTTCATCAGTCATCAGTGCAGAGCTAACACACACACAGTAATTTACCTTGAATCTTACAGTTCGGGGAAGCAGACATTTAAAACTGATACTTTTTCATGAAAAGACTGGTGGACATCTAGAATGCAAACACTTCCCTTTTTAAATTATTTCAGAGCAAATCACTGAGAGTTACAGCCAACCTCGACCTCCATGAGGTGCTTGCCATAATATATAAAATCCCTGTTTAACTTTTAATTTTGCTTAATAGCATATACAATCAGAACAAAATCCAAACATGATTAACTTCTTATTCACTCAGGATTTAAATCATTCCCAAGTTGCAATCTGCTCAGAATACCACATTATCCTGCAGGGATCTTAATCTCTACTTTGAAGGTCAAATGGAAAAAGGAAACAGTTCAATTTCAGAGATCATAAAATCTAATTAAGAAAGCGTTGATTGCGTGAGTGTTATACTAAACCAGGCACTTCCAGAAGGGAAATGGAAAAGGGAAACGGCTGTACTGGTAATTTTTGCTTCAAAAGCAAAGTAACCTTTGAATCACACTCGGCAGATATCATAGCTGTTGTTGTTCCTCTATTACCAATTTTGTTTCCAGAATATATATTACCACAAAACAATAATCATATATAAAAGCATGGAAGATCTTCCCATTCATTCACAACAATTATAACTATCACACATAGAACAGAATCAGGTCCCTACGTTTTCTAAACAGTTTTTTCTTTCTCTCAGCGTCATTTCTGTACCTAGAAAGCTAGCAAGCTAATTACAGAGGAAAAAATACTTCACCGAAAGAGTTCTGAACTTCATCTCCTGTCACACTGAATAAATCCTTTATTTAAACAAACAAGAAAGACTGCTCAATCGAGAGTTTCCTCTAGGTAATGCGTCCATTCCCAGAACAAATCCCTTAGCAGTCCCCCTCCCTCTCTCTAGCTGAAACAGGCAACTTATCCTGCTGCAGACAATTAGCTATCTTTCATCAGGCGACATATAGGAGCAATTATTCATTAAACACAGCCAGGCACTGGCCAGGTAACTGGCAATGTTCAAAGAACAAACCTCAAAGTTCAGAACTCCATAATTACAATTGATGTGTACACTGTTATGTAACTAGACTAGTTCTTTTCAATTGATCTAATTGTCGCCCTCTCTGGTCTGTGAGCATCCCAGATAAGGAGATTTCTTTCATTGTTCTAAAACAAAAAACAACAACAATCTTTTAGTCTCCTTCACTGTCCCTCAGCCTATAATCAGTAAAGCTGGTGTTTTCACTGTGTGGGGGTGAAAATAGACAAAACTTTCTCTATTTCCTTTCCTAATAAGGGATTATCTCTCATCATCCGTTCGACCGGAGTCACTGGGGAAACTTGATTTACCATTATGTCCTGATTGCCATCTTTCTTTCTCCTAAACAGAGACATGATTCCTACGTGCAACCTTTTATTTAAGGGTCTCAATACCCACCCTCTTTATTTACAGAGGAAGGAAGTGCACGAAATGTCCAGGACACCTTTCAAACAAGAATTCACTTCGTTCAAGGCCAGCCAATCTCCTCGCAGAGGTATGGAACCGTGAGCAAGAACACACACACACGCTTCGTGTCAGACGACATGTACTGTCTCAATCACTTATCACTCAGTCCCAGTTTATAACAGCAAATTATTCTTACACTTTATTCATATAACAAAAACAAAAATTCATATAACAAAAACAAAAATTAAACAACACTTACCAAGCTGGGTTAAAAATACTTATACTCATGACGCCGTCATTACAGGCCACCGTCATCCTAGGGAATACGTCACTCACTTCTTCTCCGGTCTATACTACGCACCGGGAACGTACCTCCCTCTTTTTTCTTGAGGGGAATCCAAATCTTTACATACCTCCCTCTTCTTTCTTGAGGGGAATCCAAATCTTTAAATTTGTATCTTGGTCATAAAGACCCACCCGTACCCCTAAATAAGGGGGTGTTTCCCGGGTGTTCGGCACCAATTGTAAGGCCCTGTTACTTACAAGAGACTGATTACTAATTATCACTAATTTCCTGTATATTCCAGATCCAAAAGTCAGTACAGGTGCAATCAGAATCTCTGTTTATTAGATAACTGATGGAACAATACAGGCAAGGGAGAGGAGAATTTCTGTCAGTCATCAGACCTCAGAATCCCTCCTCCCACTGAGTACAATAGTCATGTTACATATATACGTTTTTCGCTTCCGTGTATGCAGTCTCCACATTCATCCCTCTGTGACTTTTCTTCCCCCTCCCTTCGTTTCCTGCTGCTGACCTCTCTGACCCTTCTGTTCCTGTTTCAACATCTCTAAGGCCTCTCTCTGTCTTGGTTATACTCACCACCTGTCAACTGTCTACTGTCTTCAGGGCTAACGGCCCAGCTTTGCATGGTTTCCTGTGTATGTGCCTTCTGCAAAAGTCTCTGCATGGATCCTTCAATCCAAGTATACACTTTGCTAAGGCTTATAATATATGATATTTCCTTATATGGTTCTTTATGCTGGCCTGTTTCTTCTTGCCCACTGTATAGTAGTTTGGTTGACATATTTTTATTAGAGCAGAATAAAAGCCATTGAGTGATTATGAACCAGGAACATATACCTAAACCTTATAATCTCTACACACCACACTACACTGTGGTCACAGAAATGGTGCAGTCCCTGGAGATACCATGGTTGTGTGTCAGACAGAGCCTGTCTGTTGCAGTGCATGGCACCCACCTACACAGGGCTAAGCCATGGTCTGTTCTGGGCAGCTGCCACTGCCCCCTCCGCCACCGGTACCCCTCTGCCACCATGCTGACATGGCCTTATATTGGAGACAGCATAAAACCTGAATGATTTGTCACCCTCCAGGACTGCATTTGGGGGACTCTGCTGTAGGTAATGCACATGTTTATGTGGTGTTTGCTGTTTAAGGTAAAATATGAGCATTTAACCCACACTTTGGTTCTGGGCAGCAAAGGTTCAGTCTTTACTACACGTGTTTTTAGTGGGAAAAATATGGGGAATATATTGGCAGGAGCCACAGCTAGGATTTGAAGCTGTGACCTTCTGCTTTTGGACAAACTGTCTGTGTGCACTGCACCACCGTGTTGCCATAGAAATGCTGCATTCCCTGGGGAGTCCATGACTGTACATCCAACAGAGCCTGTCTGTTGCAGTGGACGGCACCCACCTACATAGGACTGGGCCTGGACTGCTGTAGGCAGCTGCCACTGCCCCCTCCAACACCAGTGCCCCTCTGCCACTTTGCTGACATGCCCTTCTGCTGGTGGTGCTGGTGGTACGCAGTCTCAGGCCATCCTGTGTGCGGGTAGGCGGCTGCCTATGGTACGGGTTCTGGGGTAGTGGTGCCTGCATAGACGTCCACGCTTCCCCCCAAGCACCGCCTGCAGCTGTTCTGTGCCCTTGGGGGTACCTGCTGGGTACTATCCCCTGTGACACTGTGGGATGCACAATCATGCCCATTTTGGGCCCTCATCAGTTGCTGGCTGGCTTCTGTACAGTTTCAGCATTCCTATGTGCCACCTAGGCTTCTGCCTGGTCCGCACTGTGCCCCGGCTGCACCACAGCATGTGCCGCCTGCAGCCCTCTGTGGCCCCTTTTCAGGTATCTGACCAGTTGCCCATTCCGACATGCCCGCCCTGCTGTTGTGGGACATGGGCACGCCATAGGACACCTGTCCGATGCAGAGGGAACCCTGATCAGTGCTATTTCTGTGGGATCATTCACCTTGTATGGGGACGGAGCGTAGACCTTTCCATAATTCATATCTTTTTTTGGATGCTTTCTCGGGAGTGTTTTTTGATGTTTCCCATTAAAATCACTGTTGCACAGCTTGGTTATGTTTTTTCTATATTTTGTTGGGGTCATTTTCAGTGTTTATTTGCCCTTTTGTTCTGTGCACAATGTATCACACTTATCACTTTTTGTTGGTTTCCCTGGTTTGCTGTACATTGCTGACAGAAATGGTTTCTCTTCCCTTTAAATCGGCTCTAACGCGAGGTTTTCACTCGTGGTATTTTTTGCCTCGGATTTCAGCCTCGCTAATGTGCGGGGAGCCTCTCCCCTCCCACTCTCCACCCATTGACCCCTTCTCTCCGCCCCTGGGGAGCCTTCCTCCGCCCTCCGGGAGCCTTTCCCCGCCTTCATCGCACATTAGCACGCCGCGCACATGAGCACCGCGCACATGAGCGTGCATATTTGTGCCCCGTACACGACATTAGCGTGCGCTAAGGTACCTTAGTGCACGCTAATGTCGTGCAGCGCACATTAGCGCAGTTTAGTACATGCGTAGTGAAAAATATCTTCATCTCAGTGTGTCACCATTTAAAACATATATATATATAATTCTTTGTTTTCTTCTTTTTATTATGTTTTTAATAGTTTTTTAATGATTTGTTTATTGTATTTTAAATGTGCATTTTATGTATTTTAGCCAATTTTGCCCCTGAGGAAGATTTTTATGAAACACGGCCAGTGTCGGGCCAGTGGCTGAAGTGGAATAAAGCAATAAAGGTTTTAATTTCTACACGTCCTTCGTCGCATTCCACGTTTTCTTACTGGGTGTTCGTTGCACGTGGAATCGTGCTTGGTTTGTTGGTCCCCTATGTTAACTTTATCCTACATTTCCAGAACTATCATCATGTGCAACCTTCAACATTTTGTTCAGCATGATTCCGCACAGTCAGCTGCCACACTGAGAAGCTGCACTAGCTAGATGGCAGAGCACACCAATAGCACGGGCATTGACAGCATCAGAGAACTGCAGAGTGTACTAATAGCACTTGCACACTCAGTGGGCCTTGACAGTGTCAGAACATTGCTGTACTAATAGCTCTTGCACACTGGCCAGGCATTGGCAATGGTGGAGTATTAAAGGAGACCTAAGGGGCAGGTAAGAATGCTAACTTGAACTACTTTTGGACAGCGGGCTCATGTGTGTGTGTGTCTCCAGAGGACTGTGAGCTGCAGCAATGCATGTGATGCCCAGGCTTTATGGCTGTGCATAGAACATGCTGGTAGGCAGGGCCGGATTTACCTTGAGTGAGGCCCTACGCCAACAAAAATTGTGGGCCCCCAGCAGGGGCGGCCCAAGAGGGGTGCGGGGCCTCATTTGCATAAGGGGCCTCATTTGCATAAATATTTGCATAATGTTACCATATACTAACTTTTAGTAAACGTGCCTCTTAGAGTGTATGGATAAAGAAAGACTAAAAGATTTCTACATTACTATAACCCAGTGCCAACCCATAGCAAACCTGCCGTATCCTAACAGCACTACCAGGACTCACAAAGCACCATACTCTACCAATCAAAAGGCAACACTGCAAATATTAAACCAATACATTTCAGAGAACAACAATACATGACCTACTGGGGAAAGAGAACAAGTGGCAATGTCAAATAGGAATTACATAAACAGAACACCTCAGCTCAGTTACACATGCAGAACATAGACCATCACCAAACAAGTAATCACAATTTAGAAACAGGAAGACAATAATTAAACTGGGAATCCCAAAAGCCAAACTTGGAATGTACAACACTGTAGAAATAAAACTATACATTAATTTGCTCTTGTACTAAACAAAGCGCAGACGTTAATGATGCACATTTACCAGAGCTGACATATTCCAATTAATAAATTCAAAATAAAGAGATATTTTTCTACCTTTTGTGCATTTTTTTTCAGCTGCAATTGCTCCAGCCACTTTCTTCTGGTTTCTTCGTGTCTTCTGCTAACTCTCCATCGTCTGCTGTCCATTTGTCCTGTCTTCTCTCTTCTAGTTTTTTTCCATTCTCTCTCTACATCTGCTTTAACATACTAATCTTTCTCCTTTTGCTCTTTCCTCATTCCTATTTCATCCACTCAAATTTTACCCCTCCATCCTCAATCCCCACTTACTCTCCCAATACCCGGCCAATTGTAGATTTTTTATCCCTCCCACACAAAATATTTTCCCTTCTCCATTTTACTCTTCCAGCCCCATCCCATTCTAATCCTCCCCCAGTATCAGCTCCCTTCTAGTTCCAGCCCCACCCAGCATCCATTCCCTTCTAGTCCCTGCATCAGCCCATTTCCAGTCCTAGCCACCCATCAGCCCATTTCCAGTCCTAGCAACCCCCCAACCCAATACCAGTCCTAGCCCCCCCATCAACCCACTTCCAGTCCTAACCCCCATCACCCCATTTTCACTTTAAGTCCCCCCTATAACCCATTTCCAGTCCTACCCCCCCATCAGCCCACTTCCAGTCCTAACCCCATTAGCCCACCTCCAGTCTTAACCCCCCCAGCCCATTTCCAGTCCTAGCCCCCCCATAGCCCATTACCAGACAGCCCCCATCAGCCCACAGCCCATTATCAGTCTTAACCCCCCCTCATAGCCCATTACCAGTTCTAACCCCCCCCAACAGCCCACAGCCCATTATCAGTCTTAACCGCCCCATAGCCCATTATAGTTCTAACCCCCCCAACAGCCCACAGCCCATTACCAGTCCTAACCCCATCAGCCCAAATCCAGTCTTAACCCCCCCAGCCCCTTTCCAGTCCTAGCCCCTCCATAGCCCATTACCAGACAGCTCCCATCAGCCCACAGCCCATTACCAGTCTTAACCCACCCCATAGCCCATTACCAGTTCTAACCCCCCCAACAGCCCGCAGCCCATTACCAGTCCTAACCCCATCAGCCCACCTCCAGTCTTAACCCCCCTAGCCCATTTCCAGTCCTAGCCCCCCATAGCCCATTACCAGACAGCCCCATCAGCCCACAGCCCATTACCAGTCTTAACCCCCCCCATAGCCCATTACCAGTTCTAACCCCCCCAACAGCCCACAGCCCATTATCAGTCTTAACCCCCCCAAAGCCCATTACCAGTTCTAACCCCCCCAACAGCCCACAGCCCATTACCAGTCCTAACCCCATCAGCCCTCCTCCAGTCTTAACCCCCCCAGCCCATTTCCAGTCCTAGCCCCCCCATAGCCCATTACCAGACAGCCCCCATCAGCCCACAGCCCATTATCAGTCTTAACCCCCCCATAGCCCATTACCAGTCCTAACCCCCCCCCCAGCCCATTTCCAGTCCTACCCCCCCCCCCCATCGGCTCAAGTAAAATGAAATTTTAAAAAAGCAAAACCGCTGGCTGCTACCAAGGCCGCGGCAGCATGGACGGTCCCGCGGGGCCCCCTCTGCCCTGCCGAATCCCTCCCTTCGCGACGGCTTTGAGAGGCGCGAAGGGAGAGTGTCTCCCTCGCGTCTCTGTTAAGCCCGCAGGGGCTGATGGGAAATTTGATCTCTGATTGACCTCACATTGACCTCTGATTGGTATGTGCACAATCTCAGCTGCCAAAATATGCCACAGGATGTCATGGTGGTCTCTGCATCATCTGTCATCATATGGGAAGGCAGTGCTTGGAGGTGAATGTTGGGGTGGGGGACCAGTACCATACATGTTTAGAATATGCCCTCTGTAGGTACATTGCTGGCCAATGCCTATGTTCACATGGCCCGAAGCTATGTGGGCCTACTAAGTGTTTGCATGTGTTACATTAGAGGGCCTACATGAGAGCCTCACCTGCTCCCAATGGGCATCACGTATGACAGTCACAAGGATGTTGTCAGAGTACAAAGTGGCAGGGAATAGTGACGTATGTGTAGCCAGCAACTGTACCAATATCTAACCTCGTGTCCAACCTGCCATGCATCTATGCACTCTTTGAGGGGGGGGGGCACTGCATCTGCATTGTGGGAGAGTGCAAGTGCTGCACTAGCAGCCTATTTCTGGCCCACTTTCCACTGTGCTTTGCATTGCATAAACTGTCCCCAAGTTCAAAATAAAAGGATATGGCCATACCAATCCATAAAAACTTGACCTGGGATCCAAGATGGTGCTCAGATAGATCTAGTAGGCTCTGACATTTGCCTGAATGGGGAAGCTGTGCCAGGCAAGTTGACCCAGGCTGCTCATTCGGCTTCCTCTTCGGTTTCTTCTCTTGGTCCTCTAGATCAATTCCTGTTTCATCGAGAGCCAAGTGGGAGAGCAGTGAGCTTGGCTGTGAAGACTCTGGAGTTGGGTAGCTCGGAGTCTTCCTTGGGCATAGAGCTTTCACCCCCTCAGAAGCACAGAGACCCTTGAAGCAGCTATACATCGGTTTGAGTCCAGAAAGTCAGCCGATAGCAGGTTTATCCCAGACTGGTTTGCCTGCTCTCTGACTGGGGAAGACCCCCAGACATGACATGGGAGTGGTTTCTCCCTCACAGGGTCAGCATTCTCCCTGCGTGCTGCTCGAGTGTGGAGGATCATCTGAAGTGGCTGGTGGAGTTTCCAGACAGTCCCCTTGGACACCGCGGGAGATCTTGTCTTTGCAACCATGGAAGGAAGTGCTTTTTTTTTTCTCTTTACAGAAGCCAGAACACTTCACCCTTGAAACTATTTGGACAGCTATCAATCACTTGGGGGAGCTATCATTCCTCAGGTTCAGGCTTTGAAAGTTCAGGTTCAACATAATGAAGAAGTTTCCATTCAGATTACTCAGTCAACGGAGGGTTTGCAAAAATCTTTTGAGGACATTACCCATCATGTGACATGATTGGAACTTATTCAGAAGGGTTTATTAAAGATTCTACTTATCTGAAAGTTCATATGGAAAGTTGGAGAATCAAGGCTTGCCGACTTCCGGTTGATAAACTTTCACAAATCACCTCTATATCGGCTAAAGAAATCTTTTAAGTGTTATCTTTCTGAGATTCTGGGGGTTCCCCCAAAGTCTCACCCACCTTTGGTGATAATATACTATCTAACTAATGGCTGGAAAGAATTGGCTGGTACAGAGATCCCTGGCCTTCAAACTGTTAATCTTTTGAATGTTTCTGAGTTATTAGAAACTTCAGATACTGAGGTTATTGTACCAGTAACTTGTGTTGTTACCTTAGCCCTTATTTCTAATAGGGAATGGCTCTTCAAGATGTTTTTTAAGAAGAACCTTTGGTTCAAGCGTTGTGTGTCCCCAACCTGGCCAGGGAGACCTAATGCCACAGGAGGGAGTTTTTACTCCTGTGGCCTTGAGTTTCGCAGCTTGGTGGCTTATACTTCCTTAAGTACTCTTATAAGTGTCTTGTAAAGATTGGGACAATTTCCTATATTTTTTTTATTCTCTTCGCAGTTGTTTTGCTTTCTTAATGCCCACAGTTCCGAGCGGGGGGGGGGATTAGATGTTTTTTCTAATTTGTGAGATATAAAGGGTTGGCTGTTGGATCTGCTAGTTTTCCTTTGAGAGTATTCATTTCATTTTCCTTCTTTTAGATCCCTCTTATTGTGGGCTAGAGTTGGGTTCGCTTTCTTATAATTTCTTATTATTTTAGCATGTTTATGTTTATATTTACTATTAGTGGTATCCCATGTTTTCCTTGCAAGATGGTTTATGCTTGTAAAAATATAAACTTGCATAAATAAAATATTTTAAAAAGGGTACAGCATGAGAAGCAGAGGATTCTGGGTATTGCCTAAAACAGAGCAGTTTGCACAGGATGTGTATGAGTCGAAGGTTAGGTAAATGGCTGAGCCATCTTAACGTGGGTCTGACATGAGCATGGCCTGGGTGCACACATCTGTTCATAATGAGAGGCCACTTTCACTCTGACCGAGCTGTGACCATCTCAGGGCTATGTATCCACATGGTGTTATGTAGGGTCAAGCTGTTTCTTTTTTTGTAGTTTAATCATTAGATAGGCTGCTGGATGTCCATGCTATTTGTACAAAGCCAATGTATTCATGGTGGCTATGTGTACATGCAGTGGGTGGTAACTAGAAGACTGGACACAGATAGTGAGTGGAAGACACAGCCTGGTATTGCCCAACATATGTAGTCTGCCTGTGGATTGCTCTAGCTGATTGGAATTCTCAGAAATAGAGCTGTCAGGTGTTTTTGGGCTATTGATAATGTGCTGATAATTATGGTCTTGGCAGGCCCTTCTGCTTGGCATTACTGTCACCCCCCATAATCCTCCCTCCCATCCTGCCTAGATAACACTCATTATAATCAGGTTCTTTGGAAACAGCTGCTACAATTTTAGGGAATGACATGAGATGTTATAGGAAGGCACAAGGGTCAGATAAGACAGTCCAGTCCTACATACCGCAATAGTACATAATATCAAATGAATAGCATCAAACATCAGCAGTGATATAGATCTGCTCCAGAACCTGGAGAGTCCATCTACTGCAGTGCTTGATCTGGGGACCAGGTGACGTGTGCCCTTCCTCACATTTAGGGTGACTGCTGAAATAGGTCATTTGCACATATGGCGGCTGTTATGTGCAGGAGGAACACAATGTCCCAGCATATTACAAAGCTGATGTGATGTATCGCTGCTTTCTACATAAAACAATTACAGATAATATGCTCAGATTGTGAGGTGTATCATGGTTAATGGAGGAGCTAACTGAAATAGGCATCCATAGTGGCGACTGTGATCACTGGATGGTGGAAGAAGTGTGCATGGCCTCCTGAAGAGGGCAGGATGATCTGCGATGGACCTCATGGGTCATGAATGTGGTTTGAGTTAGCGATATGTGCAAATGTACCTATCTTGCAGTGTACAGCAGGTCACAATAGACTACATGCCCTGCACATGTGCTACCTCAGAGGTTAGTGCCACACTGCAGCCCAGTGGACCTCTGTGTTCAACTGTTGTTTGGTTTTGGAGGTACAGTGGAGAGATGGACATCTTGCCCTCACAAGTGGACAAGAGATGGATTCTGCAGCTGTGTATCTGTTATGCAGCTACAGTACTGACTGTCCAGTGCAGTACGTACTGCATGTATGCCACTGTGGGTAGGCCCTTGGTGTGGTTTACCACTGTCTCAGAATAATGCAGCCATGTTGTTTCACGTCCTTGGTTTCAGCCATTGCAGGTACCTGCATTCTCTTTGATTCTTGACAGTGCTATGGCAATGTCTGGAAGTGTAGCCTAATGGCTTGGTAAGGAGCAGACCAGGGTTTGCATCCCACTTATTTTCTTTTGGCTGTGGGAAACTCACTTCAATATACTGCCCGAAACAGTCTGGGGTCTGCATTGGCTGGAGGACACACACTGATATTGTTTTTTTTATGCATTACGATAGCACATTGGGTCTGCAAATAGGTCTGCAAATATGCACATTGAAATCATGCCCATCTGACAGCATGACTTTATTAGCTTTGCTGTAGCTCACTGCAAAGGGTCTGACATGTCCACCCTGCAGATGTATGACACATAAGTTGGGAACCACAAAGAGAGCAAAGGCCATCGCAGCACGTAGGAGAGGGACACAGGAAGCGAGTGGCGTACAGAGGTCACAGGTGCCTTTATTGGTTAAAAAAACCCTATGGGTTTTGGCTGTTGCCTTTCTCAGTGGGTGTACAATCATGCACTCTGTGATAATCCTTTGGAGAACCACTATTATGCAAATATATCTCTGTACTTCTTGGGCAGTAATTCGCTTTCAAAGCCGGTCACTGTATATTCCAGAAAATCCCAGACTCCTCTCTCACATGCTACTATTTTTTCACACACACTACAACTACATTTGTGCAATCACATCAAATACATCAGGGCAGCAAGGCCATACCACACTCTCTTATCTGCCACCATTTATCCCTCAGCCCATACATCAACATATGTCCATCATGTACAGTAATAAATTGTCCTGCAAGCTGCTACACCATGGTCCACAAAGGAACATTTTAATCATTAAGATGTATCACTCACACCTCTCCTGTGAATGATCTGCACATCACCAGTCCTGCTCAGTCATCATCACCATGCTGGCTTCGCCAGAGCACACTTCTTCCAAATCCTATGCCACACACTGACAATACAGCAGATTACATGAACATCTTTCAATGAAGCAGTACAACTGCCTCACACATTATCACCCCACTTACTGAATAACATATAGGATACATATTTATTTATTTAAAAGTATTTCTATCCCGCCTTCTCCTTCAATCAAGGAGGTCTCACAGCAAACAATCATAAGTGTGGTTAAGTGTTTTCATGCAGTAATACAGGTTGTGTGTTTGTGGTGGTATATATCAGATTCTTGTTGAGCTATTTACATTATGCGCTATTATACATTCTTATGTACAAGGGTTAAGAGCGGGGGTTGGTCTTTTGTTCTTGCATGGTGAGTAGATCATGTGACGTGTCCATCGTTTTCAATGAATAGTGTTGTCTTAAGCTGCTTCCAAAAGTCTTTGAGGTCTGTTGTTAGTCTTAGGTTGTCTGGGAGGGTGTTCCAAATTGCTGGTGCAGCCAGTGAAAGGGCTCGTTCCGCAGTGTCCTTGCGGACCTTGGTGAGGTCTTTTGGTGTGTTTACACGATTGGAAGTGGCTCTCCTCCTTGGTCATGTGCTTCTGTCAGGTTGTATGAGTGTTTGTAGGCTGAGGGCTGATGACTGTTGTTTGATCTTGAAGATGTTTATGACTGTCTTATATTTGATGGTGAGCTGGTTGAGAGCCAGTGTAGGTCTTTCAGTATGGGTGTGATGTGTGCTTGTCTTGTTGTTCCAGATATTATGCGTGCCGCTGTGTTTTGTGCCAATTGCAGCGGTCTGAGTGTTTGTTTTGATAGGCCAAGGTAGATTGGGTTGCAGAAGTCTAGTAGTGGGATTATTAATGCCTGGCAGACTGTACGGAAGTGCTCTGGGGCGAGGAGGGGCTTAATGCGTCGGATAAGTCTCATCCTGTAGTATGCGCATTTGGTGGTTCTGCTTATGTGTGCATGTAGATTCAGTTCCTTGTCCAGGGTTATACTGAGGTACTTTACTTCCGGTTTTATGGATATTGTTGTGTCTTTTATCTTGATGCTGGGTGGAGGGACGAATTTGGTGTTTTGAGTGATGATTAGTGCCTCAGTTTTGCTATAGTTTATGGTGAGGTTGTTGTTTTGAAACCAGCTGGTCATGTGTATGAGACAGTTTGTTATTTTGGAGTAGTCCGGGTTGTTGACTGTGATAGGTGTGTATATCATGATGTCATCGGCATAGATTGTGTATTGTATAATGTGTTCTTTCATGATGTCGCATATTGGCTGGATGTAGAGGTTGAATAAAAGTGCTGATAAGTCTGATCCTTGTGGTACTCCTTGCAGGACTTTTAGGGGTAGGGAGGTGTTGGGGCCTACCTTGACCTGTATCTGTCTGTTGGTTAGGTATGAGTGGAACCATTTCAGGGTGGATCCATGTAATCCAATGTTCTGTAGTCTTTCCAGTAGGGTTCTGTGATCCACTGTGTCGAATGCTGATGAAATGTCAATAAAGATCATTAGTATTCCTTTCTTGGAGTTGTCTATGAGGCGG
Source organism: Ichthyophis bannanicus (assembly GCA_033557465.1). Classification (NCBI taxonomy): domain Eukaryota; kingdom Metazoa; phylum Chordata; class Amphibia; order Gymnophiona; family Ichthyophiidae; genus Ichthyophis; species Ichthyophis bannanicus. The sequence continues at coordinate 846,013,816 of CM066034.1, forward strand.
AGAACGTTATTGAAGAGGTATAGTAGGAGTGTTTCAACCCCGTGGTTGGAGCGGAAACCGTGTTGGTTGAGGTCTAGTGGTGCGTGGTTGTCGATGTGGTCTTGTAGCTGGTGTTGTACTACCTTCTAGATTATTTTTGCCAGTAGGGGTATGCTTGATATCGGTCTGTATGCTGCTGAATTGTTCTTATCAAGTGTGGATTTCTTCAGGATAGGTCTTATCATGGTGAGCTTTAGTTGATTTAACATGGTCCCTTGAGACAGAGAGCTGTGTACCATGTTGTGTATGGTATGAAGTTTGATTTAGTGACTTTGATCCATGTCACTGGCATAGGACATATGATCCATGATCCATGTCACTGGCATAGGACATATGGATCTGACATGTCCATCAGCTCATACTTTTTCTTCCATCCATCACCTAAAATGTGACTTTCACAAGGGCTCTCTAATCCTGTGTTAAGGAGACTGTCGTTTTCGTTCGTTAAGGTACATGTTTGCCACCTTACCACCCGGTGTCCTGTTAGCGATAAGTGAAACCAACATAAGAACATAAGATATGCCATACTGGGTCAGACCAAGGTCCATCAAGCCCAGTATCCTGTTTCCAACAGTGGCCAATCTAAGTCATAAGTACCTAGCAGTCTCTAGTGCTGTACTGCCTTCTCCCTAACCAAGGCTTTATCACATGAAAACACCCTTAACACTGCCATTTACACTTGATCTCTAGGACACCCTTACTGCTCTTTAGTAAACAGTGTTGTTGTTGTTGTTAACTGCCATCAAGTTGGTATTGATTCATGGAAACCCTCTGGATAGTTATCCTAAATTGTGTTTGGTCTTCAGTCAGGCAGCTCATTGTTGACAGACTAGCACCCATATCTGCTGTTATTGTATCGATCCATCTCATTGATGGTCTTCCTCTTTTGCGTTGACCTCCTACCTTGTCAAGATGATGTCTTTGTCTAATGATCTCTCTCTTTGCATAATGTGTCCAAAGTATGAAAGTCAAAGTCTTGTCATCTGAGCTTCTAAAGAAAGCTTAGATTTGATCTCCTCTAGTACTGACTGGTTTGTTCTTTGGGCAGTCCATGGTATATGCAGCATTCGCTGCCAACACCATAATTCAAAGGAATCAATTTTGTCCTGTCTATCTTTTTCACTGTCCAACTTTCGCATCCATATGATGTTACTGAAAATACCATGGCTTGAACAAATAAAATCTTTGTATGGAGAGAGAAATCTCTGCTCTTGAGAACCTTGTCTAAGTCCTTCATAGCCATTCTGCGAAGAGCAATACATCATCAGATTTCTTGACTGCTTGTTGCTTCTTTATTGATAGTTGATCCAAGTAGGTGAAAGTTGTCATCTATTTCAATTTCTTCTCCATCAATGATGAACTTATTGATTTTGCCAGCTGTTATGATCTTTGTCTTCTTTACATTTAGATGCAGGCCCATTTTAAGACTACAGTCCTTGATCTTAAGAAGCAAATGTTTCAGATCATCTTCACTTTCAGCCAGTAATATGGTATCATCAGCATAGTGAAGGTTGTTGATGAGTCTTCCACCAATCTTCATACCTCTGTTGCCTTTATACAATCCTACTTATCTGATGACTTGTTCTGAATATAAATTAAACAGGTAGGGGGAAAGTATGCAGCCTTGTCGTACACTTTTTCAGATTTTAAACCATTCTGTTTCTCCTTGTTCTGTTTGAACTGTTGCTTCTTGATCAATGTACAGATTGTGCAAAAGAATGATCAGGTGTTCTGGTATACTCTTGTTTCTTAATGTGGCCCAGTGTTTCTCATGGTTTACACAGTCAAAAGCCTTGCTGTAGTCAATAAAGTACAAATAGATATCCTTTTGGTATTCTTCAGTCTTTTCAAGGACCATCTCACATCCGGGATGATGTCTCTCGTTACTCACCCCTTCCTGAGCCCTGCTTGCACTTCAGGTAGTTCTTGTTCCAGGTATGGTTGTAGTCTCTGTTGAATAATCTTCAGTAGAATCTTGCTGGCATGTGGGATCAGAGCGATTGTGTGATAATTTCCACAGTCAGTTGGATCACCTTTCTTTAGTATCGGTATAAACACAGATCTTTTCCAGTCAGTTGGCCATGATGCTGTCTTCCAAATTTCCTGGCAGAGCCTTTTTAAGTATGGTAACAGCTACATCAGATTGCTGTAATACCTCTATGGGAATGCCATCAATGCCTGGTGCTTTGTACTTTGAAAAGGCTTTCAATGCTGCTTCGACTTCTTCTTTCATCACCAATGGTTCCAGATCATAAGGTACAGGTTGAAACAGCTGTTTTTCCACTTCATCTTTATCATATAAAAACTCTGCATATTTATTCCACCTTTCCTTGATCTTCTCAGCATCATTCAACATAGAACCTTGAGCATCTTGTAACATTCCAATTCGAGGCTGGAAAATTTTCTTTAACTCTTGTAGCTTTAGGAAAGCCGATCTTGTTCTTCCTCTAATAGTTTCTGCTTCTCTTTCCTTGCATGCATCATTGTAGTACTTTCCTTGTCTTGCCTTGCTGCACATTGGACATTTCTGTGATTGCCTCTGTTTCTCCTCTGGCTTTAGTATCTCTGCATTTCTAGACAATTTTCAGAGTTTCTTCCGTCATCCATATTGGCCATTTTTGCTTTTTCACCTTTTGCAGAGACTCCTTGCATTCTTCCAACACAATCTTCTTGATGTCATTCTATAACTCTTCTGGAGCTCTTTCATTTGTATCTAAAGCAGCAAATAAGTTCTGCAGGCAGACTTTAAATTCCAGTGGTATATTTTCAAGGTCATAATTGTCTACATTCATGAGTGGCTTGCCCTTTTTCAACTTTAGCTTGAGTTTACATACTAGTAGTTGGTTATCTGTACCACAGTCAGCTCCAGGTTTTGTCTTTGTTGATGTTATAGAGATTTTCCATCATTGACTTCCACAGATGTAGTCAATTTGATTTTTGTACAATCCAATGGGTGAAATCCATGTGTACAGTCACTGCTTGTGTTGCTGGAAGAAGGTGTTTGAGAAGAATAGATTGTTGGTTTTGCAGAATTCCATCAGTCTTTCTCCAGCTTCATTTCTGTTGCCAAGTCCATATTTTCCAACCATTTTGCCTTCTTCTTTGTTGCCAACCTTTCCGCTCCAGTCACCCGTGACTATCAGGATATCCTGTTTGCATGTTCTGTCAATTTCAGCTTGTACTTGTTCATAGAACTCATCAATTTCATCCTCTTTTGCAGCTGTTGTTGGGGCATATACTTGAATTATAGTTGTGTGAATAGGCATTCCTCGTAGACGAATAGAGATTATGTGTTCACTGACTGCATTGCATTTTATTATAGTTCTTGCAAGTTTCTTCTTAATTATAAATGCAACACCATTTCTTCTTTGTCTTTCATTTCCAGCATAGTAGACCATGTGATCATCTGATGCAAAGTGCCTGATGCCAGTCCATTTCAGTTCGCTGACACCCAACAGATCAAGTTGTAGACGTTCCATTTCATTCTTGACCACCTCCAACTTCCCTTAGTTCATGCTTCGTACGTCCCATGTCCCAATATGTAAGACATCTTTGCAGCTTCTGACTCTCATTTCATGCGCAGCTACATCAGCAGTCAGACTTCCTGAGGGCTTTGATCCAACCACATCATAAATGCTGGCTTTACTCTTAAAGGTCTTCAGCTCCTCCCCAGTAGCCATTTGAGTGCCTTCCGACCTGGGGGTCTCATCTTCCAGCACTATAGTGCAATTTTTTTTGTTGTGTCTATCCATTGGGCTTTCATGGCAAGATACAGAAGTAGATTGCCAGACCTTTCCTCCATGCAGTTTAAGTTTAGTGTTGGTGCCGTTGTCACAGAAATGTGATCCTCCGCTGCCAACATTGTCCCATTCTGCTGCTGCCCAGATGGGTGGTTTGTCTTGGTCTGGCACCACAGCTGAGACCTGTCCATCTTGGGAGACCCTTGCCAGTAGTTAAACTACCAGTAGCTTAGCCCTCAGCATCACTGATGCACACAAGCCCTCATAGCACGACAAGCTGTAAACCATACCTCACAGTAAACATACCCAATGTAAGTAATAACATAACACCTGAAGGCAAGCCCTTATTCTTCTGCAAATTTTAATCTCTGATGAGAGAATAAATAAGTCTTTACAGCCTTATGAAATGTCAAATGATCAGTCTGATGACATAAAGCCATCCATCCCAACAACTAAGGCCAGAAATAGTATTTGTCCTTACTCTAATGGTCACTATCAATATATGATAACAATGATGATAACAATAAATTCTCTTGACTCGTTAATAGAGTTCTGTTAGGTTCATAACTCTGTATCAGATTGGATATTTCAAGTGGATCATAAACATAAAGCAATTTATGTATGAAACATAAGCATTTAAATTTAGAACATTGTTTAAGACGTAGACACTGAAGTAGTTAATAATATGGTGATGTGCTCAAAATTTTTTAAACTATAAATCCCGAGGAGTAGCCTAGTGGTTAGAGTACTGGCTTGGTAACCAAGCAACCAGGGTTCAATTCCTGCTAGCACTCCTTGTGGCCTTGGGCAAGTCACTTAACCCTCCATTGCCTCAGAAGAAAGGCCTGGCAATCTACTTCCAGTGACACTGCCAAGAAAACCCAGGAGCTTCTGGGTCGCCAGGAGTCAGGGCAGACTCGAAGGCACACATTGCATTGCCCTTTAATTGCAGAATTTGGCACATCTGCAAGGACTTAATTAAGCAATTTGTCAGACTCAGGTATATGACATACAGTAATCTAAATAAGGCAGTAGAGATAATTATAATTGCACACTTATATGAAAATCCTCACAGGGTACATGATAACTTGGGACATTACCATTCCAATGGATAAGAAACTAGATGTGAGGAAGCCTGACATAGTGGTAAAGGAGAAAAATACCAGAATGACATTGATAATTGAGATGTTGGTTCCAAGTGATTATTCTGTGAATTGTGTGAAGAGGAAGAAGATCCTGAAGTACTAAGAAATGCAGTCAGAGACCAAGAAAATGTGGCAGAAAGATATAGAAATACTTCCCATTGCAGTGGGAGCCACAGGCCTGAAGAAGCAGAATTTCCAATCACAGCCCTTGATAAAGTGCCTGCACATGTTGCATTTTATGAACTTCAGAAGGAGGCTCTCTTTAGCACAATGCAAGTACTATGGTGAGCGTTAGTAGTAAATTTGAAAGACTGTGCTCATACTCTACATACTCTGGCTTAGAAGTGAGGATCATGACTGTCATGGTATGCACAAAACTAACCTATTTGGAGAAATTGCTCGAAGGGGTACACACCACTTAAATCACCTAATCATTCTAAACTTCAAAAAATGCCACTTGCTGGGACTGCACAGATAGAGTTGTATGAATTTGTGGTTCAGAGATAGTAAATTTATTTTGCAGCCACTGTATCACCATCTAAAAATGATTTGATACATCAACATTTACAAATGATGTAGTGTCGTGACCCTCGCCTGGGCCAAAGGCTTACAGGCATAGGGCTGCCAATGTTTTTCCTTAAATAAAGAGTTACTATCCTTGTCTCCAGCAGGGAACTCTGTGACTTGTAGTTGATTCTTTTACTCAAAGACAAAGTAGTGTGAGACAGTTGGTTTTTAAGGCAAAACCAAGAATTTTTATTTAGGTTCCCATAAGCACTAAGGTTCAACGCAGACATAAGGATTATTCTCCAAGTAAATAATAACAGGAAACATATGCAACTGGAACTGAAGAAACTGAAAGAACCTTTAAACATATGCAGCTGTTTTCAGCAAAAACATTTCAGCAAGTAAATCACAGCTTTCTTTGTTTGTCCAGCACAGCTAAATTTTTTCGTTTATCATGTGCTGCTTTGGTTATCAAACTCTAGGTTAAGCAAGGGTTCTTTACCTTAGAAGAAGTTCCTGGCATTCACATGGCTAGGTAAAACCCTGCTTCTCAAAAGCTTCTTCTCTTAACACTTTTTATCACCAACTTTCAAACTTCCTTCTTACACAAAGAACAGTCCATAGGAGACTCCTCAGTAACAGAATCCTGCCCAAAAGAGTCAATTTGCATTTCTTCCTGTGCTACAAAATGCTTGTCTGTCTCTGGGTTTTCATTAACTCCTTCAAGCTTACTGTTCTGTAGGAACTTCTGAATTTCCTTCCACAGCTGCTCTTCCTGATATGGAATATTTGTACCTTGAGAGTGGGGCTTCTTTCCCTGGATCAATTGCCTCAATGCTTCAATCATGTTCAACTCTGGTCCTCTGCCCTCAGCTGGGTTCTGGTCACTTCCAGTTGTAACCGTATTCACCCACCTTCTGGTAGCTTGAATTCTCTGAGCTGGTTCACGAATACTCTGCACTGCAATCTGTTCCTCGTTGTCAGCAACTCTCCCAGCCACCCATCTGTTGGTTTCTGAATTAAGAGTGCCTTTCTTACAAGGACTGCTTCCTCTGTTGCTGCTTCCTTTCTGGCTGGAGCCGTTCTCCAACTCGAAGTCAAACTTCCCACTTCTCCTTTTCCTCTCCTCTGAACAGGGCTTATAAAGCTGTTTCCTAACTAACACTCCCCTGTCTCTGCACAGGTGATTATCATTACCCTCCAAGCCTGCACTTACGTTAGAGCTTGGGTGTGACTTGGCTTCAGCAACTACGTGCTTCTTTCCTTTGCCTGCAGTCTGAACCCTGTGAATACCTTGCCTGTCTCTTACCTTAAAGGCATATTCACTGTTTTCTTCTGTTTCCATCGGCTCAGCACAGCTCTCATTATCACATATCCCCCCCTTAATATATTACGGGCTGGCACATTATTATCGGCACAGCTCGTAATTCTAGATAGGGCATCTGCGTTTTTGTGCATTTTTTCCGCTCTATGTCCGATGCGAAAATCAAAGGCCTGTAATGCCATGTACCAGCGGGTTAAATGGGCGTTGTGATTTTTCATCTGATTTAGCCATTTCAGGGGCGCATGGTCAGTGACCAACAAGAATTTTCTTCCCATAAGATAAAACTTGAGAGCCTCCACCGCCCATTTGATCGCTAAACACTCTCTTTCTATGGTAGAATAGTTCCTTTCTGCTGGGGACAGTTTCTGGCTAAGGAACATTACCGGATGTTCTGTACCTTCATGTTTCTGCGACAACACTGCACCCAACCCCGTCTCAGACGCATCTGTTTGTACAATGAACGGTTGTCCGAAATCTACGCCTCGTAACACAGGCGCGCCACAGAGCTTCTCTTTTAATAAACCAAAAGCTTTGTCAGCTTCAACGGTCCACTTTAACTGGTTTGGAGCATTCTTCTTCAGCATATCTGTCAGGGATGCACTCTCTTCAGCAAAGTGTGGAATGAAGCGACGATAATATCCTACTAGGCCCAGAAAACTGTATAACTTTTTTTTGGTTGTTGGCCTAGGGAAAGCTTTTACACGTTCTATCTTATTTACTAGAGGTTTCACTATACCTCGCCCTACCATGTGGCCCAGACATTTTACCTCTTATCCGGCAAACATGCACTTCACTGGATTCAAGGTTAGGCCAGTAGAACAGCTTCTATCCTAGGCAAATGCTGATCCCATCTGGTACTGTGTATTATTATATCATCCATGTAGGTGACGGCATATTCTTGGTGTGGACGTAGCACCAGGTCCACCAACCTCTGACAGGTGGCCGCTGAACCATGTAATCCGAAGGGCTTTCTTTTAAACTGGAATAGCCCTACGGGTGTACTTAATGCAGTCTTTTGACGAGACTCGCAGGTCAAGGGAATTTTCCAATAGCCCTTGGTCATGTCCAGAGTAGTAAGGTATTTGGCTTGCCCCAACCGGTCTAATAATTCCTCTATACGTGGCATCGGGTAGGCATCAAACTTCGAGATAGCGTTGACTTGCCTAAAGTCTATACAGAATCTCAACGTTCCATCAGGCTTTGGCACTAGTACAATGGGGCTGTTCCAGGGGCTTTTTGACTCTTCAATGATCCCCATGTCAAGCATCTCTTGAACCTGATTCACTACTTCTTGCTTTTTGGCTTCTGGTAGCCTATAGGGTCTCAGCTTTACCACCTTTCCAGGCGGGGTTATGATCTCATGGGCTACTAGCTTAGTTTCACCCGGCATTGGTGTTAGGACATCTGTGAACCTTTCTAATAGTCGGGCTAACTCTTGCCTTTGTGACCATGAAAGTCCTTCGCCAACCCTAGGCTCTAGGTTTGTCTTGCAATCTGCTAATTGCGGTCCCAAATCCTCCTCTACTTTTTCTTCAAAAGTAGCTGCCAATCCTTTTATGTCTGCACATCCCGTAGATCCAAATCCACTGGTTCCACGGGTCGTAGAGGACATCATAGGTACTTCTTCGAGTGGGGGAAAACCCACTCTCTCACAGATAAATTGAGCTATACGGTCACCCACATTTATCTTAAAGTCTTCCTTCCCGAAATTGAAAAGTAATATTTTTACTGCTCCTCTAAAGTCCGGGTCAATGACACCTGCACCTACGTCGAGGGAATGCTTTAACGCTAGCCAAGAGCGTGGTACAATGCACCCATATCATCCTATTGGCATTTCCATTTGAAGGCCAGTGTTCACCAAGGCTTTCCCATGTCTTGGAACTATTAAGTCTTCTGCACTACACAGGTCATAGCCGACTGCTTGGGAGGACGCTCTTTTTGGACTTCAAGCATTTGGAGTCATTCTGAAGTACCTTAACACAAATCTTGGCTTATTTGCAGAATCTTCTTTCTGAGGCTGCGTCCTTAGGACCTGCTTCTGTGGCTTTCCGAACAGTGGACCGGGGATTGCGGTTGCCTTGGTTTCTATCTTCCCTAGGGCCTCCGACTGGTCTCTGGTAGAAACCATACCTTCTCTCGGATGTAAACCCTCTTCTAAACCCTTCCTGAATTGCGGCCAATCCCTCCCCAATACCAGGTCATGTGGCAATCTTGGCACAACCGCTACGGGGATTTCCTTTTTCATCCCTAAGCCTTTTACTAGGACTTTGTATACTGGATAAAAAGACGCTGCCCCGTGAATGCACCTAATTTTTACCTTTCCCTCAGGTTGGTTTGGGACTGCCTTACTCTGGGATTCAATTAGTTGCCAAAGCTTTCTAGACATCATGCTTTGATCAGCTCCGGAGTCTAGTAAAGCATCGGTAACAATACCTTGCACTTCTACAGATAAAAGAAAACCTTCTCTGATCTCCTTTGTATTTGCAGTTATCAGTGCTGTTTTCGCTTTACATTCTTTTTGCAAATGACTCTCGCTACCACATTTAAAGCATTTTCTTTTCACATAGTGGTTCCTTAACATAGGCATGCATACTCTCATAGCATCATCTTTTGGCCTTACCTTCCTTTCTGATAATTCAGCAATTGCCATTTTGGAAGTGCTGCCTTTTTCCTGAGCTGCTAATTCTGCTTCCATAAAGTGCTCTGCAAGCAATGTTGCTTCATTAGTGTTTCGGCAATTCTGTAATATCAGGAAGGTTTGTATGTCCTTTGGGACTGCGGCCATAAATTGCTCTAGCACAATACTATTGATTATAGATTCTATCGTTTTTCCTTCTGGTGCTAGCCAATTTATTACCAGGCTCTTAACTCTCTGGCATAGAGCTTTTGGCGTTTCGCCAGGCTTCAATTTTGTGCTCCTCAACAGGCGATGATACACCATGGGAGTCAATCCTAAACGATCCCTTATGGCTTTCTTTAGCGCCTCATAATTATTCGCGAGTGCCGCAGGCATGGCCCTATACGCCGCCAATGCCTCACCTGTGAGGGATGAGGCCAGGCGTACAGCCCATTGTTCCTTAGGCCACCCAATTATGTGTGCTACTCTGTCAAATCCCTCTAGGAAGTCATCAATGTAATCTTTATCAGACAATTGTCCAAAATTAAATGTTCCACTAGACTGTGGTCCTAGCGTACAAGAATGTAATGGTCCTGTAGAACCTGGTGGGGTCAGTGCTGGTTCGGCCTCCTTCTTCTGGCTTGCCAGCCACGCCTCCATCATATCCAACAGTGGTTCTGCTGTGCCTGCATTAGTGCTGCGGACTGCTCCTGGGCTTGTAAAGATATCTCCCTCTGTCTTTCAAATTGGCCAGCCATCCACTGAAGCACCTCCTTGCACTCCATGGTCATCCTTGTTCTGTGAAAAAACAAGAAAAAGAAACACCACCCAAGTGTGATACGGCAACAACAGCTTCACTATTCTCTTTGGTTTTAACAGAATAGAGCTCTACACCCCTTTACTGGTATCCTAAATAGCCCAGTTAGCTACGGGTTACCTGATACAGGTGTGCATTCAGGCTTCTCACCAACGAAGATCTCTGCAATCCTTCTGTGACTCAGATTCACCTCCAGTACACTCCTCTGCATGGCTCTGCAGTGAACTTGTCTCCAGTGCAAATCCTGAGGCTTGAAAATCCTTGGCGCATGCGTGAAATCCAAAAACTACGCCACTTGTCATGACCCTCGCCTGGGCCAAAGGCTTACAGGCATAGGGCTGCCAATGTTTGTCCTTTTATAAAGAGTTACTATCCTTGTCTCCAGCAGGGAACTCTGTGACTTGTAGTTGATTCTTTTATTCAAAGACAAAGTAGTGTGAGACCATTGGTTTTTAAGGCAAAACCAAGAATTTTTATTTAGGTTCCCATAAGCACTAAGGTTCAACACAGACATAAGGATTATTCTCCAAGTTAATAATAACAGGAAACGTATGCAACTGGAACTGAAGAAACTGAAAGAACCTTTAAACATATGCAGCTGTTTTCAGCAAAAACATTTCAGCAAGTAAATCACAGCTTCCTTTGTTCATCCAGCACAGCTAAATTTCTTCATTTATCATGTGCTGCTTTGGTTATCAAGCTCTAGGTTAAGCAAGGGTTCTTTACCTTAGAAGAAGTTCCTGGCATTCACATGGCTAGGTAAAACCCTGCTTCTCAAAAGCTTCTTCTCTTAACACTTTTTATCACCAACTTTCAAACGTCCTTCTTACACAAAGAACAGTCCATAGGAGACTCCTCAATAACAGAATCCTGCCCAAAAGAGTCAATTTGCATTTCTTCCTGTGCTACAAAATGTTTGTCTGTCTCTGGGTTTTCATTAACTCCTTCAAGCTTACTGTTCTGTAGGAACTTCTGAATTTCCTTCCACAGCTGCTCTCCCTGATATGGAATATTTGTACCTTGAGAGTGGGGCTTCTTTCCCTGGATCAATTGCCTCAATGCTTCAATCGTGTTCAACTCTGGTCCTCTGCCCTTGGCTGGGTTCTGGTCACTTCCATTTGTAACCGTATTCACCCACCTTTTGGCAGTTTGAATTCTCTGAGCTGGTTCACGAATACTCTGCACTGCAATCTGTTCCTCATTGTCAGCAACTCTCCCAGCCACCCATCTGCTGGTTTCTGAATTAAGAGTACCTCTCTTACAAGGACTGCTTCCTCTGTTGCTGCTTCCTTTCTGGCTGGAGCCGTTCTCCAACTCGAAGTCAAACTTCCCACTTCTCCTTTTCCTCTCCTCTGAACAGGGCTTATAAAGCTGTTTCCTAACTAACACTCCCCTGTCTCTGCACAGGTGATTATCATTACCCTCCAAGCCTGCACTTATGTTAGAGCTTGCGTGTGGCTTGGCTTCAGCAACTATGTGCTTCTTTCCTTTGCCTGCAGCCTGAACCCTGTGAATACCTTGCCTGTCTCTCACCTTAAAGGCATATTCACTGTTTTCTCCTGTTTCCATTGGCTCAGCACAGCTCTCATCATCACAGTAGTCATAATTAAAGTCACAGTATCTTTATAATTAATGTTTGCATGCAACTAAGATGAAATTAAATTAAAGTCCTTAACCAGTCTGCAGTCCCTCACATCCTCTCCCACATTAAATGGAAACAACAATAAGCTACTGTATCATCCACATAAATCCAAAAAAGCAAAAACTTCCATCTTTACAATACCTTCCAAAAAGTTACTAAGTACATTTAGAAAGTATGGACTGAAGTGGAGATGGTTCAGTGGGAGACCTTTATGGAGCAGACTGTAGTCAAAATGGGAGGTGATAAAAGTATGGATAAGGTTTGGTAGTGTGTTCAGAAAGGCAGGCACAGACGTTTGTGAGTAATGAAACACAAATTTAAGCATATGTTGGATATTCATACATAAAGAGAGAGAAGAATTAAAGATGACCCCAAACTTAAGAAACAGACGACCAAAAGGATAGTGTTGCTATTCACATAAATAAAACGGGAAGGGGTAGGTGGGTTTAGCAATAAAGATAAGTTCTGTCTTAAACATGTAGGGCCCAATTTTTGAAAGGCATTTATACAGTGTACAGCCCAGTAAACCATGCAAATGCCTTAGATGGGGATATTCAATGGCCCTTGCAGAGTTAGTGCCATTGAATATCCCCTTCTAAGTCCCCTATGTGTCCCAATGCTATCCAGTTAGCATCGGGGCATGTTGGAGGCGTTCCATGATGGACCAGAGGCAAAGACTGTCACTAACTGGGCAGTAATGATATAGTATGTTGCCTGGTTAGCTATCTGCACCTTAAAGATAGGGGAAGATTTCCTCGCCTATCTTTGAGGTGCAGGAGCTAACCAGGCAGCATCCAATTTTATTGCTGCCCGGTTAGCTCGGGTGGCTTCCTGTCTCTGCGGCAATCACTGGATATTCAGTACCATTGCCACAGCATTGAATATCTGGGTTAGAGGTCAGTGGGGAGGGCTATGTGCCAACAACCTGCATAGCACTTCCAAACTATGGCTGACTCAATATTGGGCTCGTAAAGTTTCCAGTGGCAATGGAATATCCAGGTGGCAATGTCAGATAATTGTGCTGAGATTTCAGACTGGGGTCCTGGTGAAATTTCTGGTGTAGAGAAGTAGATCTGAGAGTCATCAGCATGAAGAGAAAGTCATTGGTAGAGATCAGAGCAACAAGGGAACAAGTATAGAGGGTAGGGAATAGGTTCTAAGACAAAACCCTGAATAACAGTGATAGTTGGGATAAATGTGGAAGAGTATCCACCTGAGAAAACACTATGGGGGTCATTCTGGTCTCCATTTAGCATGTCTGGACGTCCAACCCAGATGTCCAGACCCGCTAAAGGGCTAAGCCCTCTGGCGACAGCAGAGCTCCCTGCACATACAGGCCACTTGTGTGGGGAGCTCTGTTCGTGGGCAGGAGGGAGTGGGCCAGGGGAGGAGCAAGGGCAGGCGGCAGGCACGGCTGCAACCCTAAATGTACCGGGCCGATTCGGAGGTGGAATAAGTTCCCCTGGATGTAAGTGGACAGTGCAGACTGGCAGAGATAGAAAAGTGAGGGATGCAGCGGGTTCCCCATAGCCCGACCCTGGTCACGGAAGGCCAGATTGGGGGTTGGGCTGCGGGGAAAGAATTTTCTTGGTGGTGGCTGGTGATCACAGCTACTGAATGGAGCCACGGTGAGAGTTAAGTGCACCTGGGCTAATGGCAACATTTGTAGTTAGCTTGTGCCCAAAACACCTAAATTAACTGTGATGCACCAATGTTCACATTCTGCGCCTAACATGCCCAGTCCATGACCAATCACTCACTACCCAGTTAGCATATGAAATTTTTAATGTGGAGCCCAATGCTAATTTTTAGCATGGCACATTTACCACACACTAAGCCCCAGGCTAATAGTTAGAGCAGTTTAGTAAACATGCCTTTATGAGTATAGTTTAATAAGGAGCTGCCTAAAGTGACACAACATTTATGTCCATAAATCATGGCATTTTAGTGATTTATGCAGTAACTGAGGTGGTTGCTATTCTGAAAGTATGCACGTTGGGACGAAAGTCCATACTTTCATTGTTGGCATGTGTAAGGGTAGAGTTTGGATGGAGCATGGCCAAAGCATACAAGTATGTACATAAATTATAAAATACTATAATTTATGCACATTCTTTGCAACTCTAGGCATGAGCATTTGAGACTGAAAAAGCTTGATTTTTCATCCCCCCTGTACAGATGGCCTAAATATATGGTACAAAAAGAAGCAGATGCCCAGATGAACATGGTTTGAGGTGGTACATACTGATTTACTTTGGCCTTGTATTGACCAGTGCCATGTGTTCTAATACCTTCAATAGCATCATTGCACATTTAAAATTAATACAGGCACAGAAAGGGAGCTAGTATAATGAACTGAAGCTAAGATTGGGATGTGGATGATGAGGTCAACCAGTCGAAAGGGCAGCTGCCACATTTTGAGCCAGTTGCAATGCATTCAGGCTGAAAACAGGCAACCCTACTGTAGATTACAATAATCTTATATAAAGTTACCTGAAGCACCGTTACCAAAATCAGCAGCAAATGAAAAACATTTGAACCTTAATAGAATTCTCAAAATATTTTAAAAAATTTAATTTCTTCCAGCTTCCAGTTTGAGTTGCTGTTTTTCACACAGACCTGCTGAAGACTCTACCATTTAAGAATAAATGGTTCAGTTCCCAACTCTTGTAAACTAGACTGCAGGATAGGATCAGCAAGTGTCAAATGCTGCGGGATATCTAGAAAAATAATCTAGAAAGCCTGATCAGCATACATATGAGTTTTGTATAGCACATGGTATGAATACCCTGCTGGTGTCTATTTTTAATACTTTGTGATAAAGAACTCAAAGTAGATATCAATAGGGTCTCTGTGCAGTGTGCTATACAAAACTCATTTGATCTGCATTGAAGAGAATGTGTTCACTGAAAAGCTTAAATGGTTGAAAAACAACTTGTTCAATTAGTCTGGCCAAAAGTAGGAGAGTTAAAAAAGGCCAGTAATTATTAGGATCTGCAGGGACTAGCTTAGTTTTTTTAAGTACAAAATGAATACTTGCTTGTTGCAGCAAAGATGGCAAAGAGGAAGTTACAAGGTGGGCTAACGAAGGGGCCAAGGTGTCTCTAGCTGACTTAATGCAGAGATGGCATTTAAAAACAGATGGCAATATTCATGATCTTTACTATGTAAATAATATCATGGGAAATTTTTATAAAGAGTTCCAGGGAAGATCCGGGAAACTTCAGACTAGTGAGCCTGACATCAGAGCTAAATAAAATTGTTGAAATTTTTATAAAAAACAAAATTATTGAACATATAGATAGCCATGGTTTAATAGGCCAAGTCAACATGGATTTCCTCACCAATCTGCTACATTTTTGAAGGTATGAATGAACATGTAGATACTGTAAAGGTGAGCCTGGTAATATAAAGGCTTGTTTTAGAAAGGCTGTTTATGTGGTTGCTGCAACATCCTGTTCTATGTCAATTTTCAAGGAGAGGGTGAGCACGTGTAAGTCCAATCTAATGTCAACATATCTCCACCCTTCAAGCTAGAAATATGTGTTAAATCAAACTAGAAAGCACAGGAACACACAGGGATGGACATCCACTGGTAGTGGGAAATGCTATTTTATAAACATGCATGTGTGAAAAGTCGATGAAATAACCCCTTTGACTTGCATGTGTGTGTGCCGGTATTCCAGAGTGCTCACGTGCAAATATTGATACGTATATAGGCATCCTGGTTATTTTGCAAATCTGGCATTAGAGAGAGCATTTCAACCTTCCAGGGCATTCTCTATTTGACTTTAAGGCTGCCATACTGCCACAGAGGAACTTCAAGGGGACACTACAGCTTGCAAGTGCTGAATTTGAATTGTTCTAAAAGATTTATTTATTTTTATTTATTTTATTTAGCATACATTTGTATACCGCTGCTTCCAGCGATCAGTAGCGGTTTGATTACAGATATGAATTTGTCAATCGTGACAGGAATTTTTGCGGTATACACACACTGATTTGAAGGGAGAAGCACAGCACACGGTGAAAGGACTTACGGAGAGAAAACAGAATTTACATATGCACATATTTACATATTTACATAACTGCACCCAAGTTTCATTGGGAGGTATCTTTTTACCCCCGGGACTATATCAGATTGTATTGACACTGGAATAGATGTGTCTTGAGTTTCTTTCTGAAATCCATAAGGTCGTTGATCTCTCTTAGCTCTGGTGGTAGTTGGTTCCAGAGGGCAGGGGCCGAGTAGGAGTATGCTCGTTGGCTAGTACTAGTTGTTACAGATCTGATATCGGGGGGAACGTGGAGTATGTTTGAGTGGATTGTTCGTCTGCTTCTGTTGGGTGGTTGCGTGCTGATAAGGGTAGAGAGAAAGGATGGCGCTATGTTATGTATAAGCTTGAAGGTGGTTATTAGGTTAACACTATCACCCTAGGCCTAAACAAGGACAATGGCTTCATGACTTACTACAAGTGTCTAGTTTCTCTCACTCTCTGCAGATGTCAATTATCTGACCTATTCTGTTATTATCACTCTCCTTCCATACCCTGCCCTACATTTTTCAATGTCTTGCTATAATCTGTATCCTCCCACCATCTATCTTCATGTATATTTGCCCACCACTTCAACTGCACTCGATACATCTGACAAAGTTGACTCTTGTCCGCAGTATATCATACTTTAATAAATTGGTTAGCCTATAAGGTGCCACCTTGTTCTAGAAAAATCTAGGAGGGAGATAGCTATGTGCCACGCACTAGCATTCTGTGACTAGCAGCTCATTTTGGAGGCCTAGGTAAGGGCCACAAAAAGGGAAAGGAGTCAGCAAGCCATTTTACTGCTTTTGTGTATGATTAAGATCATATCCATGAGGTGGTTACAATATTTTCCTTTCTGTTTCCTATCTGTAGCTGTAGGGCTGAAGTTAGGGGGTGGCAAATAGGGCAACTGCCCTGGGCCCCAAGTCTGCCTCAAGCTGAAGGAGTAATAGTCTGGAGGCAGACATTGGGGCCCCCTCACCGGTTTCTGCCTTGGGCCTCTACATATCTAACACTACCACTGTGTAGCTGATGTTACACCTTTATATAGAGAGGAGTCAGAGTGTAGCTACCACATCTCTGGAAAAGCAGGACCACATCAGAAAGAGGCTGTGAGAATTGCACTGAGAGAGACAATGTTTCGAGGTAGTTTCTCCAAATGAGTTAGTTTTGCACATACTGTGGCAGTCGTGAACCTCACTTCTATAAGACAGGGTATGTGGAGTATGATCTTAGTCTCTCAAATTTACTGCTAATACTTGGCATAATACTTGCATCGTGCTGGAGTTCGTAAGATGTAACATGTATGGGTAGTTTGTCAAGATGTGCTTGGAAGTTCTTCTTTATCAAGCCTATGGCTCCCAATACAATGAGAAATATTTCCGTATCTTTCTGCCACATTTTCTTGGTTTCTGACTGCATTTCTTGGTACGTCAGGATCTTCTGCCTCTCCGCGCGATTCACAGAATAATCACTCAGTACCGATACTTCAATCAACAATGCCGTTCTAGTATTCTTTTCCTTTACTACTGTGTCAGGTTACCTGGCATCCAGTTTCTTATCCTTTGGAATGGGAATGCCTCAGATGATCATAATCTCTTCATTCCCTGTGGGTCATGATCCCAGTGCATTTCAGGGACAGTGATGCTGTAGTGTTTACATAGTTTCTAGTGGAGGAGGCATGCTACTTTGTTGTGCCTTTCTGTATAGAAATTTTCTGTCATTAGAACTTCACAGCCTGCTATTAGGTGAGTCACTGTTTCCAGCTCTTTCTTTGTGAGGAGGAAGGTGAAGATGATTTTATTTATTTATTTAACAGGTTTTTTTATACTGCTTTATCATTTCAGTCAAAGTGGTTTACATTGTAACTTAAACTTGGTAATGTACATTAAACAGAGACATTGATAACTTGGATTTTTCTGAGGCAATAAAGGGTTAAATGACTTGCCCAAGGCCACAAGTAATACTAGTAAGAATCAAACCTTGGTTTCTCGGTTCCCAAGCGAGTAATCTACTCATTAGGCTACTCTTCCACTGACTAATTAAGCAGAATCACATAGGACTGCAGAAGCACATAGGCCTCCACCTCACCTTCCCCCTCTTCAGGGTCACCTCTACCTCATCTTCCCCCTCTTTTTTTTATGTAATAAATTTTATTGAGCAAAGTGCAATAACATACAGTGCAATATCTGAAACACAACAATATAATACATTCGCCAATTCCTCTGAAATCTGACCCTTCAGTCAGTAGTAAACAAAGTATAATAACAAATCCGGCACATTAGCCTGGTCAACTATCAGAACCCCAAAGCAATGTCAGGCAACATACAGTAACCAACCCCATATCCCGAAACTCTGTCCTCCCTTACCTTCCATATTAGCATCAAGGTGAGATGTCCCTTCAATACAGAGTCAAAGAAAAACAAGTACAGAAGTGTAGTTACATACAGTAAACCCCATACAAGCATATCTCTCGACTCAGAACATCTGGGAATAAAGCATATCAAAAACAGTCTTCTGAAATGGAAAACAGGTCACTGCTGATTTTCATACTCTGCCAATCTAAAAAGGCAGAAGGTACCCTCCAAACCTGACGTAAGCAGAGGTAAAAAACAACTCTGCTCCAATAATCTAACTCCCTCCGCCCTCCCCCATCCCACCCCCTCCCCCCTCTACTACTACCCCTCCCCCCAACCCTGTTGACCTAGCTACTCCTCTCAAATGAGAGAGGAAAGACAAGTGAGAGAGACAAGTTAAAAAGAAGAGCAAGCCGAAACCTGGAAGATCAAATCCCACGCCCTTCCCCTTCCAAGAGCTACAACCCCCCAGATCTCCCAACAAAAACGGTTCATCAGACCATCAAAGGTCCTCTTGAAACACTAAGCTCCAGAGAGTCTCTTCCAGAAAAGGACGACCCCAAATCGAAGCAGTCATTTTTTCCAGCCGGTACATTTCCCAGCATTTAGCACGCCAATCACTAATAGAGGGTGCTCTACTACGTTTCCAGAAACGGGCCAGCACCGACCGGGCCGCTAACAGAAGTGACTGCACCAGTCTTCGGAGAGGACGCCGGGAAGAGAACTCGGGACACATCCCCAATAAACAAGATTCCATCTCAACTGGGAGAGACACCTGCAAATTTGCCTCAATATGTCCCGTTACACTCCTCCAATATCTCTGAATGTACGGACACGACCACCACATATGATCAAAAGTACCCTGTCGACCACACAATCTCCAACATAGTGGGTCATCAGCTCTCTTCCAGTGAAACAAATCAACCGGCGTGATACTTAAGTGATAAAGGATCCGAAGTTGTGTGTGAAGTAACCCCAGCGAGACAGAACAGGAGTGTGTATAAGAGTAGACTTCCAGCCAGAACTCCTGCTCCTTTCCCAGCAAGGCCATCTGCCAACGCTGATGGGGTAGCCTTAGAGTCATCGGAGTCTTAATATCCGTGCACACATGGCGATACAACCGGGCTATGAACGCTTTTCGTTTTCTAGATATAAAAAGATCCTGCTCCCAACCCCTAGGATGTCGAACTAGTTCAGTCATCGAAAATTGGGTAGCCAAGCAGTAGGAGAGTTGCAGATACTGGTAGCCAGATAGGGAGCGCCCCAGTCGTTCCTCCAAGCATCGCTTAGTGGCTGGCCATGAAGGCACATACAAAGATGCTATTCGCAGCGCTAATAAATCCAGATTCGATCCCTTGAACATCTCACGCATAAAACCCAGAACTCCCAAAACAGTAAAGGGTGATTGGGAGTTAGAAACCCCCATCTGTTTACAGACATTCCGCCACGCCATCCAACAGGGCCCAATAAACACATGCATCTTCACCTGACTAATCTCACACCTTTCAGAAAGAAAGGGTACCGCTTCCAATGGGATTGGGTGTAACCAATCGGCCTCCAGCGAGGCCCATTCCGCTCCTGAGTGAATTCTCCATAAGAGTAAGGATCTCAAACAAATACATGAATAATATAATTCCGGGTCTGAAGGTCCCATTCCCCCAGACTCTCTAGGTAGCGTGAGTAGCCACCAGCCAATCGCCGGACATTTCCCCATCCAAATAAATCTAGTGATAGCAGTTCGCAACTGCTGAAAAAAATTACGGGGCAGAGCAATAGGTAGTTGCATAAAGAGAAAAAGCAACCGGGGTAAGATCAACATCTTATAGGTATTAATCCGGCCTAACCAAGTAATCGAGCATGAACACCAGCGTTCCATGTCCGCCTTAATTGACTGTAGAAGAGGAGTATAGTTCAAACTATACAAGCGCGCAGTGTCCCGATGAATAATAATGCCTAAGTATTTAAATTGGTCGACCACCGGGAAATCATCTCCCCAGTCCTGAACAGCAGCGGAGGAACGAGACATACATCGCAAAAGTGTGGACTTCTGGTGGTTAATAGAAAAACCTGAAACCAAAGAAAAGCGTTCTAAGATACTGACCACAATCAGCAAAGCCCTAGAAGGTTCTCTCAAGTAAATTAAAGTATCATCCGCGTATAAAGAAATAGAATGCCATTCCGACCCTAGGTAAATTCCGATCTTCCCCCTCTTTAATCCCAAATCCTTCCCTCACCTTTATTCACCCTTTCTTCCTTTTATGAAATCACTGAGGAGGAAATTGCAAATCTTCTCTTCTCCAAAATGACTACCTGTTCCTCTGATCCCTTCTCCACCCCTCTACTATGCTCTATCTCTTCTGCCGTCATCCCTTCCATCTGTCATATCCTTAACCTATCACTTTCCACTGCAACTGTTCCTGTGGCCCTCAAACATGCTGTAGCTACACATCTCCTCAAAAAGCTTTTACTACATATTACCTATCCTTGCAGTTATCAACTTTGCTCTCTCCTCCTCTTTGTTTCAAAAGTACTTGAATGAGTGATTCACCACCGCTGTCTTGACTTTCTTTTCTCTCAAGACCTTCTAGACCCATTACAATCTGGCTTTCATTTTGTACATTCCACAGAAATGGCTCTTGCCAAAGTCTCCAGTGACTTATTCCTCGCCAAATCCAAAGGCCTCTACTCGATCCTCATCCTTCTTGACCTTTCTGCTGCCTTTGATCACCACTGTCTCCTCAATACTTTGTCTTCGCTTGGATTTAGGGGCTCCATTCTGTCCTGGTTTTCTTACTATCTCTCCCATTACACTTTTAGGGTGATTCTTCCTCTACTGCCATCCCGCTTTCAGTTGGTGTATCTCAGGAGTCTGTCATAGAACCTCTCCTTTTCTCTCTCTACACTCAGTCTCTTGGTGTACTTATTTCCTCCCATGGTTTTCAGTATCATCTTATGCTGATGACTCAGATCTATCTTTCGGTGCCTGAAATCTCTCCAGGAACCCAGGCCTGAATCTCTGTCTGCATATCTGACATTGCTGCTTGGATGTCTCACTGCTGTCTGAAACTGAACATAGCTAAAACTGAGCTCTTTATCTTTCCCCCTATACCCACCTCCCCCCTCCCTCCTTTCTCTATTTCTTTGGCTAACACTACACTCCTCCCTGTTTCCTCAGCTGTCAACCTTGTGGTCATCTTTGACTCTACTCAGCTAAAACCTGTTGCTTCCTTCTCTATAACACTGCCAAAATTTGTCCCTTCCTTTCTATACACACTACTAAGTGAACACACAGGGCAAGAGGTAATGTGGTCACTGCGCTTTATTATTAAAAAGACGCCCCAACGCGCTTCGGCAATGCCTTCCTCAGGGGGCTGAGAACTGCAAACAAACATAATAAAATAAACAAACAAACAAATACTTATTAAAAAACATATTAAAAACCAGTATTGGAAAATATAAACAGACCAATTATAATAATACAAATAAATAAGCATAAATACAAATATAAATATGAAATAATCAAATTATCATAAAATAAACAACCAAAAGAAGGACCAACAAATATACTTAAAAGACTAAGAACATAAAAAGCAGGAATTACATTTAAAAGGAACAAGTATCATAAACCAGATACTTACTGTTGATCGTGTCTTTAAATTGATAGAAGCGCACAGGAAAAACATATAGCACTATATATGAGCTAAAAAATATATATATCAACAAATGATTAAATAAATACAACAACTTATAATACATATATATGAGAAAACTCAAAAGGACAAACAAATGTGAAACCCAAACCCAAAACATGTTATTTGGACCAAGAAGCACAATGCAAATAAACATTAACAATAAAAATTTGGAAGCTCTGATGGTTTTTATTTCGAAGCTCCGATAGATTTTATATATTAAATTGTTCCTCACATGACTTTTAATCTCTCATATTCGTGATTTGAACATTATTTGTTCTTATATTCATTTTTTATGTGGCATACAAGCAATGTGTTTTTCATTATTCAACACATAGGTTTTCACCACTTTTAAGGTAATGTTTCCATCAACTTTTTATGTTTATTCTTACTCCTAAAAGATTTGTGGTTTTAAATGTTGGATACATTGAATTTTTACCTTGTTTTTATTGTTAATGTTTATTTGCATTGTGCTTCTTGGTTCAAATAACATGTTTTGGGTTTGGGTTTCCCATTTGTTTGCTGGAAGCTGCATTGGCTAACCGGGCAGCAGCAATATTGCATGCTGCCGAGTTAGCTCCTGCGCCTTAAAGATAAGCAACGGTTTTTCTCTCCTATCTTTTAGGCACATGTCTCTACCCGAGCAGCATGCAATATTGCTGATGCCCAGTTAGGAACAGTCACCACCTCTGCTCCTCCTCGGAATGCCCCCAACATGCCCTGATGCTAAATGGTTAGCATGGGGGCATGTAAGGGAGATAACTGCCCTTCGAAAATCGGGCCCCTCCTGTCTAGACTGTTGCAACCTCCTCCTTTCTGGTCTCCCTCTAAATCATCTCTCTCCCTTCAATCTATTCAAAACTCAGCTGCGCAGCTAATCTACCAGTCTCAATGTGCTCATATAACCTCTCTTCTTAAATCACTTTATTGGCTCCCTATCTGTTCCTGTATCCAGTTTGATCTTCTTCTACTGATCTATAAGTGCACTCATTCTGTTTCTCCTCACTACCTTTCCTCTCTTATCTCTCCCTACACCCCCTCCTCAGGAACTCTGGTCTTCTGGCAAATCAGTTCTATCTGTGCCCTTCTCTTATACTGCTAATGCCAGACTTTGATCCTTCCACCTTGCAACTCCTTATACCTGGAACAAACTATTTGAATCTGTGCATCAGGCTTCATCTCTGGCCCTTTCAAATTCAGGCTGAAAACTCACCTCTTTGAGGCCACTTTTGGATCCTGATCTGCTTAGTCTCCTATGTGTTTCCTTACAATTCCCCTAGATATATCCTTATCCTTAGCTGTTGTGTTATCTGTCTTGACTAGATTGTAAGCGCTGATGAGCAGGGACCATCTTTTTCATGTGTTTTTACAGCGCTGTGTATGCCATGTAGCACTATACAAATGATCAGTAGTTGTAGTAGTAGAAAGAAGGAAGAGGATCTGGAATTACCTCTATCCTTCTAAATGCATGAGGTTGAGGCTGCTGAGGAGCTACCTGCATCCGATCTTCTAGCAGAGAGTTCTCCTGAATGGAACACTGACCAACTGGCTCTGTATGAGGACTTACTCCTGGAACAGAATGAGAGACAGCTAGCTCGAATGTAAGCTGTCTTTGCAAGAGAAGCAACTGGAGGTCACCCAGATGCTGGTCAAATGACAAAAATGGGAAACAACATAAGCACTGGCAAGTTACATGCAAGGCATTGATAAGGCAGGCAAAGAGAAAATTTGTAAAAAAAGCTTGCTGTACAAGCTAAAACACATAATAAAAAACTTTTTCAAATACATTCATAGTGAAAAGCCTGCGAGAGAGTCACTTGCACCATTGGATGATAGTGAGGTAAAAGGAGTGTTATGTGAGGACAAGGTCATAGCAGAGAGGCTGAATGAATTCTTTGCTTCTGTCTTTACTAAAGAAAGATGTATAGAAGTTACCCATGCCTGAAATGGTATTTCAAGGTGCTGTATTGGAAGAATTAAAAGAAATACTAATAAACTGGAAGATGTCTTACAACTATTTGATAAACTGAAGAGAAGCAAATCACCATCATTCTCGGATGGTATATCTCAGAGAATGCTGAAAAAACTGAAATATGAGTTTGCAGACCTACTATTAGTAATCTATGAACTATCATTAAAATCATCTGAAATATCTGATGACTGGAGAATGGCCAATGTAACGCCAATTTTTAAAAAGGGTTCCAGGAGTGATCCGGGAAACTATAAACATGTGAGCCTGATGTCAGTACCTAGTAAATTGGTAGAAACCATTATAAAGAATAAAATTACTGAACATGTAGATAGTCCCATTTTAATGGGAGACGGCCAAAATGGATTTAGTCAAGGAAAGGCTTGTCTTACTAATCTGTTATATTTTTTGAAGGTGTGAATATACAAATAAACAAAGGTGAGCTGGTTACTATACTGTATCTGGATTTTCAGAAAGCCTTTGTCAAGGTCCCTTGTGAGAGTTGCTTGGCAAAATTAAAATGTCATGGGTTAGGAACCAGTGCACTATTGTGGAACAGGGACTGGTGAAAAGATAGAAAGCAGAGAATAGGGCTAAATGTCAATTTTTCTCAATGGAGAAAGGTGGGTCTGCTGCTTTTTAATATATTCATAAATGAGTGAGGCCATCAAATTAATCAAAGTTGTTAAAACACAAGAGGATTGTGAAAAATTGTAAGAGGACCTTGATAAATTGGAAGACTAGACATTCAAATGGCAGATGAAATTTAATATGGACAAGTGCAAAGTTATGCACCTAGGAAAGAACAACCCAAACTACGGTTACACAATGCAAGGTTCCACATTAGGAACCACCACCCAGGAAAAAGATTTAGGCGTCATCATGGATAATACATTGAAACCCTCCGCCCAATGTGCAGCAGCAGCCAAGAAAGCGAATAGAATGCTAGGAATCATAAGGAAAGGAATAGAGAATAAAACCAAGGATAATGCCTCTGTATCATTCCATGGTGCAATCACACCTTGAGTATGGTGTTTAATTCTGGTCACCTTACCTTAAAAAGGATATGGAGTGGAGGAGTGGCCTAGTGGTTGGGGGCAAGGTACTTCAGGCCAGAAGGTCAGTGGTTCAAATCCCACTAGAGGGCAGCAACCTTGGACTGGAAGGACTGGGGTTTCTAGTCCCACAGGTGCTCCTTGTGGTCTTGGGCAAGCCACTTAACCCTCCATAGCCCATGTTCCCTGTAAAATAGTTATCTCCAAGTTATAATGCCCTGTTCAATGTAATTTCAGTTTGTTCAATGTAAGCCATACTGATGCAGAATAGCACAGTATATAACAGAATATAAATAAAATAGCAGAATTAGAAACAGTACAGAGAATAGCCACCAAAATGGTAAAGGGGATGGAAGGATATCCCTATGAAAGGCTTAAAAGGTTATGGTCTTCAACTTGGAAAAAAAGACCTCTGAGGGAAGATATGATAGAGGATTATAAATTAATGAGTGGAATGGAACAGGTAAATGTAGATTGATTGTTTACACCCTCAAAATGTACTAGGGGTCATGCAATGAAGCTACAGTGTAACCCATATAAGACTAATAAGAGAAAATATTTTTTCACTCAACACGTAATCTAATTCTGGAATTCGTTACCGGAGCATGTAGTAAAAGCTGTTAGTGTAGCTGGGTTTAAAAAAGGTTTGGACAAGTTTCTGGAGGAAAGGTCTATAAAACATTATTAAAGAGGACCAGGGAAATCCGCTGCTTACCCCGGGACAAGCATTGTGGAACCTGTGTATCTTTTTTGGAACCTAACAGGTACTTGTAACCTGGATTGGCCACTGTTGGAAACAGAATACTGGGCTTGATGGACCTTGGTCTGACCCAGTATGGCATTTCTTATGCAGGGCATGTAGACTTTTCTCCGTGAAGAAGCAGGTGATGCAGGCACACTCTAGGTGCTGTCCACCAACAGCGCCCATGCCCAGTTCCTTTATCATATCATTCTCTCCACCTACAATACCTTTGATTCAGCTGCCCAAACCACAGCTACATCAATATTTGCTTGATGCACAGCTTGGCTCTGGGTTTCTGGTCTCAGGGAGGATCTTCATAATCATTTGGCAAATGCCCCCTGTCAAGGAGATAGCCTCTTCGATCAGGTCCAGGAAGCTGTTTCAGAAGTGAATGAACATTCCTCCATGGCGCGAAAACTTTCAGCTTATCCTCCAGAACAATCCCAACAGTACTGCCATCCTCCATACCCTTAGTATAGGAGAGCATACCATCATCACCAGTACTTCTAGCAGTATTACTCTCAATGACACTTTCAGCCTTATTCTTGGCCTCCACCTCAGCATCAGCCTGCTCCTGCTTATCCTCAGCACCCTAACAAAGAGACAGGCAGCAACCTACGGTTGCTTCAACACAGCCCTCCAAGGCAACCCATTGTTTTTGAATATCTCCCTGTTGGAAGATTTATTTATTTATTTATTTATTTTTATTTATTTATTTAACATCTCTTATATACCGCACTATTTATTATCAGTGCGGTTTACATTTAACCAAGATTACACAATTTGGTCGGAACTGTTTTGTGCTTACATTGTAACAGGATATAAAACTTGGAACAATACAGGGTAACTATATACAGGGTAACTATATGAACAATACAGGGTAACTATATACAGGGTAACTATATACATAATTGACATAGAACATCTGTAAAACTCTAGACATAGAGCATAAGATTATGAATTGGCTGGTGATGTCATAAAACTATAGACGTAGCAGCTGTTACTCTAGCCCCATTTGTTTATGTAGTGTGTGGGGAGTCTGTGAGGGTCGGTGAGTGATTGTTTGGAGGTGGAATGGATGCTTGTGTGAAGTGTAGCAGGAAAATGTGGTGTTTGATTGTGGTCTTTGATCGCTCTTATTTCAGGTGGGAGATCATTCCAGCATTTAGGGGCGTAGAAGGCGAAGGCTCTTCTTCTAGTTGATTGGGTGCACTTAATGGAGTCTTTAGGATTGATCAGGGTGTTGTCTGTTGTTGTCCTCCTAATTCTATTTTTCGGGGTAGGAGTGATGAGGTCCATGAGTGTCGTGGGGGCTAGATTGTTAATGATCTTGAATATTATGAGAAGAATTTTATATGTTAGCCTGCAGTATATTGGTAGCCAGTGGAGATCCTTAAGTATCGGGGTGATATGATCCGTTCTGGCGAGACCACAGAGGACGCGAGCTGCAGTGTTCATCGCAAGTTGCAGTGGGTTGAGAGTGTTCTTGGGGAGACCATACAATATTACGTTTGCATAATCAAAGTGTGGTAGGATGAGGGCCTGGAAGATGGTTCGGAAATCGTTGGGAGGTAGCATAGGTCTAAGATGCCTAAGTGTTCTGATTTTGTTTTATATGGTCCTGGTTGTATTTCGTATGTGCTCCTTAAAGTCTAAGTGCTGGTCCAGCGTAATCCCTAGGTAGCGTATGGTGGGTTTACTTGGAAGCTCCGCATCATGTACCTTTAGGGAAGTTGGGGGGTGAAAGTTTTGTTCCTTGAAATGAATAGAACTTCAGTTTTCTTGAAGTTTATGCGGAGATTTTGAGTTAATAGCCAGTCAGTAATTGCGTTGAAGCAGCTGATAAGGTTGGAGAAGTCTGGGTGTTTGACCTTGAATGGCGTAAACAGCAGGACGTCATCTGCATAAATTAAGGCAGAGATATTGTAGGTATGGATGATGTCGCATATCGGCTGCATGTAGATATTGAATAGCAGCGCAGATAGAGAGGAGCCTTGTGGGACCCCTTGTTGTTGGTGGAAAAGAGCGGATGTGGTGGACCCAACCCGTACGTGTTGCCAACGATCAGTTAGGTAAGACCTACACCATTCCCAGGCGAGGCCATGGATACCTTTCTCATGTAGACGAGTGAGAAGTTGATTGTGATTGACAGAGTCAAAGGCGACAGCGATATCAAGGAAAATAAGAGCAAAGCCATCTTCGACATTGTCTATTCCTCTATTCAAAGTATTGGTTAATGTGGTGAAGAGAGTATCTATTCCATGGGATTCTCTGAATCCATGCTGACAGGGGTCAAGAGGGGCCACTACGTCAATGTGTTGCTGGATCTGTCTTTGGACCACCTTCTCAATTATTTTAGCTAACAAAGGTATGCTCAAGATTGGTCGGTAGGAGTCAGACATCAGTGGGTCAAGTCTGTTATTCTTCAGGAGTGGTCTTATTGATGTTTGTTTGAGGAGTGAGGGGAATGATCCTGTTGCAAAGGATAGTCCAATGATGTTTGTTAGGATTGGACTGAGCTCGACGCGCAGGGTTCTAACCCAGTATGCTGGGCAGGGGTCATTTGGAGCTGTAGAACTATTGTGATGATTTCTTAGATGTTTTTCTCGGTTGATGGAGTAAATTTTGTGATTGGTGGTTGTAAGGTGTGAGTAAGGCATGGTATGGATACTGAGGCTTTATCAGTCATGAGGGTCTTGGATTGGAGATAGTCAGCATATGTCTGAGGGGATATTGGGATGTGTTGGGTAGGAGCGGGTTCTTTAATTAGTGATTTTGCTAGGCTGAAAAGATCTCTAGGTTTGTTGAGTGATCGGAGTAAGAGTTTGGCATGGTATTCACTCATTCTGAGGTAAATTGTTTCACGGTGGGACTTCAGGTGTTCCAGATATGTTGACTTGTCGGCTTGGGAGTGGGAGCGTCTCCATTTCCTTTCATGCTTCCTGAGGGAGAGGAGGGATGTCCGAAGATCTGCTGTGAACCATGGAGCTGGATGTCTTTTATTTTTATTTTTACATCCTTTGGGGGTTGCTGAATTGTCCATGGATGGAAGTTGTGTGAATGTATTCAGTGTGATGTTCCAGTTGGAGATTGCATCGTCCAGGTTAGGTGGCGATCGTTTGAGAGTAGGAAGAGCATATTTAGTGAACTCTTCTATATCAAAGGGTCTGAATTGGGAAATTTTTGTGGGTTCTGTTGTGGCATCATTGGGTGAAATCTGCTTGATGAGAGGGGATCTGGAATGTGATTAGCTTATGGTCAGACCAGGGGACAGGGATAATATTGATGTTAAGGTTGGACTTGTGGCTTGCGGCAGAGTGGGGAGCAAAGATTAGGTCTAGCAGGTTTCCTTTGAGGTGGGTGGGGGCATTCACTAGTTGTTCAAACCCAAGAGATTGCATTGCTTCCAGGAAGGTGTCTGCTTGGTTGGACTGCATGGAGGATAAATTGAAGTCTCCAAGAAGCCAGTTGAGGTTGCGTGGATTAGCTGGGTTTCAGGCTAAGTCGATGAAAGTAGAAACGTCCTCTGGTGGAGCGGAGGGAGCTCTATATATGAGGTTTATGGTGTTGTGTATGTTGGCAATGGTGACAGTGTCGGTGTGCGTGGTGCTCTTGGAGGAGAGCAGTTGAAATTTTAGCTCTGTTTTTGAAAGGATAAAGACTCCTCCACCTTTACGGTTGGTGATATGGCAGGCGTGGATGGAAAAGTTAGGGGGAGTGAGTTGGTTTACAAGGGCTGTGTCAGTATCAGTGAGCCATGATTCTGTCACCATGAGGAGATCTAGGTCATGGACAGTTATAAGGTCTGAGATGACTGGCCACTTCTTGCGCACAGAGTGTGCATTTATGAGGGCGCATTTCAGGAAGTGTTGTGGTTTAGGAGGGACTGTTTTGGTGTTATCGGAATGGTTGAGGGCCACGTACAGTAGGTGTGAGTGTCGGGAGTGGTGTCGGAGTCCGATGGCAGAGTGGTAGGGGTTACCATGATTTTTCTTGCCCAGGTGAGGTAGGGTAGGGATATGGTTATATCCGTATGAGAGGGCAATGGAGTTTTGTATAGTAACTGCTAGGAAGTATAGGAAGGTGAGGGTAAGTGGTGGGAGGGCCATGGTGTTTGGTGGATGCTGAATCAGGTCTAAGGTGTAGGTGTGGTGATTTAGTTTGTGCAGATCAAGTTAGCGAGTATGAGTAAGGTAGTTTGTGCTCTTTGAGGAACCATGCGGTGGAGACAGCATGAAAATTGCAGCACAATAAGAGACTTTAAAAGTAGGTTGGGTGCAAACTAGTTGTATCCAGGGTGTAAAAACTTAACATACAGGGTAGAAACACAGTAGCACAGTAGAATGATACTTTGTAGCCCGAGGGTAATTACTTTATAGCAATATTGCTGAGGGAAGTACTCGGGGGAAAACACAGCAGAGGGAAACAGAGTTAATGAGAGTACCTTATTCGGAATGCTGAGCAATGCTGGGTTTGGGCAGCGGTAGGTCACAGCAGGTTGTATCGGGAGAAATCCTTGGACAATGAGTCCAGCACTTTCAGGAAGCCCGGAGTTCCATAGCCATAGACCGCTGGGTTCTCAGCCTCATTTCATCTGGCTACAAACTCAATTTTATGGCCACCCTTCCTCAGGGATTACCTCTGCCAAGCAAACCCCCTCCTCTTTCACCTACCCATTCTCAAAGAAGAAATCTTGACCATGCTCCACAGCTGTGTCTTTGAGCCTGTACCAGAATCAGAACACAACTAGGGCTTCTACTGCAGGTTCTTCCTGATACCCAAAATGTCTGGAGGACTTCGTCCCATCCTCAATCTTTGGGACGTCTTTGGGACATCAACTTCTTTATCAAAAAAAAAGTTCAAGATGGCAACCCTAGCCACCATTCTTCCTCTCTTTCGACAGGCCAACTGGCTCAACTCTCTAGATCTCAAAGATGCCTACACCCTTATTCCCATTCACCCTCCTCATTGTAAATACTACTAGTACAGAGTCCTGCCCTTTGGGCTCTCTTCAGCTACAAAAGTCTTCATAAAATGCTTGGCGGTTGCTGCAGCATACCTACACAGACAGGGCCTCTGTGTTTACCCCTACCTGGATGACTGGTTCATTTCAGGTCCAGACAAGACTTCGACTCAGACTGCAGTACACATAACAGCTTTGTTCCTCCAATGACTCAGCTTCATCAAATTCCAAAAGCCTGAATATGAACTTTGTCAGCTTCTGGAGTTTATAAGAGCTTGCTTAGATAACACAGAAGCACAAGCTTACCTATCTTCCAGCACAATATCCATCCTGCAACTCCTGGTCTCTCACAGGGCTTCAGTACATTTGTTTCTGTTTGCATATCTTTATATAGTAACATAGTATATGACAGCAGATAAAGAACAGTATGGTCCATCTAGTCTGCCCAGCAAGGTGGCAAGAGTAGGTGCACCCACTGCTCCGTGTAGGTCACTCCAGATATAAGAGATAGTTATGCTTATTTTGATTTTATAAAGGGTTTACATTGTAATTTAAACTTGGTAAAGTACAGTGATAATTTGGATTCTTCTGAGGCAATAGAGGGTTAAGTGACTTGCCCAAGGTCATAAGGAGTGTTAGTGGGAATCAAACCCTGCTCTCTTGGTTCCCAAGCCAGTGCTTTTACCACTAGGCTACTCCTCCACTCCTGACCATGTACCCCCTCCATTGGTACCTGGGGCTCAATTGGAATCAGCATACTCAATCCCATCGATGTCAGATCCCTCTGTCATCAAAGGGATTTTTTTATTTCTTTATTTAAGATTCTTTTATACCACAATTTCAGATAATCAAAGCAGTTTATATTGGAACGAAAAGCATTACACTATAACATTAAATATTATAATATTAACATTAGGGCAGGAGCAGGGGGCAAGATGGCCGACACGCTTTAGCTTGCTGCGGGCTGTCTATGCGATATATTTCCTACTCATTTATTCTTCTTTGAAATGCCGCTTAAGCGGAAGGCCAAAAGATGGCTCTTACCTAAGACTACGGCTGCAGCGGCTAAGGGTCCTCTCGACGTCTTCTTGAGACCCACTGATGCAGTGGATTCTCCAGGGCTTGGCTCACTGGGGGCATCGGGAGCAGAAGGAGGCTTGCCGTGCCCCTCTGAGCTTAGGTTACACTCAGCCTGGAGACACGGACTCCTCCAGTTCAGCCTGCTGTGCTTGGCACTGGAATGGCAGAGGCAGAATCTCGCAGTGTTGGGGGATTCTTAGCAGGCACATCAGCATCAACAGCAATGATGGGCAGCTCTGCGGCAGTGGCATTCATGGCTGCAGAGCCAGTGGGATCAGTGGAGAGCTCATCTGCGCTTGGAACCCACCTGTCTGTGGAGTCTAAAGCCGGATCGGAGGTACTTCCTCTCACTCCTACTGGTAGTGTGGAGAATTCTGTCCGCAAGAGAAATTTGCGCTTGTTGAATTTTCCTTGGGTTCCTACTGTCTCGCCGAAGGATCTGTTCAATTCTTATGTCACTTCTATTTTGAAACTTCCGTTGGAATCAGTTCCTCCTTTGGCTAGGATTTTCTATCTGCCAACTGCCAAGTGCAAGGACCATGGAGTTTCTTCACATGCACGGTCTCCTCCGATGGAATCTTTGGATTTGACTGGGTTCCTGGAGACAACAGATCCTGGTTTTATCCCGAGGGCTACTCTGCTTCTGACTTTGGCATTGGAGCCTGACGAGATTTGCTTTTGAAATTATATTTTAAGGTTAGGAATGAGCCCTTTATGGGGGGGGGGGGGACAATAAGGATGTTTCCGGATGTTTCTAAAGCTACTCAGAAGCGTAGGCATCAGTTTCTTTTGCTGCGCCCTCGGGTTTTGCAGTTGGGTGAGTTATTCTTTCTATGCTACCCGTGTAGATGCGTAATTAAATATCAGGGTGTTAGTTATACCTTCTTTGAGCCGGCACATTTAACTCAGTTTGTTGCTAGTAAGGATGTGACTCTATTGTAGCAGTATGGCTACTCCACCTACCTCCTCTCATGTTTGGGGGTGGGGGGGGGGACTTTGGTCTGTGAATAGTAATTTCTGCACTAGTTTTGTGTCTATTTCCTTTAAACTTTTCCTTTGATTTTGTCTTGCCCTCTACCTATATTTGTGGGCTAGTGAATCTTAGTACCTCATGAACGAGTGTTCAGGATAGGGAAGTTACTCTCCTATTCCTTGTTTTCTTTTTTTTCCTTTTAAATTGTATTATTTTCTGTAACAAGCATGTATCTTGTGTAAAATTGAAACTGCATAAATAAATAACAAAAAAACCCATTAGAACTCATTACATAGAACATTTTAGAGAATGGATGGTTAACATTCTCAGTAGGATAGAGCCCATTCGTAAAACATTTTAGTAAATCGGTAACATTCTCAATAGTATAACTTACTGCATATACAGAGAAATATGTGGTTACAAGGATTGATTATTATAGGATTACACCATTTTCATCTTTTCACAGTTTGGATTATACCTTTTCACAATTTGGTTTCAGTTTGTGTGGCTTCATAAGATTCTGTTATAAGATTAACTTTTTACAAGAAGGATAGAAGTGTACTGGTAAGTGCTCAGTGAATAAATGTGTCTTGAGATCTTTTCAAAATTTGAGCAAATCAGTGGTGGATCTTAAGTTCTCTGGGAGATTGTTACATAATATTGGGGCACTGAGGGAGAAAGCTCTGTTATTTGTAACACGGTTCATCTTAAGGTATTCTGAGGGAACAGTTAGAGTGTTTTGAGTACAACCTCTTCTTACACAATCATTAGGGGATATTTTTATGAGGTTGGTGAGATACCATGGTGATATATTCCTTATTATTTTAAAAATGGGTGTAAGCAACTTGTATCTGATTCTACTTTGGATTGGTAACTAGTGTAGGCTATATAATATCGGAATTATGTGTTCTGAGATATGTGCTTTATGTGTTATACATGCAGCCATGTATTGTGTCATCTGGAGACTTTGTAATGTTTGCTTGGTATATACTGTCATAATAATCTATGTGTGGGAATATCATAGTTTAGAGAACTGTTCTGAAGTCATAATTAGTAAGTAGGGGCCACAACTGTAGGATCATCCTCAGTTTGTTATATATTATCTGAGTAGTTGAATATATGTGATGTTAAGGTTAGTATTTGATCAATGATAACTCTTAAATATTTTACTTCGGATTTAACTTCTAAGATAGTCTCTTTGACTCATATGTGTGGTGGCGGGGTGAATATTTGGTTTCTGGAAATGAAGAGGTTCTCTGTTTTGTTTTTTTTAATTTATCATTAAGTTATAGGATTGTTACCATTGTGAAATATCTTTAAAGAAGGTGATCAAACATTCAGAGTCCCTTTGGTGGGGGGTGCTCCTGTCCAGCCTCATGTTGGGACATCCTTTTCTACAACCATCACATCAACTTACTCTCACCACAGATGCCTCCCACATGGGCTGGGATGCTCATCTGCTGCATCTCATGACACAAGGTCATCGGTGCAGTAAAGAGTCTTCTCTACACATCAACCTACTGGAGATGCATGCCATCTACTATGCCCTTCAGGCCTTCCAACTTTGGGCCTACAACAAATTGCTCCTGGTGCAAGCCGACAATCAAGCCTCTATATTCTACATCAACAAGCAGGGCGGATCCAGTTCTCTCCAGCTTTGCCGCAAAGCTGTACACTTGTGGCTCTATGCCCAATCCACTGGTGTCTTCCTCACTGCAATTAATCTCTTCGGAATCCAATCCCAGTTAGCAGACTCCCTCAGTCAATGCCTCGATCCTCACGAGTGGTCCTCGACCCAAAGGTACTTTTCCACATCTTCCAGGCCTGAGGGATGTCCAAAGTGGATCTCTTTGCATCAGATGACAATGCCAAGTGTCCACTTTACTGTTCCCTTCATCCCAGCTTGGACAAGTGAGCGGCAGATGCCTTCCTCATTTCTTGGACAGGTCACCTTCTCTATGCTTCTCCGCCCTTCCTGCTCATTCCTCGGACACTGCTCAAAGTTCATGCAGACAGAGCGACTGTCATCCTCATTGCCCCTCAATGACCCAGACAGATGTGGTACCCACACATCCTTGCCATGGCTCAACATGATACCTGGCCTCTTCTACTTCATCCCTTCCTCCTAATGCAGCAGAAAGGTAATCTCCTCCACCCCAATTTCCAATTGCTCTCTTAGTCACTTGGAAATTGATGGACTAACTGATCCTCTCCATTCCATGCTAATTTAATTGCAAGCTGTACTCCAGGCATCTCGTTGACCCTCAATGCAGTGTTCCTATAATGCAAAATAGACTAATTTCTCTCACTGGGCTTCATCGCAGGCTTTGGACCCTTCTGCTGAACCTTAGTCATGTTCTCACTTATGTTCTTCACCTGTCTAACTCGGGACTACAGACTTCTTCAGTTCACTTTCATCTCTCTGTCATTGCTGTGATCCATTGGTACGAGGATGGCAAGCCATCATCCTTTAGTTTCTTGCTTCATGAAGAGTCTCCTGCTCTAGTGTGGGATCTCCATGTCGTTTTCTCAGTACTCATGTAGTACACTTTTGAACTTCTAGGATCTGCTTCGTTAAAGCATCTCACTTGGGAAACCATCTTTCTAGTTACTATTACCTCTACCAGATGTGCTAGTGAACTCCAAGCTCTAGTTCATTATTTGACATACACTCAGTTCCTTCATGATAAAGTTCTTTTACATACCCATCCTAATTTCTTCCAAAAGTCGTCTCCAGTTTTCACCTCAATCAGTCTATAGTGCTTCCTTCCTTTTTCATTCCTTGGATTGCAGAAGAGCTTTACTGTACTATCTCTAAGCTACCAAATGGCTTTGCCAGTCTTCTTTTTGTCACCTATAATCTTAACAATCTAGGCAAACCTGCATCTAAACAGACTATCTCCTCCTGGATCACAGACTATGTATCTTTTGGTTACCTCCAAGTGGGTCGAACTCCACCTGGACAAGTAGAACCCCACTGCCTTCATACTACAGCAGCAATCATTGTTAATATGGCTGCCATTCCTCCTCAAGAGATTTGCAAGGACGTCACTTGGACATCTGTGCATATTTTCACAAAGCACTATAGTTTACATCACTCTTCAGCCTGAACCATGCCTTTGGCCAGGCTGTCCTTCGCAGCCTCTTTGCCTAAAGACCCTACCTCCCAATTTTTCAACCAGGCAGCACACATTAATGGGCTTTTCAGCAACTCTGGACTTACCTAGAGTTTTCCTGCATCCCCCTGCTTGTTCACAGAGAAAGCATAGTTGCTTACCTGTAATCGGAGTTCTCTGTGTACTGTAGGGATATGCAGCCACACTCACCTGCCCACCATCCCCTCAGAAACAACTAATATCTTCTCCCAAGGTCTGCAAGTTTCACCAGTGGTCATCTTGCCACCTGCTCACCACTCCACGAAGCCTATAGCATCTGATCTATTCCAGTCACTTTGCTTCTCCTCACAATCATTACAGGTTTCTGTTCTTTTTACCTGCTCTGAGTGCTCAGACACTGTGCTTGCTTGCTTTGGATGAGTAAGGCTGCAAGGCAGGAAGTGGCATGCATGTTCAGAGAAATACAAGGGACTTCTTAGTGCTCGGGGAGAGCTGAGCACAGGTGCTGTCGGAGGACAGCACCTAGAGTGTGGCTGCATACCCCTGCTGTACACAGAGAACCCACATTACAGATAAGCAAGTACACTTTCTTAGGATGTAGCATCCCCACAGGAAGAGATCAAATTGTTGAAGGCAGAGATGCATACCATCAACATCTCTATAATTCCAGCCCCTGCCTCCCAGAGATATGCTAGGAGTGGAGGAGTGGCCTAGTGGTTGGGGCAAGGTACTTCAGGCCAGAAGTTCAAATCCCACTAGAGGGCAGCAACCTTGGGCTGGAAGGACTGGGGTTTCTATTTATTTACATTGTCTTATATACCATGCTATTCTGCATCAGAGCAGTTTACATTGAACAAACTGAAATTACATTGAACAGGGCATTATAACTTGGAGATAACTATTTTACAGGGAACATGGGCTATGGAGGGTTAAGTGGCTTGCCCAAGACCACAAGGAGCACCTGTGGGACTAGAAACCCCAGTCCTTCTGGCCCAAGGTTGCTGTCCTTTAGTGGGATTTGAACCCCCAACCTTCTGGCCTGAAGTACCTTGCCCCAACCGCTAGGCCACTCCTCCACTCCACTTCTAGTCCCACAGGTGCTCCTTGTGGTCTTGGGAAAGCCACTTAACCCTCCATAGCCCATGTTCCCTGTAAAATAAGCAACAAGCAGTCAAGAAATCAGATGATGCATTTCTCTTGGCAGAATGGCTATGAAAGACCTAGATAAGATTCTCAAGAGCAGAGATGTCTCTCTCCATACAAAGATTCGACTTGTTCAAACCATGGTATTTTCAATAACATCATATGGATGTGAAAAAGACAGACAGGAAGAAAATTGATGCCTTTGAATTATGGTGCTGGCGGCGAATACTGTGTATACCATGGACTACCCGAAGAACAAACCAGTCGGTACTAGAGAAGATCAAACCTAAGCTTTCTTTAGAAGCTCAGATGACAAGACTTTGACTTTCATACTTTGGACACATCATGCGAAGAGAGAGATCATTAGAGAAAGACATCATGCTTGGCAAGATAGAAGGTCAACGCAAAAGAGGAAGGCCAGCAATGAGATGGATCGATACAATAACAGCAGCTACGGGTACCAGTTTGTCGACAATGAGCCGCCTGACTGAAGACCAAACATAATTTAGGATAGCTATCCAGAGGGTCGCCATGAGTCAACTCTGACTTGACGGCACTTAACAACATGATGATTACATGACTGGTTATGTCTATTCATGGCATAATGTAAATCGTCAACGAGAACAGAAAGTACGAAAGAAAAATTCTATTGAATGGTCATTGGATGATTCGAGTGGATCACGACAGACACATGAAGGGGTTTTAGATGAAGGTCATCAAAAGAGAGAGAGAAAAAAGAATCGTCAAGGAAAAGACAGGAACTAACTAGGTCTGTGCAACCAGATGAATCCTCTCTAGTGATCAATTTGTCAACGATCCGTTTAATGAATGTTCAAATACTTTGTTGGCAAAAGGATTTTCATTTGTTCCTAGATCATGTTATGATTCATTTCAGTTTCGCTTGGATTTCGAAAAGTTTATGAGAAAATTGAACCTTAACCCTACCATACCGAGTTACCGATATACCGGTAATTTCCGAAAATGCTATATACCGAGTTACCGCTAAACCGGTATTTTGCCGACCACGTGTTTTTGTGTTGTCAAGGAGCTAAAAATAGCCACCCAATCGCTGCTTAGCCTCGATTGAGCGCGAGCCTAACGTTATGCAAATGGCTTTCTTTGTTTTGGCGGAGTTTTTAGCGGTTTTATAGACTACAGTAGCCATGAAGCGAGCTAGTGACGAACCGAGCACTTCGACAGGTAAAAGAGCGAGACCAAGGACTTTCACAGTGCAACAAGTGTTGGATATTGTGACAAATTCTGATTCAGACGAAGGCGAAATCGATCAGGAGTATGTTTCCGAATCTAGTGACGCTAGTGATGATGAATACATCGATGAAGGAGAGAGTGATGATGATTCTGATGATGCAAGTGGGCCTAGATCAAGATCGAGTGTGCAAAGTAGGGGGCGTGTCACTCAACCAGGTGATAGGGGAGATTCTGGTGTGGTTGATGAGGGATGGACTCGCAATTTTGTTGCCCCAGATCTGGATTTCGATGAGAATGGGAAAGGGCCAGTGAATATTCCAGGTCATATCACTGAAGAAAGCAATTGCATCGATTTTCTTTCGTTGTTTACCGAGGGTGACTTCTGGCAGAATTTGACAGAAAAGACTAATTTACGTGCCACTCAAATGCGTGCAGAAAGGCCCAAATACTACTACTGCAAGAATTTCAAGGATGTTTCTGTTGAGGAAATGAAAGCCTTTGTTGGGCTGAGGATCTACATGGAATATATCTGTCTGAAACCTAGCTATCGGGATTACTGGTCAAGTGATGGAAGTGACTTCATTGGATATACTCCGGGGTTCAGCAATGTCATGACACGAGACAGATTCTTGGCCATCTGGACTTTCCTGCATGTGGTTGATGAGGAGGATGCTGGCATTGACAAGAGAGACAGAATCTACAAGGTCAGGCCTGTTTTGGAGTATCTACTCCCCAAGTTTCGACAGTACTACCGGTCCAGACAACACCTGAGCCTGGATGAGGGAATGATTCCCACAAAAATCGCCTGGCGATAAAACAGTACATAAAAGACAAGCCCACAAAATGGGGCATCAAATCATTTCTTCTTTGTGAAGCGGAGACAGGATACATTCTAAACGCAGAGGTCTACACTGGGGCAGCACCAATGTCAGTTCCAGAATTGGGTGCAGTCGGAAACACCGTTGTCCGTCTCTTGAAGTCGGCTGGGATGGAGGGCAGCTCACACATTCTGGTCATGGACCGCTTCTATAACTCTGTGACTCTGGCCAAATATGCTGTGAACCATCTACAAACTGGGGTTGTTGGAACTCTCCTGCAGAACAGAAAGTTCTTTCCAAAGTCTCTCAAGGCAGTCAAGAAACTCCCACGAGGTGAAAGTCGCTACCTGTGTCAGGATAGCATCACATGCCTGGTATGGCAGGACAACAAACCCATCAGCTTCATCTCCAACTACCATGATCCTGCAAAGACTGGAACTGTCAACAGGAAGAAGAAGGATGGTACTCTCACTGAAGTGAGCATCCCACAGCTTGCCTTGGACTACAACAAGTACATGGGCAGTTGCGACAAGAACGACCAGATGACCCGCCTTCACCGATCACGACGCCACTACCGCTGGCCCCGACGCCTCTTTATCAAATTTTTCATGTGGGCTTGCTACAACTCCTATGTGCTGTACTTGTCTACACAAGAAGCTGCCAGAAAACCTCTGTACTTCACAAGATACATTCAAACACTGTGCCTGGAACTGGTAGGAAACTACTGTTCTACAGCCGTTCGCAGAGGACAACTAGAACCCTGTGCCAAACGCCTGACGCCAGGCAACCACTTCCCTGAAATTCCCCCTGGCACCTCATCTGACCACATCTGTGCTGTGTGCATGGAGAAACACCTGAGATACAAGAGACAGCACCCTGGAGTATCTTACAAGGACAACCCCCACAAGAAGGTGAAGACAAGGTTTTGGTGCACCCACTGCAGGAAGTACCTGTGCATCAAGGAGGGCTCCACCTGTTGGGCGGACTGGCACACAAAGGTTGAATACTGGCGGTAGATGAAATGTAGGCCTATTTTCTGCAACCCCTCCAAGTTTCATCTAAATCTAACCAAAAGTTTGCATTAAAATAACAATTAACTAACGCGTTTAAAATTTTTTCACTATTTTGCCCAGGAGGCCAGGCACAGGGGCACATTAGGCTCAGGAGCTCAGGTCTGGTAGGGTTAAGAATTTATTTGCTACCTGTGGTGATAATGCTCAAGGGGCAACTGTTGTTGTTTCTGATATCTCTGAGGGTGTTCCAATGGGTCGGGTTGCTTTGCCTGGGCCATCACATCCTAATCTGTCCGTATTTAAGCAACTGGTATTACAGGATATAACTAAATTAGAAACAAGTAAAAAAGTTAGAGTTCGGAATGCTCTATCTTTGGATGAAAGAAAGACTTTGAAGGACCTGGTGAGAAATCCTGATATAGTTTTAAAACGTGCTGATAAAGGGAGTGCAATAGTACTCCAGAACAGGGATGATAATTATTTAAGCGAGGCTTATCGCCAATTGTTAGACCCCACTGTATATGTGAAATTGATGGAAGATCCTACTTGCGAACTTCAGGATAAGATTAAGGATTTGACGGCTAAGGAGTATCAAATACATGTTATTTCTAAAAAAGAAATGATGTTTCTGAATGTGACTTCTCCAAATATACCAAGATTTTATTTATTACCTAAGATCCATAAGAATCTAACACGACCCCTGGGTAGGCCCATTGTGTCTACATGAGGGTCAGTTTTGGAGCCTTTGTCTATGCTAATGGATTCTTTCTTACGTCCCTTGCTGGTAACGATTCCATCATATTTACGTGATACCATGCACTTCCTACAGATTATAAATGATGCGTCTGAATGGGCTTTGAATGAGTCCGTTCTTTT
The DNA here is from genome assembly GCA_033557465.1 of Ichthyophis bannanicus. Lineage (NCBI taxonomy): Eukaryota > Metazoa > Chordata > Amphibia > Gymnophiona > Ichthyophiidae > Ichthyophis > Ichthyophis bannanicus. Next base: position 846,054,690 of record CM066034.1, read on the forward strand.
GGTGACATTGGACGTGCAGGCATTATACACCAGTATTCCGCAAGTTGCAGCTTTACATGCAATTAAATTGGGGTTGTTGCAGCGAGGTGATATAGGGGAGACACAGTTGGATTTTTTGATGGAATGTGCGGAGTTGGCACTCTGTAGAAACTATTTTAGTTTCAATGGTTGTCTGTTTCAACAAATAGCAGGGATAGCGATGGGGGCATCATTTGCCCCATCGGTGGCTAACCTATTTATGGGTTTATATGAACAGCAATGGCTTAGATCTTCACTGTATTCTTCCTATATGAAGGTATGGCGTCGGTATATTGACGATGTGTTTATGATATGGGAAGGTTCAGTAACTCTTTTGCTAGAGTTCCATCAATGGTTGAATACTCTAGATCCCCACATTAAATTCCCTATGAGGAGATAGTTTTTTTAGATGTCAGGATCTTCAGACAATGCGATTCTTGGGGTACATCAGTATATAAGAAAAGTACTGATAGGAACACATTTCTGCATTGATTATAGAAATGTCAGTCCCAAGAGATTAGTCTGTGAATTGCGTTGAGATGGGGAATATCTTCAAGTACCAATAAATGCAGCCGGAGACCAAGAAAATGTGGCATAAAGATACTGATTATTTCCCATTGCGTTGGGTGCAACAGGCTTAATTAAGAGAAATTTCCAAGCACACCTTGATAAATTACCCATACAAGTAACATCTTACGAATTCTGGAGGGAGGTCTCTTTGGCACGAACCAAGTACTGCGCATAGCACTATGATTCAACCCTAAAGTACCTACAACTTGTATTTGTATATAGTTTATTGTACATAGTTTACAAGCCAGTTTTATGCTGTTATGTATTAGCTCATGCTGTTAACCATTATATTGTTTATTGTTACAAAATGTTCGATGTAAAACCAAGCTTTTGCTTTGTGGATTTTGTTTTATTGTAAACCGCAACTGAACTCTGGAAGATGCGGGATATAAATGATTGTTAAATAAATAAATAAAATAGCATTAGCAGTAAATTTGAGAGTCTGAGATCATACCCCACATACCCTGGCTTAGAAGTGAGGTTCATGACTGTCATGGTATGTGCAAAACTCATCCATTTGGAGAAACTGCCCCGGAAGAAACATTTTGAATTTAGGACTTTCCTTTGTCCCTACATGTCAATATTTCATGACTCCTTTAAGAGCAAAATTAGTATAAATAAATTTATTTGAAAATTGCAAGTATTTTTTCACTAGATAGGTTGCTCCTGATATATCAGTAGTGAAACTCAAATCAGTGTGAATGTCTGCAGGTACTTTGAATCCTGCTATTAATACCTTTATGTACGGCGATACAAGTTCTCTCCATAGGAGCACTGATACAGAGCTGGAATGATAGTCAACTCTAAACGCAGTGCTGTGTTCGCAGTATTGGTGGAGAATTGAAAAGCACACTGAGAGGGTTATGCCATTGCAGGAGATCCATTACCCACTCTGGGAGCTGATATTGAACAACTAAGCGGGAATAAGCCCCGGGTTTTTTAAGATCTGTTCATCACATTGTGAATCAAATATGTCTTTTTCATTACTATATTATATATGACTCTGGATGTTCCTTGTTAATTCACACTAGTGTTGTATGTTTGGTGGGTCACACATAGGGGTATGTTTACTAAACCATCTTAATGTTACTGGCGCTAGTTGAAGCGATAATGTGAAGAATGCCATATAAGGAGTGGGCATTCCGGTGTGGGTGTGGTGTGGGTGTTTGTGCCCCTGTTGACCGATGCTCTAGGGAGTGCACATGTTTCTGTTGTATGTGCTCTGTAGGGTAAAATATAGGGACATGGCCTGCAGGAGCCACAGCTGTATCGCGCGATAGTGGGCGTTGTGGCATGTTAACGCGCGTTAACCCTAAGTTCATACCAGTGCAGTGTTAGAGGCAATAAAGATGTAGCCCACTGGTTACTGCAATGACTGCAGAGGCAGAGGTCATGGGTTAGATTCTTCAGTGGTGTCATGTAAGAAAGCTGTCTGAGGCATTTCCTTTTAATTTAAATCAGTGCTGCCAGCAAAAACACCCTCATAGTGCCGTAACCTAAGGTGCCACATAAGGCGCCATATAAGACACTCTATAGGGCACGTAATAGAGTGCCCTGTCCACCAAAGCACCTTATAATGTGCCCTATAGAGCGCTTTAAAGAGCGCTTTAGAGGGTGCCTTATGAGGCTCCTTAGGCTACGGCACTGTGAGGGTGTTTTTACTGGCAGCACTGATTTAAATTAAAAGGAAATGCCTCAGACAGCCTTCTTAAATAACACCACTGTGGGATCAAACCCATGACCTCTGCCTCTACAGTCATTGAAATAACCAGTTGGCTACATCTCTACAACATCTAACATGCCGCTGGCTGGCTACAGAAAGACTGCAGGTCACCACAAAAACTGTCTGCTGTGGTTACCAGGATAGGGTAAACCCACCTTTACCCATGATGTACTGCACATGCAGATCAGCAGCCTACAGCTGATCAAAGGATGGGGTATGCACCTCTATAGCACCCAGGCCTGGTAGGGGGAAATGACAGTGTGTGTTACAGGTACAGAGTAGCTACAGACCATGACATTGTGCAGTTCCTGTGCTCACCCTCAGGATGAGGTGGGGCGCCCAGCACCAGGTCCGCAGCACCTGACTTGGCTCAGATAGATTGTGCTGTAGGTCCCCATCATTGCTAGTGTGTGATAAGTAGTCTTTGCAGCCACTCTTAGGATATGCCTATGTCCATCTGTATTTTCCAGTCATGTCTAACCCTTGTGGCCTATGATGCACCCAGAATAGTGCATATCCTGTGTGGTTGCCATGGTTACGTGCTATAAGAGAAGGGCAGTGGTTGAACCCAAAAGCAGATTATGTAGCACCACCCAACCCACCCTCTGTGTGTCAGGGTGGGGGACAGGATCTCCCACCAACAGATCCACATTCTACATCTCTGCAATGGTGGCAGTAGAGGGAATCATCAACCCCAGTTCTGCTGGGGAATAGGCACCCTACAGTGCAGTCAATGCAGATCTGTACACATCACATAGGGCACTGGCAGACAGGCAGTACGGCTAGAAAAGCTGAGCTGCCCCCCACCACTATCTAACATTCACCAGCAGAGGGCACAGTCAGTCTCCACCTACTGCACCCTGCAAGGTGTTCCAACCATACACATACTAACAGCAGACAGTCTGCTAGCTAGTGCTTAGTGCATGTTCCTTGAGGAACTGTGTGCACCCAAAAATGGGATGTGAGCACACATACCAAGCAGTTATATCAGTGATTGGACCCCAGAAAAAGAAACTCATAGACATCACTTGAGAGAAATACTGTATAGCACTATGGGGCACCTAGCTATGCCACGGTCACTGCTCAGTCAGGTTGAGAGTGCCCCCCCCCCCCTCAGTATGACATGCTGTGGCCACCCTGTCTGTGCAGGTGGTGGTTGGGCACTAAAATGTCCCAGCCATTGCCCTATGCCCTGTGCAGATGCATCCTGTCCAGGCCGCCCTGTCCGGGCCATACCCACAGTACCTTGCTCCTCATTATGCACATTGGCTGGCTAACACTGGAAACAGTGCAAGCAGTGTGGGCTCAGTAAGGTTTAGGCAGCCACAAAACACTGGATAGACATACACACACTCCCACACTTATGCCAGCATTGTGCAAATATAGAGGTTTTTGGCAGCCCTGGCAACTACACCAGTCCTGGGCACAGTGCAGGCATTGCTATGGTACGCAATACTGTTGGGGTCACTCCCCGGGGTGGTAGACATTGTCAGAAGCAAGAACTGAAACACACTCCACAGATATCAGAAAGGTTAACAAATTGTGTTTAACTTAGGATTTGTTATCTGACATTAATCATAGCAACCTTTTGATATATGTGGAACCTGTTCCCAAGTTTAAGATGGCATTGCTAAGGTATGCAGGTGCTAGTATTGGGAGATGCTGCATCGCGCAGGTCCCAACAGCCTGACTCTCCATGAGGCTTTGGATAGTGGAGGCTGTGGGTGTGGGTGTTTGTGCCCCTGTTGGCCACTGCTCTAGGGCAGAGGTTCCCAACTCTGGTCCTGGTGGGCCAAACACAATTCAGGTTTTCATGCTGTCCCTAATGAATATGCATGAGATACATTTCCATGCAATGGGGCTGTGCATACAAATGCAGCACAGGCATATTTATTAGGGAAAGAATGAAACCTGAATGGTGTTTGGCCCTCCAGGACTGCAGTTGGGATGCTCTGTTCTAGGGATTTCACATGTTTATGGTGTCTGTGCTCTGTAGGATAAAATATAGGCATTTCTGGCATGTTTATTTTATCTGCAATAAAGGTTCTGTCTTTATTACCATGGTTTAGTACTGGGTAAAATATAGGGACATGGTTTGCAGGAGCCACAGCTGGGACTTGAACTTGTGACCTACTGCCCCTGAACACACTGGCTGTGTGTACTACACCAAACTGTTGTTGCGGGGGCAGATTATTCCCTGGGGATACCATGACTGTTCGTCAGACAGACCTTGTCTGTTGCAGTACATGGCACCCACCTAAACGGGGCTTGGCCGTGGTCTGCTGTGGGCAGATGCCACTGCCTCCTCCACCACCAGCACCCCTCTGCCACCATGCTGACAGGCCCTTCAGCCGGTGGTCCTGGTGGTGCACGGTCCCAGGCCATCCAGTGTGCCGGTAGGTGGCTGCCTATGGTGTGTGATATGGGGTAGGGGTGCCTGAATAGACATCCATGCTTCCCCCCGGCACCGCCTGCTGATTTTATGTGTCCTTTGGGGTACTTGCTGGGTACTGTCCCCTGGAATACTGTGGGACACACACTCGTGGACATGTTGGCCTTGGTCAGTTGCTGTCTTGCTGGTTTCCCGCTTCTACATTCCTATGTGTCACCTAGGCATCTGCTTGGCCCACCCTATGCCCCAGCTGCCACACTGCCTGTCCCACCTGCAGCCCCCTGTTCCCCATTTGCAGCCTCACCGTAGTGCCCTCTCGCACTTGTGCATTATGATGTTGCTGCACATGTATCACTACTATCACTTTTCTTGGTTTCCCTGCCTTTGCTGCACATTGCTGACTGAAATGTTTTCTCTCCCCTGCAAATGTGTCTCTAGTGCGAGGTTTTCACTGGTGCTAATTTTCAGACCTTCATTTCATGGCGTTAGTGTGTATAGGGCCTCTCCCCACCCACTCTCCGCCCATTGACCCCTTATATCTGCCCCTGGGGAGCCTTACTCCGCCCTCTGGGGAGCCTTACTCCACCCTCTGCGCACCTTAACGCCGCTGGAGACGTTATTGCACGATACGTGACGTTCTCGCACAGTAATGCTCCATTATCGTGCGATAACATCACGTATCACGCGATAACGACGCAGCTGCGATGTTAGCGCCGTTTAGTAAACATACCCCATAGTCTTGTCGGCATCCATGTGTAGGACTGGTTCACCGTTTTTTTAGGTAAATCTTAAATGATTAAACAGGAATATTTGTTAGAAGACAGAAAGATCCTTCAAAGCAGAGCTGGGGAGAGGAGTCCAGCTGCAAGGTAGGTGAGTCAAGTGGTGGGATCCATATTTACAGACATTGAAGCTCAAGTGACTGTCTGGACTTTGTGGTGAACTTAATTCTGAGCTTTACACTGTGAATCGGGAGAAGGGTACTGAGAACACTGGTCAACAAATTTTTACAAAAATCAACTTACTGAAATAAAAAATAGTCATTTCTTTTCAATTTTTATATGCTGAACACGAATATGACAGTGAAATTGCAAAGTTGGCTCTAGTTATTTTGTAATCTACAAGAATTAATGTTTACATCATGAAATGCATGTCAATAGTAAATATAATAGGCCTTCGGTTAATACCTGTAAAAAACCAAGTCATAGACAGATTTTTTTCGCCTGTCTCTTGTACAGCTCTTCGGGAGCTTCTCTGGGGAGTGTCCAGCAGTAGTCAGCTAGTATTGTAGTGGACCATTTTCCCTGGTATCTATGCTCCATCGTTGCGATATCCTGGTGAAAACGTTTGCCATGTTCATCACTAACCATACCACAGTTGTCAGGAAAGAAATGGAGATGGGAATCAAGGAAATGGATCTTTAGAGACATATTGCAGCCAAGTTTCTGATACTGCATCAGCATGTCTTCTACTAATTCCTTGTAGTTTTTTGCCCTAACATTCCCGAGAAAGTTTGTTGACACTAGGTGAAAAGCATTCCATGCTTGTTTCGCATCACCCTGCAGCAAGTTGTTGAAAAGGTCATCTTTGAAGAGCTCTCAAATCTGGGACCCACAAAAACTCCCTCTTTAATCTTTGCTTCGCTGAGTCGAGGGAATTTTTCATGCAGGTATCGGAAAGCTGGCCAAGTGCGGTCCATGGCTTTCACAAAGTTTTTCATCAAACCTAGTTTGATGTGAAGGGGTGGAAGCAGGATTTTGTGAGCCTCAACCAGAGCTGGGTGTTGGATATTCTTCTCTCCAACTCTTACATTTTGTCTGCGATTCCATTCCTTCCACAAGTAGTGCCAATCCCTTGCTCGGCTATCCCACTCACATAAGGAATACATGTATTTTATATATCCCTGCTGCAGTCCCATTAAAAGGGCAACTACTTCAAGTCACCACAGAGGTGCCAGCTGTACTTGTTATAGTTAATGGAAGTCAGTAGATGCTTTAAGTTATCGTATATCTCTTTCATGTGGACGGCATGCGCTACTGGAATAGATGGAAGATGATTTCCATTGTTCAAAAGCACAGCCTTCAGACTCAGTTTCGAAGAGTCTATAAATAGTCTCCAGTCTTGTGGGTCATGAGTGATTTTTAAGGCATTCATGAGGCTTTCAATATCGGAACTGAATACCAGATTACTTTCCTTTCCGACTGCATATAGTACACTGATGACGTCAGATGGCTTCAGCAGCCATCTGGCAGTAGTATTGCATTGCATCAGAAAATGATGCAATCAACTCTGGATGATGTGTGCATGCTGGTATTATGCAATGTGATGCAATATTACATTATTCAAGGCTTATTTGGGATGTTGTTGATGTCCTACTGGATAAATTTACACGGTGAAACGTCAAAAATGAACTACATGCAATATCTTCAAAACGAGAGCCAATACAATTTTCTTAATGTTATATTCGTGTTCAGCTCACCAAGATACTACAGATTAGGGCCTTTTAAAGTCAGTAGCGATTTCAGTGTTGACCAGTGGAATCAGCCTTGTGAAGGTAACAAGCTGTGGAGTGATTGCTGGATCACTGAAGTGAAATAAAAGTGTTTTTTGCTTGGCCCTGAACTGTTCGCCTGATAATGTAAAAGACCCTTGCCACCACATACCACGCTATACCTCAGGCTGGATCAAATTATATATCCTTCTGTCACTTATTGAAAACCCATCTATTTGAACAGTATTTAATGTCTCCTGATGGTGTCATTTAATTACTTTATATGCAGTTTGTTTTGATGTATGACTTGGATGATGTTTTAGTTGTTTACTATTGACTGTATTCCACTTTGAACTCTTGGTTGGTAGATGTGGAATATTAGGGGGGATGATTACTAAGCCGTGCTAAATTTGTGCAGGTATCGTACAGTCATGCACTACCTGATGGGGGCATGTACAGCGTGGCCTCAGCACATACTGCACTGATTTATACCCTAACGCGTGATGGAGGCACTCATAGCACAGATGCACTTAAAACCAACGATTGAGGTGGTATTAAGTGCACCATCGTTAACTTCAATATTGACGATGAATGTGCCTTAGTAACCTCCACGTTAATCATAATGTGCGGTCAATGCCCAATTTCTGCCCCTATCCCTCCCATTTCCCTCTCCATTGTGTGTTAAGTAGATAGTTCGGAATTAACCATGTGTTGTCTATTTTGGGTGCATGCTAGCTATTAGTGCAACTCCATGCACACTAGTTAGCATATGTTAATAGTTCAGCTTGGTAAACATACCCCTAAATGTTATTATTACATTAAAATTAATGATTGCAGCAATGGGCTAGAAACCAGGATTGCAATCTCACATCCCCCACGTGTGCTCCTAAAGACCTTGAGTAAATCTTTTTATCTGCTGTTGCCTCGGACATCCACTTAGATTGTGTTGTCTTCAGCATGGAAAATGAATGCACCTAAATTATGAATAATGTTGGAAACTGATTTCAGGATCATTTAGAAATGTGGGTCAAAAAAAATCCAAATTGTTGCCATCTTTAATATGCCATAGAGATGCATTCCGTGCCTTATTATTTTCAATATTTGAGCTGTAATGCCTGGCATACCACTGGCAAAGAAGTGGCAGGTAATTTTGTTCCATTCCTGTTTGGTTCATGCACAATGTCAATTTTTTTCTTGTTGAATAATGTTATTTTCATTTCTTGTCATGCTAGCAAAATTGCTTGTCTTTTGGTTCATATCTTTAGCTGTCACTGACTTCAGTATCTTCTGAAGTTATTAATTTTATCGATGTCTGATTTCCATTAAATATAATGACTCATATTATAGCAATGCTTTGTAACATCATAGTGCTTTAGCTTTAGCAGAGTACTATGACAATCAAAACTAATGTTTTATAGCAAATAGCTCTCTGATCGAAGAGTTTGAAATAGATGCACAAAATTAATGGTATATTTATTGAAAACCCATTTCAAATAATACAGCCATTTATTCATACTGTAATTATTCAACCCATTTACAGATATATTAATTATCAGAGCTGATGAAATTGTTCAATGCTCATAAATTAACTTATTTCACTAGTTTAAATTCTGTGAATATGGTGGTGTCTTCTGGTTCTTCCTTTCTGTTTTAAATGCAGTATGAGTGCTAAATCAGTTTCAAATTCACTTTCATGCTGTAATCCAATACATCGGTGATACTGACACTTAAGCTTATTGCAGAAGACTATTGAATACATGAAACATTTCTCGTAAATACTTCTATAATTCTTTTTATCTATCCTCTTTCACTATCACTAAGGCCAGATCCAGTTTTACCTTTATCTCCTGATGAGGATCACCTTATACTTGAGCAATGAATGACAAAGATGTAGTCAGGAAAATATTAGTGTGAATAAAAACAGAAACACTGACAAAAAGATTGTACCAGGGTTAGGAGGATGAGAAGCAATGTTAAAAAAAGGCAGGAAGAGCTTGTGACCTTGGATAAAAAATATTAGCATCAGAAGTTAAATCTGTTTAAAGTTGAGAATAGCAACTATAAAAGCAACACAAATGATTGTGAGCAATGTGGATGGTTTATTAATCTACTTGGACACACAGAAGTAAAGGTTTTAGGGCACAAATCCTGCTCCTTTTCCGACTTTCTTCATTTCAAATTTATGCTTGTCTCCTTCCAGTCAGCCATAGCACTCGCCAAAACTACTATGTCCATCTGATTAATTCTCTTGCCTCTGACCCCCACCGTCTCTTCTCAACTCTCAACCCTCTCCACAAGGTGCCTCTGCTTCCGACCCTTCCTTCTCTTTCCACACAAACTCTAGCCATTTATTCCCATGATAAAGTCCACAAGATTGCACTCCAGTTCTCCACTAAATTAGCTTCATCACATCTTCCCTCTCTTCCCCTCAATCTCTGTTACCCTTTCATCCTGTTCTAAGATCTCCAAAGAGGAAACTTCTTATCTTCTTTCCTCTTCTAAACTTGCTACCTGTTCTTTTGATCCTATCCACACTCATTTACTTAACCCCATTTCCTCCTATGTTATCCCTTCCATCTCACATATTCTCAACCTATCGCTCTCCACTGCAACTGACCATCTAGCCTTCAAGCATGCTGTGGTCACTCCTCTTCTCAAGAAACCTTCACTTGACCCTACTTGTCCTTCTAATTATTGACCCATCTCCTTTCTTCCCTTCATTTCCAAACTTGAATTTGCAGTTCTCCGCTGCTGCCTTGAATTTCTCTCCTCTCAAGCCCTATGAGATCCATTTCAATCTGGCTTTCATCTTATACACTCTACTGAGACAGCTCTATAAATTAATGAATGGAGTGGAATGGGTAAACTTAGATCGATTGTTTACATCCTCAGAATATAGAAAGACTAGGGAACATGCAATGAAGCTACAGGGTAAACTATTTATTTATTTATTTATTTACGTACAAATTTGTATCCCGCTGCTTCCAATGATCAGCAGCGGTTGCAAAAAAGGTAAGGCTGGCTGTACTGGCCAGTAATTATGTGTAGGTACAATTTGATTAGTGAGATGGGTAGCACACAATAAGAAGGGTTACAGATTTACAGTTGATTGAGGTAAGGACTATACACAAGGTGCTTATATACATATTTTACACTTTACCCAAAAGGAGGTACATATTTTACACTTTACCCAAAGGAGGTACATATTTACTAATAAGAGAAAATATTGTTTCACTCAACGTGCAATCAAACTCTGGCATTTGTTACCGGAGGATGTAGTAAAAGCTGTTAGTGTAGCTGGGTTTAAAAAAGGTTTGGACAAGTTCCTGGAGGAATGGTCCATAAACCATTATTCAAAGGGACCCGGGATATCACTGCTTGACCCAATATAAACAATGAGGAACCTGTGTCTTTTGGGGAAACTGCTAGATACTTATGGCCTAGATTGTCCACTGTTGGAAACAGGATACTAGGCTTGATGGACCTTGGTCTGACCCAGTATGCCATATCTTATGTTCTCTTGCCAAAGTCTCCAGTGACATGTTCCTGGCTAAATCCAAAGGCCTTTACTCAGTCCTCATTCTTTTGATCTTTCTGCTGTTTTTGACACGGTTGACCACCACCTTCACCTCAACACATTGTCCTCACTTGGTTTTAGGGGCTCTATCCGGTCCTGGTTCTCTTCTTATCTCTCCTATCACTCTTTCAGTGTTTATTCTGGTGGTTCCTCCTCTACTGTTATCACACTCTCAGTTGGTGTATCCCAAGGGTCTATCCTGGCCATCTCCTTTTCTCTCTCTATACCCAGTACCCTGGGTGCTCTGATCTCCCATGGCTTTCAGTATCATTTTTATGCTGATGACTCTCAGATCTATCTATCTAAACCTGATATTTCTCTGACATGCCAGACCCACATCTCTGCCTGCCTATCTGACATCACTGCCTGGATGTCTCACTGCCATTTGAAATTGAACATGGCCAAAACCGAACGTCTTAGTTTTCACCTTAAACCCTCCTCCCCCTTCCTCCTTTCTCTATCTCTGTAAATAACACTCTTATTCTTCCTGTTTTCTCAGCCTGCAACCTTGGGGTCATCTTTGAATCCTCCCTCTCCTTCTCAACATATATCCAACAAATAGCTAAAATCTGTCGTTTCTTTCTCTATAACATTAACAAAATTCACCCCTTCCTGTCTGAACACAGTACCAAAACACTTATCCCTTCTTTAGTCACCTCCCGTCATGACTACTGCAATCTCCTCCTTGCTGGTCTCCCTCTGAGTCACCTCTTTCTCCTTCAATCTGTTCAGAACTCTGCTGCATGGCTTATCTTGTGCCAGTTTCGATATACTCATTTAACCCCTCTTCTCAAGTCACTTCATTGGCACCCCCTTCTATACCGGTATCTAATTCAAACTTCTACTTCTGACCTATAAATGCATTTACCCTACTGCTCCTCTCTACTTGCCCTCTCTCCTCTCTCCCTACAACCCTCCTCATGAACTCTGCTCTTCCAATGGTCTGCTTTTCTCTATGCCCTTTTCTTCCACTGCCAATTCCAGACTTCAATCCTTTCACCTTGCTGCTCCTTATTTATTTAATTAACAGTTTTTTTATATACCACCTTTGTTCCAAGGCACTTTATAATGACTAACAGCAATCTCGAGAGACTTGTTTTACATTGAACAAGGGATAAATAACTTGGAGTTAAATATGGGAGTTATGCTCGAGTCAATGGAGAGTAGGTAGTAATTGTATATACACTTAGGGCCCTATTCTGATCAAGATGTGCAGAGCTGATGTATACATCTAAAACGTGTACGTCTGAAACGTAGATGCAATTCTGAACGTGCAAGGTTAGACGTGTAACCATGGAATGGAATATGACATTGTACATCTAACCGGAAAACGTGCAGCTCCCGCACAGCGCTGTTCCAGTTACGTTTAAGTAGCACGTCTAACCCACAACATGTCGAAAACATGTTCGGCTGCACGGGCAGTTCCAGTCACGTTTAAGTATCATGTGTAACTCGTGACATGCTGAAAACATGTCAGGAAACAGGAAGCCCCTGCCACCGCCAGAGCCCTGGAAGATGGCCACCCAAAGTGTGAACTTTTCCGAGGCTGACACTCTCCTGCTCTGCAAGATAGTGCTAGAGGAGGAGGGTGTCCTGCTCCCCACAGGGCACAGAAGGCCAGACCTTGCTGCATCACGCAGGGACTGGGAAAGAATAAGGACCATCCTGGCGCAGTAAGTAGGGCAAAGCAGGAAAGGGAGGAGGCAGGGGAAAAGCATGTGGGGGAAAACAACAGTGCAAAGAGCCATGAGGTAGCTGCACAGTGAAATGGGAAAAGGAGCAGGGGGCAAAATGGGTAACCACACAATCATATGACAGTGAACACACAAAATAGGGCCCACACAAGAAACACACAGAAACACAATGGCAAGGTGGAAAAAAGGCAGAATGGACAAACCTGAACACAGTGAAAAAAACCTACTGTGTGTAACAGAGCAGCAACATGGCCCAAAACACAGCATGGTGGAAACATAGAGACATGGTGCTAGTAAAGACAACTACCCAATCAAAAGAACACACTGGTATCTAACTTATGTAATGAAAACACCGGATATGTAAATTCATTAGTACAGTACAAAACCCTCAAGAGATTCGAACACCAGTCCCTTCACAAAGGTTCTAAGCAGAAGAGAAAAGACCCCAGTAAAACTATTTCTCCCTCTATGCAAGAAGAATAATACCTGCCTGAAGGGGATGCACCTTATCACACCATCATAGGTCTAACATACTCCTCCTTTTCATAAATCATATTTATGAAATCCTTTTTACACATTGCAAAATATTGAAACCCTGGAATGGCACAAATCCCAACTTCACTTAAACATCTTAATACACAGCCTCATATACACAGAATCCCCAGCAGTAAAATCAAATGAACTGCATAGGCGCCATGCCTCACAGTGAGATTCCCAGCATCATCTGAAACAAAATACAGTAGAGCTCAGACAGACACACACCTTCAACAACAACCCAGCACGCCCCTTTAGACTTAGCTTCCAAGCTGAAGATCAAAATCCAGAGCTGCGGGGTGTCTCCAAATGATGTATCAACCTGGAAGGCCTCTCCTGAGGGCATATCACTCTACCCTCACCCTACGAAGATCTCTGTTTTGAGGGAACTCTGCTTCATCAGGGGTATTGCTTACTATGTGCACAACACATGGTTGACCTAGGCCGCCCCCCACTACCAACTACCACACCAGTCGCTGGGCGGGCAGGAGGCGTTCTGGCATTAAGGGTGCAATGGGACATTTAACATGTATCAACAGGACATCAGGCATTAAGGTGTCAAACATGCACCTTAACGTTCAAAAATGGCTGTCACCCTAACGCTGGATAAGGGAGCACCAACAAAAGTCAATGTAAAGGTGATTGATGGAAGGACAGGTGAGAGCCGATGGACCTGCCAGATCCGTGGGCTCCCGAACGAGCATGTGAGAGGCAGCTGTACTAATGCACTGGGGGGTGCCAATTTAAAATAGTGCAATGACAGTGTAAACAGGGACTGTACGGAACTGCAGTCAGCTGAGCCACTGGTGGGTTAAGTGACCTGCTCAAGGTCACAAGAAGATTGTGGCAAACATAAAATGTGACAGTAACACATTCCAAAATGTCACATAAGGAGTGCTAATGGGCCTCAAACACTGGCATATTGGTCCCCTGGCCAATGGCATGACCATTACGCCACACCTCGAAGCAGGTGCCTGACCCCCTGCAATGGGCTGCAGTAGAGTCAAAAAACCCATGCTCTCAGAAGGACATGATGGGGAATAGAATGTTTGCTGACCCAAAGTGTGGCCAGAATGCATAACAAAGTAGAAGGATGTGTGTCTGTAAGTCACAGCAGAGCCTGGACTGTTACAGGCAGGGAAATGACCTGGGAGGCATACAGGCCCAAATGAACAAGTGGGAATCAAACCCTTGTTTTCTGCTTATGGAGACATTGCACTAACCAGTAGGCTACACCTCTCTGTATACTAAAGTCTGGATTTGGTGAATGCAGGCCCCTGCCTAAAATGGCTGCGGTTTGTGCCAGTATAGGTTAGCCCCTCCAGTACCCATGAGGCACTGCACACGCAGGATAGCAGTCTACAGCTGATCACCAAATGGAGAATACATTGATCCATCACATCAGCTCAGTAAGATGCACTGATAGTACAGTAGTGGCCAAAAAATTAAGGCAGGTATATTTTTCTACAATTTATTGTTAAATAATGTACTGTGGAGATGTCACACATGCTTACTTATTTAATCAGCATGGCGATTAGTCATACCATGCATCGTAGCGTCCATTTTAGTTACTTACACTCTGTAGTAAGTTTCTTGGATGAAGTTTTGAATTTTTACAACTAGGAAAAGATTGAAAGTTACATGTAAAATATACAATCAAGATGGGTAGAAAGTGCAATAGTAGTGACTTTGTAAAGGGATAAGTTGTCACACTCCATGCTGAAGGATATTCGCAATGTACTATTGCAAAACATTTGCATATATCAAGGTGTACAGTTCAGAATGTTCTGAAATCAGGTGGTCGTACACGTCGTTCGAAATGTGGGCTCAGACGGATAACTACTGGACGAGATGACCGATTCATCAAAAGCATTATTACATCTAGTCCACATACTTCATCTCAACGTGTGGCTCAGTTAGCTAATGATCGAGGAATAAAGATAAGTGCAAGATCTGTCCAACAATGGCTTGTGGATGAATTCAAACTCGTGGCCAGAAGACCTGCCAAGAAGCCTGTGATGACCAGGAAACAAATTGCTGCCCACATACAGTTTTTTAGCAAGATGAAAGACAAATCTGTTGAATGGTGGAAGAGGGTAATGTTCACAGATGAGAGTACATTTCAACAAGTACGTGGGAGTGGTTACAACTACGTCCGTCGACCAGAAGGCGAGAGACTAAATCCGAAGTACACGATCAAGACTGTTAAACACCCGCCATTGGTCATGGTATGGGGTGGTATCTCGGTGAATGGACGATGTGGCCTGCACATTTTTGAGAAAGGTGAAAGAGCAAATACTGCAAAATACATATCCATATTGAATAGTGAAGTTAAAATAGACATGAATGTTTCTGGCACAACTATATTTCAGCAGGACTCGGCACCGTGCCACACTGCAAAAACAGTCAAAAAATGGTTTGTGGACAACAAGATCGAACTGCTACCAAGTTGACCATCAAACTCTCCAGATCTCAATGTAATTGAAAACTGTTGGAATCTTATGAAGAAAAAGGTGGCAGCACACCGTCCAACTTCAGAAGCAGATTTAAAGAACATACTTAAGCATGTATGGGTCAATGACATCACTCCGGCATACTATAAAACACTAGTTAACAGTATGCCTACTAGAATCCAGGCTGTGCTGAAAAATCATGGGCAGCTTATCAATTATTGACACATATATTGTTTCCTGAATAAAACTTTGAAAATGACATGCAGGGTGCATGGGGAAAAGAAGAAGCACTCTGGATCATGTTGGAAAGAGGAGATGTCACTGTCATCCATACTGCTGTAATCTACAGACCTCTGACTCAAATTGAAGAGATAGATAACGAATTGATTATAGATATTGCCAAAATAGCAACAAAGGGGGAAACAATCATATTGGGTGACTTTACCCAATGTGGATTGGATTGCTCCTTCTGCAAATCTGGAAAGAAGCGAAAAATTTGTGGACGCTATCCAAGATGCATTACTTAGACAAATGGTGATGGAACCAACCAGGGAAAGCTCAACGCTAGATTTGGTGCTCACCAACAGTGATAGTGTGTCTAATGTCTGGGTGAGTGCCCCTGTGAGCAACAGTGATCATCACACGGTGTGGTTTGAGATAAAAGCCAAGGTGCAATCCAATCATAGCAAGCTCAAAGTCCTAAACTTCAAAAACAATGACTTCAATAAAATGGCCAAGTACCTAAAGGAGGAGCTAACAGGGTGGAAGGGGATAAGAGAAGTGGAATTGCAATGAGCTAAACTAAAAGGGCAATAAAAGGGGCAACAGATAAATATGTAAGAAAAGTAAATAAAAACAAGAGTAGAAGGAAACCTATTTGATTTTCCAAAGACGTGGCTGCTCAAATTAGGGCAAAAAACACAGATTTCAAAAAATTCAAAAGCTTGCAAACAGAAGAACACAGAAATGAATACAGGATCAAACTCAAGGAGACAAAAAAAAAATAAGGATAGAAAAATCAAAGGCAGAGGAAAAGATGGCTAAAGATGTTAAGTGCGGCAACAAAACTTTATTCAGGTATATTCAGGAAAGGAAGAAGATCAGAGGTGGAATTGCAGGACTCAGAAGTGCTTGAAATGGACTCGTGGAAAATGACATTGATAAAGAAAAATTACTAAACAAATACTTCTGCTCTGTTTCTACTAAAGAAAATCCTGCAGAAGGACCACCTGTGACTCCCAAATATAAAAATGGGAATGAGGTAGATACCACACCATTCAGAGAGGGTGAGGTTTTAGAACAACCTGCAAAACTGAAAGTGGACAAGGCCATGGGACCAGATGGGATACATCCCAGGATACTGAAAGAGCTCAGAGAGGTTCTTGCAGGGCCATTAAAGGATGCTTTCAACAGATCCTTGGAAACAGGAGAGGTTCCTCAGGACTGGAGAATGGCTGACGTCGTACCTCTACACAAAAGTGGTGACAGGGAAGAAGTGTCAAAGTACAGGCCTGTGAGCATTACCTCGGTGGCAGGAAAAGTAATGGAGACGCTTCTGAAAGAGCGAATAGTGAACTTTCTCAAAATCAGCGGGTTACAGGATCCGAGGCAACATGGTTTTACCGAGGGACGATCTTGCCAGACAAATCTCATTGAGTTCTTTGGATGACCAGAGAACTGGATCAAGGACACGCGATGGATGTCATCTACCTGGATTTCAGCAAAGCCTTTGATATTGTCCCTCATAGGAGGCTTATCAATAAACTCAGTAGTTTGGGGATGGGTCCCAAGGTGGTAAAGTGGATCAGAAATTGGTTGACTGACAGACGACAGAAGGTGATGATAAATGGAGCTCACTCGGATGAAAGGAAGGTGATTAGCAGGGTGCCTCAGGGTTCAGTCCTAGGCCCAGCACTGTTCAATGTATGTGAGAGTGGTATTGCTGAAGGACTGAATGGAAAAGTGTGTCTTTTTGCAGATGTCACAATTTTCAACAGAGTGGACTCCCTGAGGGAGTGCTTAACATGAGGAGGG
Source organism: Ichthyophis bannanicus (assembly GCA_033557465.1). Lineage (NCBI taxonomy): Eukaryota > Metazoa > Chordata > Amphibia > Gymnophiona > Ichthyophiidae > Ichthyophis > Ichthyophis bannanicus. Next base: position 846,072,176 of record CM066034.1, read on the forward strand.
ATCTGCAAAAGCTGGAGGAATGGTCTGATACTTGGCAATTAAGATTTAATGTGAAGAAGTGCAGTGTCATGTACTTGGGTAGCAGAAATCCAAGGGAAATGTGCACGATAGGGGGCAAGAGGTTGGTGTGCATGGAGCAGGAGAAAGACCTCGGTGTGATTATTTCTGTAGATCTCATGGTGGCAAAACAGTGCGACAAGGCTGTGGCAAAAGCCAGGAGGATGTTGGGCTGCATTTGAAGAGAAATTACCAGCAGAAAGGAAGGGATACTAGTACCACTGTATAAGTCTCTGGTGAGGCCTCACTTGGAATACTGTGTTCAGTTTTGGCGACTGTATCTTGCAAAGGATGTAAAAAGAATGGAAGCTGTTTAGAGGAAGGCGACCAAAATGATTTGGAGCCTGCGTCAGAAGCCTTATGAGGAGAGACTTGAAGACCTAAATATGTACACTTTGGAGGAGAGGAGGGACAGGGGAGATATGATTCAGACCTTTAAATACTTAAAGAGAAATAATGAACAAACAAACTTCTTCCAGAGACGGGGGAGCTGTAAAACTAGAGGGCATAACATGAAGCTGTAAGGTGGTAAATTGAAAGGCAATGTCAGAAAATACTTTTTACTGAAAGGGTGGTGGATGCTTGGAATGCCCTCCGAATGGAGGTGGTGGGGGCAAACACAATGACAGAATTCGAAGTGGCCTGGGACAGACACTGTGGATTACTTTACAGCAACAAGATTAAATCAAAATAAACTGAACCATCTAATTTCTCAACAAATAGGGGTGTCCTACATGGAGCAATAGGGGGGGGGGGGGGAGGAGCGGTGTGTTCACCCCTAAACAAACAAAGAAACAAAGATATGGGGAGGGGTGAAGACATGGGGAGGGGTGCACCTGCTCCTGGTGGGTGCACCACTAAGCAAAGACATGGGTAGGTGTGCACCTACTCCCTAAAAGACATGGGAAGGGGTGCACCTACTCCTGTCATATTGCTGGGCAGACTAGATGGACCATACTAGTCTTTATCTGCCGTCATTTACTATGCTACTATGTTACTATGACATATATATCTTTGGTTCTTAAAGTTTTTGATCATGAAAGTGACAATAGCATGTACATTTCTAATAAAATTCTGATATTTTGGACTCTGCTTTAATTTTTTGGCCACTACTATATGTGCTACAAGCAGAGAACAGCTACAAACCATGCTACTGAGCAGTTTCAGCGGTCACCCTGACGGTGAGGATGGGCACCCAGCACTTGGCCCCCAGAGCTTGCACTGTTAGAGATAGTCTTTGTTATTTGAATTGCAGATCCACATCACTGCCAGAACCTCTCTCCTGCACCTTTCTATATAATTGCTACCACGACAGCAGTCTTTTCCCCAGCACTATCTAAAATCTTGTCTAGGTGTCACATGAGGTCTACTACCTTTGTACTAGGTGATCTTCATATGCACCAGCTATTTACATGTCAAATTGTCAACTATAATGGCTGTCTTAATTCTTCTCTCAGTCACATGACCCTTGAGAAACCTCCTTGATGCCAAAGGGTTCTACATCACCAGGAGGACAGGCCTTAGCTACTGGATCACTTTTTGACACACAAAGGTGATGCTCTCCTTTTACGGACTAGAGGTGGGTCTTTACTATTATGTCCCTGTAGGTTTTGTATATATACCTCTCTGTCTGCTTTAGCTCCTCCAAGTCTGATACTCTAGCCTCCAGAGATTGGACTTGTTCCCTGACAGCAAAGAGCTCATTGCATCTAGTGCAAACGTAAGAGCTTTTACCAACTGAGAGAAAATCATTTATGTGACACTCAGTGCAAAAGACTAGATAGCCCCCATCTCGCTGCTCGATTGCTGTCTGCATCTTACTTTTAAGGATTTGTTTAGCTATTTAAGTTATTTACTTATCATTGCTAGGGATACTAATACATATACCAATACATCTATACCTAATAAGTTTAAGGGACTTTGCTCACCTCAAGATGAATTTCATGGCCTTAAACAATTAATCTATTGCTGATGAGGATAACAAGATAACCCTGAAAGTGAGTTAAAGCACTTCTTTCCCCTTGATAGGTTTCAGAGCCTATAAATCTAAGATTATGCCTGGGGTGGATGAGCAAGAAACACTAACTGAAATTGGCTTGCTACACAGTGCCCTAACTGACTTTATAAAACACAGAACTTTAAAATAGACACAGATTTTTGTGAGCGTAAACCCAAAGAATTCCCTTTAACCCAAAAGTCTGAGAAATTCTCAACAGGTAATTACAGCAAAAGCAGCTTCTTTCAGTAGTCCTTCAGACTCAATCTTAGTTTCTACTTGTTCAGTAGGCTTGTATGATGATTCAAAATTTTGTGGAGTAGTACTTACTGTAGAACTGAATTCATTCATTCTACATCTTCACACCATAATTATTGTTTCTAAAGAGCCTCGCTTCCATGCCTCTCCATTTAATCTCCTGCACTGGAAGGCTTGTGATGACTATTAGCACTAGCAAGTTAATTCAAATGCTCTAATTCTTTTTTTACAACAAAAAAACAAAACAGAAACAGTACAAATGTGAACCATAACACAGCAAGTTAACATAGGATACAACCAGCAAGCATCAGCCACAGATATCATTCCTCAAGGCCATTACAGTGGCAAGTATCAAGGGTAAAAATGCATCAGCACGATCCTTGTTCACTGCTGCTATCACTTTGCATTTCTATATTCGACATATATGATTTCACAATATATGCACATCTAAACTGGTGTCCTCCTTCCAGTTAGAACAAAAATGGATAACTTGTCAGTGCTATCAGTATGTCAAGCAGCCTAGCTTGATCTGCAATGAGGGAATCACATAGCCCTGCTGATTTCCAAGTAACTGTACTGTAAGATAAGCTAGCATCCAGTTTCAGGATATGGCACACTCATTCCAAGATAAGTTTCCAACTAATGGTAAGATTTGTGTAATACAAGACCATATAAGACAGCATCTCCACAGAAGAGTTACACATCCAGCATTTATTAGAGCGATGACATTTAAACTGAGATATTTTTAATTGTGTCCACAGTACATATTGTCATGCCCTAGCCCTCCGCCTCAGGCTAAGAAGGTTAGGGTTGCCATTATGTTCTCCTTATAGAAGGTGGGATAAACTAATTTTGCTCCAGCTAAGACTGCTGGGAGTGGTAGTTCTTTTGCCTTCTAAGAAGAAATAGTCGTGAAACCAGTGGTAAAGGCAAAGATGACAAAATTTATTCCCCAAACAAAAGATTCTATACAGGTTGCATCAGGATAATTCTTCAGTTGTTCGCTCAAGGTTATTTACACAAGTATGCTGGCTGAGCTTCACACTCTTTACTCAAAAGTGCAACTGCTTAACAGATAAAGAAAAACATAGCAGCTTCCTTCAACAAAGAAAAATATTCTCTTTTCCTTTGTCTTCCCTCAGCTCTCCAATATACACTAGCAAAGGGATTCAATGTCATCAGCTAAACACAATGTACAGTCCATAGGTACTTCAGATGATAATGAATCATTCTCATTACAGTCCACTTGCATTTCCTCCAACTCCTGAACCGCAGTGTTTTGCTTCAAGCTATTATCAAACGTCTTAGGGTAACTCCTCCCTAAGGGGTTCTGTGTCTCCTTTGAGCACAGCTCTATGTTATAGGGATTACAGGTACTTGAGGTTGTGGAGACTCTTCTCTGGCTCTGTTCAGCAATCTCTCTCCAGCTATGGGGAAGCAGTCTCTGGTTTCCTTGTTGGAGTTCCTCCCTGGAGCTCTGCCCCGGTTCCCTGTTCCAGGCTAGGCTTTGTAGACTCTTGGACTGAGTCCTGGGCTCCCACCTCTGAACTCTCTGAACCTTTCTATCCGGCACTGTGGTTTGAAGGTTTCTCTTCTCCCCTTCAGCTCTGATTGATTCAACTCCACTTCTTCAGCTGTGTCTCCTCCTGTGTTCCCTCTCGTGTGCTGTCGTCGTTGTTCTTCTGTCTCTTCCTTGTTCTCCTCGTCCTCCCTCTCGTCCTTCTCTTCCTGACTCTCTCTCTAGCCAGGGTTTATATTCTCTGCCTCTCTGGACAGGTGTCTTTAATTAGGTTCCAAGCTTGCTACTAGGTCAGCAGAGCTTGGGTGTGGCAGCCTAGCTTCAGTTTCTCTGTGCTTGCTTTCTTTTGGCAAACGCTGAAACGTGTGTACTGCAGGGATGTCACTTTTCTTAAAGGTAAAATCATTCTTTTCTTCTACTTCCATATGCTCACTAGAAGCTTCCTCATCACATTATTTATTGATTTATTTAAATGTATTACCCACCAGACTGCAAAATCACACTGGGAACAACACTAAAAAGTTGCCTACAGCCATAGATCATCAGTACCAGATTACTTTACTTTTATGAATGACTTTGGGACGTTCACTGTAGCTAGATTTCATGTACAGTTCTAATTATCTCATTGGTTCTTTTGCCTGTTTTAATTCTTACTATTAGCACTAAACGCAAATGTTTATTAAACTGAAAGGGTTTTTTTCTACTGTTCAGTTCCAATAAGAAGTAGTCAAATTTGAATGCAAATAGTAGACACATTTAAATCCTCTCTCTTATTCTTATTTTAACTGCATACACTAATTAGCATTAATTAGTGTTGATTCATAACATGGTGCTGTAATTTCTGTTTAATGGGTCTCTGTTCAATTAATTTTGGCCTCCGAAGAAAACAATGTCTGTCATGAAATGCTGAGTTATTCATATATTTTTTTTTCTCTGATACTCTGGGGCTTTATCTGTCTGCTCCACATTTACCACGTTGAAATGAATTAGCTTTGGCTCTTCTCATCTCAGGTAACCTGAGGGAGCCAAGGATGTGGAGAGAAAACGGTTGAGTAATTAGAACAATGGGCTGTGAACCAGGGGAAAAAAGGGTTTCAAGACCTGCTTCTTTCAATGATGCTTCTTGTGAGCTTGGGCCAGTCACTTTATCTTCCATTGCTTCAGGTATCTTTTGGACAGGGGCATATGGTGCATGAATATTTAGGAGGTCTTTTACTAAAGGGAAGTTGCTGTCTTCATAGATTTGTCGCATGCTAAAAGGCATATGTTGGATCTTCGTTGACAGCTTGTGCAGGACCATGTCAATTAACGCTTCCAGATTTTGGCACTAACCGTCCATGGCACATTAGGGTTGCAAGTGGGAGGATCAGGGGTGGAGAGTGGATGGGGTGAGTGCTGCTCAGGCAGCACACTTGCGTACTAACTGCATGGTGGGTTAGTAGCATGGATGCACTCATGTCATCTCCATAAGTGGCATTGCGTGCACCCTCACTCTCTTAGTGCTGCAGCAGGGCCACATATACTGTGGTAACTGCCAGGAACATGCAGTTAATGCTGTGGTGTTGCCATAATAAACCATAGATTCGGGTGGTATGGGCACGTTTGGTGCAACACCACAGTGCTCTTTAGTTAAAGGGCCCCTTATTGTCACTACACAGTGCAATGTAGGCCCTTTAGCGCTATAAAAACGATGAACTTGATATGTTGTGCACAATTATCAGCAGAAAGGAGGAGGTGGTAATGCCACTGTACAAATTACTGGTGAGGCCTCCCTTGGAATATTATGTTCAGTTTTGGAGACTGTATCTCACAAAGGATATAAAAAGACTGGAAACGGTTCAGAGGTTCAAGCATGGGGAGGGGTGACCTGCACGAAGTGGCAGGTGCACTTACTCTTGCCACCTTGCTGGGCAAACTAGATGGACCATGGTTGTCTTTATCTGTCGTCATGTACTATGTATGTTACTATCAGGAGAGTGCCACTATCACCACATATCTCCCTGGTACTATCCAGATAGTGCTGGGACGGTCTAGAGGTGGAGCAGAAAATTATCTGGATAGCAGTGATTTTCAGCATTTTTGTCTATATACATTTACTATCTGCATATAAATTGGGCCAGCAAACAAGTTGTTGTAAGTGATCCAGATAATGGGTTGAAACTCATCACTATCTAGATAGTGCTGTGATCAGCACTAAATCTAAATATTCAGCACTGGTTATTATCCAGAACCAGCACTAAATATCCAGATATTATAAAATGTCAGAGCAGAGTTTAAAATAAATGTTAACTGTAGAGTTTAAAGATTACCCTGTGCAAATATTATCAGGCATTCACTTACTTTGATCTTTGTTGAGTATGCTAACATTAAAAACTTGGGTTTACTGCATGTGTAGTTGCTTGTATAGCCCTTAGAAGGGTAGCTATATATCATTTTAAGGTAATTGCAAAGACAATGATTACAATCAGTGTAGTCTGCTTTTTTGTTTCTACTAGAATGCTGTCCCTGTAATTTTGTGAATAATTTCAGTTTAGCAAAAGAAACAATGAGAGGCTTGAAACCAGTTTTCACATATAGAGTTTATTCATGTTAGCAATGTGGAACAGTATATAGCAAATAGATAATAGACAAAACCATCAGTCATGCACATAGGATCATGACACATAATGATTCTTTCGAGTGGGTGGTTAATGTAGTTTCAGTTATAAAAACACGAACATTCTTCAATGCTGTGTGAGAGTGATATTATTAAAAACAGCATGATAAAATAATGAAAGATTGGATCAAACTGAATCTTTTATTTACTGTTCGTAATTGAACTCAAATTGTGTTCTCCAGTAGCTTGATAGTGGCAGCAATTTACCCCAATGGGAGAACTATATTAATTTAGTAAATATAACCCATGTAACAGAGACATAGAAATAGGATTAATTCTCTGTTTTTATTCTTTCCCATAATAGCACAATCACAGACTTTGTTAATTTTACTGAAAAAGACTATTTTACACTGCAAACCTAATATTCACTCATTCTCTTTCTGTATATTTATATCTAACTGGTCCCCTCAGCACCATTCCTTACTGAGTGTATCCAAGGATTACAATATAAAGGGGGAGACTACACTCTTTATGTTCTGTAAGCACCGAGAATTCAGCGGAAAAATTGTTTCAAGGCTCTGTTCTGCTAGACATGAGACATGGAAGCATTCTCTCTTCTCTCTCTGTCTCTCTCCATATATATATATGTATGTATAATTTTTGTACTCACTAAAATGAGATTTATATTCCAGTCCAATTTTTTAGCTATTTGAGTAAAATCTAGGGTGGCATATTCAGCAGTGGAGGCTCGGTAATATAAGTGCCTAGCTGCCATCACTTTAAAAAACCTTGATATTCAGCAGCAGAACATATCTGGTTTCCGTCGCTGAATATCCAGGATCACTGCTAACCAGACACCAGCATTGCTATCTGGTTGCTACCCAGATAGTGCTTGCTGGTTAAAGTTACAGTTGTGGTCAACATTATTGGCACCCTTGCAGTTCAACACCTTAATGTCCAATATCTCCAAAAAAAAGTGGCCACTGGTGACTGACAAATATACAAATGGAAATGGAGTAGATACTACATCATTCACAGAAGATGATGTGTTTGAACAACTTGCAAAACTGAAAGTGGACAAGGACCGGACGGGATACATCCCAGGATACTGAAAGAGCTCAGAGAGGTTCTTGCAGGGTCTTTAAAAGATGTTTTTAATAGATCCTTGGAAACAGGAGAAGTTCCGCAGGACTGGAAAAGGGCCAATGTGATACCTCTTCACAAAACTGGTAATAGAGAAGAAGTGTCAAACTACAGGCCAGTAAGCCTTATCTTGGTGGCAGGAAAAGTAAAAGAGGCACTCCTGAAAGAGAGAATAGTGGACTTTCTCAAAACCAATAGGTTGCATGATCCAAGGCAACATGGTTTTACCAAAGGACGATTATGCCAAACAAATCTGATTGAGTTCTTTGACTAGGTGACCAGAGAACTAAATATGGGGCATGCGATGGATGTGATCTACAAAGATTTCAGCAAAGCCTTTGATACTGTTCCTCATAGGAGGCTTATCAATAAACTGACCAGCCTGGGGATGGATCCCAAGATAGTGAACTGGATCAGAAATTGGTTAATTGACAGAAGGTGATGGTAAACGGAACTCACTTAGATGAATTAAGGTGATTAGTGGTGTGCCCCAGGGATCGGTCTTGGGGCCAGTACTGTTCAATGTATTTGTGAGTGATATTGCTGAAGGACAGAATGGAAAAGTCTGTGTTTTTGCAGATGACACAAAAATTTGCAACAGAGTAGACTCCCCTGAGGGAGTGGATAACATGAGGAAAGATCTACGAAAGCTGGAAGAATGGTCTAGTGCTTGGCAGTTAAGATTAAATATGAAAAAGTGCAGTGTCATGCACCTGAGATGCAGAAATCCATGGGAATTGTATGAGAGAGGGGGCAATAGGTTGATGTGCATGGACCAGGAGAAGGATCTCAGAGCAATTGTTTCTGAGGATCTCAAAGTGTGACAAGGTGGTGACCAAAGCCAGAAGGATGTTGGGTTGCATACAGAGAGGAATTATCAGCAGAAAGGAGGAGGTACTAATGCCACTGTACAAGTTGCTGGTGAGGCCTCACTTGGAATATTGTGTTCAGTTTTGGAGACCATATCTCACAAGGGACATAAAAAGACTGCAAAAGGTTAAGAGGAAGGTGACCAAAATGATTTGGAGCCTGTGCCAGAAGACGTATGAAAAGAGACTCCAAGACCTAAATATGTATACTCTAGAGGAGAGGAGGGACAGGGGAGATATGATACAAACTTTTAAATACTTAAAGGACTATTAATGAACAAAACAAACCTATTTCTGAAAGGCAATGTTAGGAAATACTTTTTCACTGAAAGGGTAGTGGATGCTTGGAATGACCTTTTAATGGAAATGGTGGGGGCAAATGCAGTAACAGAATTCAAAATGGCATGAGACAGACATAGTATAAAATAAGAATAAACTTAACTGTCTCTGATATCTCAACAAATAGAGGTGACCTGCACAGAATGGTAAACTCCTAAACAAAGGCATGGGGAGGGATGACCTGCACAAAGTGGCAGGCGCACCTATTCTTGCCACCTTGCTAGGCAGACTAGATGGACCATGCTGGTCTTTATCTGCCGTCATATATTATGTTACTATGTTATTATATTCATAGATATTTGACACATAAATGAATCAAATAAAAGAAAACCAATTAAAAAAGGAAGTAGCAGGAAATAGTATAAAAATTGGGAAATTGCCAGGACATGATTGTTCAACAATACAAAAGGTAGGACAAAAAAGAGCCAAAAGTAGTTCTATTTGTTTATTTCTTTGTTTTTTGTTAATTTTTTTCTTAATTTTTTTGTCGGACTGTATGTCAGAAGAGGATGACAACTACTCACGAAACAAACATTCCTTTTTACTTAAATTTTTATAGGCAACTCAAATAGCATCATTTGAAAAATTAAAAACTACACTTGACTTGCATTGTCTACTACACTTCACCCCAGTGGTTTGTTTGGAGCAAGAGGTCATTTAATGCCTGATGCAGAGCTCTTAAGAATTTGTTGAACAAGCTCAAAATGTGGCGCTACATCGGATGCATCGCTGTCCACTCCATTGATGCTGTGCAAGTTAAGAACAACAACTCAACAGAGGAAGAAATCCTGTAGCAAAAATAACTCAAGTCCCGTGGTCTGACCATTACCAAATTGAGATCAGGATGTACCTACCCACGCTACCTAAAAACCCAAAATCTGAACAACCAACACACACACGCATAAGCTTTAACAAATACAACAGTGAAGCCCTCATAAGCTCCATCACATCACAAATAGATCTGGAAAGCACTGACCTCGACAGTCTAATAACCCGCTGGAACTCAGGAATTCAAGAGACGTCAGAACCAAAATGGAAAGCCACAAGTAACACAACCTGTCAAAGCGAACGCATCACACAAACTTGCTAAACAAAGCATTAAACAAGCCCAGAGAACTGTTCGCCCTGGTTAAATCCATCACCAAAACCGCGCAAGAGGATCACTACAATGACAAAATCAAGGCCCAAGCCCTAGCAGATCACTACGCTAGCAAACTAAACCCACAGATGGGCACTAAACCCACACAACCCCTGGACGAACCCCCCCCCCCCCCCGCGCCACAACTTAGCACGATGACGAATGAAACCCACATCACCCACTGGAACAACTTTTGCAGCATTGGAGACAAGCACGTCATGAATATAATCGCCAGCATTAACACCACAACCTCTCCACTAGACCCCTGCCACGCTGCATGGGTTAAAGCAACAAAAGCAGAAACCGCCCACCAAATCTCTCATATAGTAAACCAATCACTCCAACAGGGAACCATGCCAGCACAACTTAAGAAATCCATCATAAGACCAATACTAAAAAACAAAACACTCAATAAGGAAGACCCAGCTTCCTATCGCCCAATATTCAGCATAGCACTACTAGCAAAAATTATCGAAAAGGCAGTCCTACAGAAACTACAAGACCACCTGGACAACAACGGAACACTAGACGAACACCAATACGGCTTCAGGCCACACCATGGGGTCGAAACTCTGCTTATTGCACTACTGGACAACCTACTCAAAGGCATTGAAAACAAAAAGAAAATGTTCATTCTCATATTCATTGACATCTCAGCGGCTTTCGATACAGTTCACCATCAAACACTCCTAAACAGAATAGAAGCAATAGGAATATCGGGAACCCCCCTAAAATGGTTCTCATCGTATATCACCAACAGAATGCAACAGGTACAGTTTAACAACGAAAAAGCAAAGGCATTCCCCCAAACTCAGGGCATACCACAAGGCTCAGCCCTGTCATCGCTTCTTTTCAACGTGTACATGAAACCAATCTGCGAAATATTCAAAAAGCATAAAATCAACTACCACATATACGCTGATGATATTATGCTGTATACTCAACTTGACACAAACAACCCAAACTACTCCCAGCTAGAAGAATGCATAAAAGAGATGCAAACATGGCTTCAACGAAACAACATGGCCATAAACCATAAAAAAAACCGAAGTCATGTTCATCTCAAGAAAACCAGAGTTCAACCCGCCAGCAACAATCTCCCTATGCAAGAATACCTATCACACAAAGAATGAAATAAAGTACCTTGGAGTAACACTTGATAGTGAACTAAAGATGGTAAAACACCTCCGCTTAGTAAACAGGGCCATTTTCCACAAGCTCAGAGTTATACAGCCTCTAAGGAACATCATTGAAGCTACCGATTTTAGGACAGTAGCTCAAGCCCTCATCATACCTCATTTCAATTACTGCAACGCAATTCTACAGGGCCTTCCAAAGAAAACCCTAAACATACTCCAAATGGCACAGAACATCGCAGCCAGAATCATCATGAAAACAGGCTTTGCTGAACACATCACACCAGTTTTAGTCGAACTACACTGGCTCCCCATTGTAGCTCGCATAAAATACAAAACCCTAGTAACCACTTATAAACTCATCCACAACCTGGCACCAACTTTCCTCACTAACCTAATCGACATGCAACCTGCTAACAGAAACAGGAGAACCACCAACCTAAATAACCTACATGTACCAATAAGTATTAGATCAGTTAAAACCGCCACAAGCAACAGAGCATACTCCTACACTGCACCCACACTCTGGAACCAACTCCCACCTGAGCTGCGCTCAAACAACGACCTGATGGACTTCAGGAAAAAACTAAAGACGTACTTATTTCAACAAGCCTACAACATGTCCTGAACAGTAATGAAGCAACCATTATCTGCAGAAACAAAAATGTAGTTAAGTGTAAAATGTATATATGTAAATCCTCCTCTCTCCCCTTTCCTAACTGTGTGTTGTGCATATCCCGTGAATCACGTTGTACATATTGTGAAAATGCTTTGCCCTTGATCTGACAACCTTGACATATAATCCTGTAAATCACGCTGTAATTTTTTGAAATTTGTCCTTGATCTGACAATCTCCGTTACATAATCAAACCGCTCCTGATCGCTAGAAGTAGCGGTATACAAATATATGCTAAATAAATAAATAAAAGTATGGTTTTAGTTTTTCAAATTATGCTATTTGTGTTGCCTATAAAAATTTAAGTAAAAGAGAATGTTTGTTTCATGAGAGTGGTCATCCTCTCCTGACATACAGCATGACAAAAAAATTAACAAAAAATTTAAAAAATGAACGAATAGAAGTATTATTTGCTCTATTTTGTCCTACCTTTTGAATTGTTGATTACTTAGCGGTTGGGACTTTTTTGGTTCTTTCTTGAGAACATGATTATAAACAATTCAAATCAATTTGAACAGAAGAACCACATTTCCATTACAATAAAATTAGATGCACCTGTGACCAATGGCTTGAATCAACCAATGAATGATGGCTTTAATGCTTGAAATGATTCATTCACCCCCTGTTCCATTTTCAGAATGGTGAAGACAAGAGAGCTGCCTGAAACCATCATAAAAGCCATTATCACCAAACATCAAACTTCAAAAGGGTAGAAGGCCATCTTCAAAGACCTTGGGATTCCTGTTTCTACAGTTCACAATGCCATTAAGAAGTTTTCTGCTCATGGAAACTCCCAGGACGTGGTGGGAAGAAGAAAAATAATTCAGGAAATCTTTGAAGGTTAGTGTGAACTGTTGGAAAATACCACATACAACATCCAAAGAGCTTAAAGCTGACATGGAGCAATGTGGAGTGGTGGTTTCAACCCGCACCATATACCAGAAGGACTTCATGGGCGAAGGCCAAGCAAGACCCCACCGCTCAAAGACAGACATAAAAATGCACACCTGATCTTTACCCAAACCCACCTTGAGAAACCACAATCCTTCTGGGAAAATATTCTGTGGACAGATGAAACTGAACCTGAACTCTTTGGCAATACAGACCAGTGATATATTTACAGGCAAACAAATCAAGCTTATATGGAAAAAATACCCTTTCTATAGCTAAATATGATAGAGGTTTAATAATGTTGTAGGGCTGTTTTACTGCCTCAGGAACTGGAAGCCTGCAATGCATTAAAGGAATCATGAAATCAGATGACTACCAAGGTATTTTGGAGTGAAATGTGCTACCTAGTGTCAGAAAGCTAGGTCTGACTAGAAGGTCATAGGTCCTCCAGTAGGACAATGACTTAAAACATACATCCGAAAGTACAAAAGAATGGTTAAAAATGAACAAATGGATGGAGGCGTGGCAAGGTGGCAGTTGCATGCAGACATGATGGAGGAGTGGCCTAGTGGTTGGGGCAAGGTACTTCAGGCTGGAAAGTCAGGGGTTCAAATCCCACTATAGGACAGCAACCTTGGGACAGAAGGACTGGGGTTTCTAGTCCCACAGGTGCTCCTTGTGGTCTTGGGCAAGCCACTTAACCCTCCATAGCCCATGTTCCCTGTAAAATAGTTATTTCCAAGTTATAATGCCCTGGTCAATGTAAACCACACTGATGCAGAATAGTGCAGTATATAAGAGAATGTAAATAAATAAAATAAAATAAATGATGGAGAATCACTGTCCTGAGTATGGGGAAGCAAAAGGCAAAAACCTGGGTTTCCCCATCCAAGATTACTAGCCTGTGACCTGGCAGAACTTCAACGTCGACTCAGCCTCTAATCACCTCCTTTTTTGTAAGAAGACACTCTTGCTGGTTCCCTCTTGTGGTGTCTTGCTTGAACTTATGGTTGTATCGGAGATCTCCTCAGACTCCTTAGAGGTGATATCACTATCTTCCAGAGGGAGGGTATTTGCTGGGATATCAGCAGTGAGCCCTACGCTGGCTGAAGCATACAGATCTGGAGACACCAGTTATAATGCCCCGACTCTGGAAGGGGTTGGGAGAGTGGCGAACAAACTAGTCGGTGGAGCTATGGTGGTGAACCCGGCATGTCAAGACCCCATGGGACTGCATTTGGAAGGAGTGGAGAGCTCTGTGGGCATTCTTTCAGTAACTGTGAATGCAACTTCAGATCAGTTGGGACCTTCTGCTCTTGCTCATCCATCAGAAATTAATTTATTGACTGTATGGGAAGCCTTTGAAGGTCTCCAGTCTTCGGTTAATGTGTTATCCCAGAGTTTGGCACAACATACAATGCAGTTCTCTGCAGACTTGTTGTATTGCTGCTCAGATCTCAACTCTCTGGAAATGAGAAATGGTGCCCAGGAGTTAAAAATCAGGACTTTGGAGTCGCAGAATGTGGCCTTTGTGAAGGAAAATTCTGCAATGCAGTTAAAAATGGAAAACCTGGAGAATGCTGATCACCAAAGAAATCTTTGTCTACTGAACTTTCCTAAATCTGCTGCTATTTCCCCCATGAGATGTTCAAAAAGTATCTTTTTGAATGCTTGAAGGTTCCTGAGGAGTCTGACCCACCTACTGCTGGTGTATATTATATTCCGTTGGGTAAAGTTTCCTATGTTGGGGTACAGGTTTCTGGTATGGACCTTGTGAACATCAGGGATATTGTTGAGCAGGAAGAGGTGTAGAAAACAACTCTGATGGTACAATTTGCCCTGAATGCGGATCGAGATTGGCTGTTGAAAATATTCTTCAAATATAGAGATGTTTTGTTTATAAATTGTAAGATACAAATGTTTCTGGATGTTGCCAGAAATACCCAGTGGCGTAGGAAACAATTTCTATTGCTCTGACCCCAAGTTCTTCAGCTGGGGGCAAGTTTTTGACTATGTTATCCTTGCAAATATCTAGTCATTTTTCAGGGCAGTAGATTTATGTTTTTTGAACCTACGCACTTAACTGCCTTTAACTTCTGCTAGAGCCATAGTTAATCCTTCTCCTTCAGATCTGGGATCAATATTCTCATGAAGTTGTGGGCTAGGTGGGGCCTATTAGCTGCTGTCCATTTTTTAGTGAATCTTTATGTTATAAGTATCTCCGTAATGTGATCCACATCCCTCCATTATTGTGGACTAGCGAGCTGCTAATTTGCTAATGTTTCCTTTTGTGCAATTGAACTTGTTTCCTTTGGCTCACTTCTGCAAGCAGTAATTTTGCTGTATTTTGAAAATCAATGAATATACAATTTAAAAAAAGGGAACAAATGGCCAGCAATGAGTCCTGATTTCAATCCTTTTCTCTATATGCACCCTCCCTCTGGAACTCCATCCCATACAAGCTCTGGGCCACAAACGATTATCATTCAGAAAGGCCCTAAAGACTTATCTATTTAGAGTCTACTTCACTGATGACAGGACATAATCCCACTTTGCACCAATCTCTGTCCACCCCCGTCCCTCTACCCTTTCCCCCTCCCGAATCCCGTTTACCCCCCCCCCACCAAAATTCTTCTCACCCCCTTCTAGATCTATATTCCCCTTCTATTAAGTTCTCTCCAAGTTCAGTGCCCTGTTACAATGTATTAAGTTCTGTTTGATGTAAACCACTTTGACCATAGGATAAAGTGGTATAGAAAAGTTATTAAATAAATAAATCCAATCGTGAATCTTTGGAAAGCCCTGAAATCTGCCATTGGTAAAAGGAATCCTGTAAACATTCATGAGATGAAACAAATTGCAATTGAAGAGTGGGAGAAACTACTAGAAGACAGATGTACAAAACTTACAGATGGCTACAAGAAACGTTTGGAGCTGTCATCATTGCATCCAATGGTGCCATTAATCCTGTCCAGGTCATTTTTTTTCCCAGAAATTACTATGTCTAAGTTGCACTGACATCTCTTATTTTGTTGTATACCTTTGAACATGCTCATAAAATATTATGATGAGATACAGTGGGAATATTTCCAATTATTTCTCAAGATACTGTACACAACATACCTAAAATGCAAGGGTGCCAATAATGTTGACCACAACTGTAGGACAGCCATTCATCTGTCCTCACTTTAACAAGTCAAACTCTCCAGTTAGTGGCTGAATATTGTCACTAACCAGATATCAACTGTCGTCATCCCTGATTTGTCCACAGACTGCTCTGATTTAAATGGGTGTTTTTTTACTACTGCCTAAGGGGGTATTCAGCAGCACTAGAAAAGGAACAGAAAAGAGCCACTGAAATGATAA
Source organism: Ichthyophis bannanicus (assembly GCA_033557465.1). Lineage (NCBI taxonomy): Eukaryota > Metazoa > Chordata > Amphibia > Gymnophiona > Ichthyophiidae > Ichthyophis > Ichthyophis bannanicus. The sequence goes on from CM066034.1 coordinate 846,088,160, forward strand.
ATTGGATGGAAGGATGCACCTACGAGGAAAGACTTAAATGTTAGGGCACGTCAACTTGGAAAAAAGACGGCTGAGGGGAGATATGATAGAGGTCTATAAATTAATGAATGGAGTGGAACGGGTAAACATAGATTGATTGTTTACTCTTTCAAAAAGTAGAACTACTAGGGGACATGCAAAGAAGTTTACAATGTAACACATTTAAGACTAATCGGAGAAAATATATTATTTTCACTCAATGTATAATACAGCTCTGGAATTCATTACAGCTGTTAATGTAGCTGGGTTTAAAAGGCATTTGGACAAGTTTCTGGAGGAAAAGTCCACAAACCATTATTAAAGAGAACCAGACCAATCCACTGCAACATGGAATCTATGTACTTTTTGGGAACCTGACAGGTACCTGTGAACTGGAGTAGCCACTGTTGAAAACAGGATACTGGGCTTGATGGACCCCTGGTCTGACCCAGTATGGCATATCTTATGTTCTTATGTTTTGTGCTATGACGCACAATATTTAGCAGTTGAGTTTGTATAGAATGTTTTTGTGTGTTGAGTTGTAAAGTGAAATATCCTACTTCTGGTCTGCATTTGTTATTAAGAGAATTTTATCGGTGAGTCTGAGAGTGTGTCTTATGAATGACAAATTATACCCCTATGAGACTGATATTTAAAGGCAAGTAGGTATTCTCTGGCAAGTGCATAATTAGCCTAACCATGTAATATATAGATAATATTAGGCTCTTTAAATTGTAGAATGGCTAGTTATTATCTGTATAATTGTGGGGCATGTTAGGAGAGGAGTGAGAGTAGGCCAGAAAATTATCCAGATAGTGGCATCATTTAGCCACTATTCAGGTAAGTTACAAATTTAATTTAGGTCTGCGGAATATCAGGCCTAACCTACACAGATAATACACCATCACTCTCTGTATATTCAGCACCGCTCTCTATGTGGATAGTGACACAGAATTCACAGATTAAGTTAAATGGGAGGGTGGCATTTAACAAGCCAGTAAGATGACAATTTGCCCCTGTTTGCATAGCTTGTACTGCAAGATCAGACCCAAGGTGGGGGGTGCAAAAGCAAAAGTTGGCTCTGGGTCTACAACCCCTTGAGCTGGCCCTGAGTGTAGGGATATATACAGGAAAAACATGTAGTTAGTTTTTGTATTTTGGACGTTTTTCCCTCTATTTTTAGATATATAACCGCCACTCCACCGACGAATCCTGAGAAGGGGAGAGCAGCAGCCAGCATCAGAGGTGGTGAGCGGGAGCTCCTCCTCTCTCCTCAGAGCCTGCCCATTCCATCGACTTTATAACCACCACTCCACCGGCGAGTCCTGAGAGGGGGAGAGCGGCGGCCTGCGTCGGAGGTGGTGGGCGGGAGCTCCTCCTCTCTCCTCAGAGCCTGCCCATTCCATCGGCTTTATAACCGCCACTCCACTGGCGAGTCCTGAGAAGGGGAGAGCAGCAGCCAGCATCGGAGGTGGTGAGCGGGGGCTCCTCCTCTCTCCTCAGAGCCTGCCCATTCCATTGGCTTTGTAACCGCCACTCCACTGGCGTGCCCGCGCCTTGCGTGCCCGTGCCTGAGGGCCTCGCCAGAGGGCCCTTTGGCATGGCCCTGAGGTGTAGGACCGTGCGGGACCGTGTAAGTTGCTACTGTACTGGATTTGCTTGCTGCGGCGATCGGGGCGACGGAGGGATGAAGCCGGCGTCGGGGGCTGTGAGTGGAAGCTTCTGCCTCATTACCTGCTTCTGACAATTACATCCAGGCAGCAACGGCTTAAATAGCAGCCATCCTTTCGGTGTATCCGTGCCTGGCTTGAACTGTGATGACAAAACAACTTGGTCAAGTCTGTTTGGAAGGACTATGAGCTGTGGTCAATAGGTAACCACTTGTACATCTGGTGGCACGATATTCTACCTCTCTGGATGTTATTTTGAGCCTTTCCTCTTTGCTCTTCTATTTCTTTAACTATCACTGTATCTCTTATTCTGTCCTATCTTATAAATGGCGTTCTTTTCATATTTTCAGTAACATTTATCTAATATTGTAAACCGCTCTGATGCTTTGGCCTGAGCGGTATATCAAATGTAGTAAACATAAACATAAACATTTTTGTGTTTTATTTCATACACTTGCATAGGTGGCTCATACAAAAGGCTTGGGGAGGTTAAGGAGTATGTTTACTAAACTGCGGTAACGTTACATAACGCGCGTTATGTAACGTTAACGATCGTTAAGTAACGTTAATGCGCGTTATGAGACGTTAACGATTGTTAACGTCTCATAATGTGCGTTAATGTTACTTAATGATCGTAGACGTTCTGCGGCGCAGTAAAACACCGCAGAAGGTGGAGAGAGGGCGGAGAGAAGGGGTCAATGGGCGGAGTGTGGGCGGGGAGAGGCTCCATTCACACTAACGCTCTGATCTGAAGAGCTGAATCCTAACGCGATTGAAAACCTGCCGTTAGATGCACATTTGCAGGGGAGAGAAACCATTTAAGTGTCAGCAATGAACAGCATAGGCAGGGAAACCTACGAAAAGTGATAAGTGTGATACATGTGCACAGAACAAAAGGGCACATAAACATTGAAAATGACCTCAACAAACTGGAAAAAAAACATAACCAAGCTGGCCAATAGTGATATTAATGAGAAACATCAACCCCCCCCCCCCCAAGAAAGCTCCAAAAAAAGATATTTTATTTAGACAGTTTTGTATACCACCTTATCCTTCAATCAAAGTGGTCACAATGCAATTGGGGATACATCTAACATGAGGGGATATGAGACACATACACTAATACTTACAGGGAACATGGGCAATGGAGGGTTAAGTGACTTGCCCAAGACCACAAGGAGCACCTGTGGGACTAGAAACCTCAGTCCTTCCAGCCCAAGGTTGCTGTCCTCTAGGGGGATTTGAACCACCAACCTTCTGGCCTGTGGTACCTTGCCCCAACCACTAGGCCACTCCTCCCGTGGAAGGGTCTATGCTCCGTCCCCATACAAGGTGAATGAGCCCACAGTGAAATAGCGCTGATCAGGGCTTTCCCTTGTTATTGGACAGGTGTCCTATGGCATGCACATGTCCCGCAACAGCAGGGTGGGCATGTCGGAACGAGCAACTGGACAGATGCCGGAAAAGGGGATACAGAGGGCCGCAGGCGGCACATGCTGTGGTGCAGCTGGGCCACAGTGCGGACTAGAGTGATGCCTAGGTGGCCCATATGAATGCTGAGACAGAAGAGCAGCCAGCCAGCAACTGCTGAAGGCCCAACGTGGGCACGACTGTGTTTCCCACAGTGTCACAGGGGATAGTACCCAGCAGCTACCCCCAAGGGCATGGAACATTGGCAGGCAGTGCTGGGGGGAAGTGTGGACACCTATGCAGGCACCCCTACCCCAGAACCCGCACCATAGGCAGCCGCCTACCCACACACTGGATGGCCTGAGACTGCGCTCCACCAGCACCACCAGCAGAAGGGCATGCCAGCATAGTAGCAGAGGGATACTGGTGGTGGAGGGGGCAGTGGCAGCTTCCCAGAGCAGACCGTGGCATAGCCCTGTGTAGGTGTGTGCCATGCACTGCAAAAGACAGGCCCTGTCTGATGAAAAGTCATGGTATCACCAGGGAATACACTGACTCTATGACAACATGGTGGTGCAGTGCACAAAACCAGTGTATTCAGAAGCAGAAAGTCACAGGTTCAAGTCACAGCTGTGGTTCCTGCCACCCCAGTCCCCATATTTTACCCACTACTAAAACATGCTAATACAGACAGAACCTTTATTGCAGATGACGTAAACATGCCCAAAACACCAACATTTTACCCTACAGAGCACAGACACCATAAACATGCACATTACCTAGAGCAGAGTCTCCCAAATGCAGTCCTGGAGGGCCAAACACCATCCAGGTTCCATGCTGCCTCTAATAAATATGGCTGTACTGCATTTCTATGTGCCGCCCACATGGTAGGCAGATGTATCTCATGCATATTCATTAGGGACAGCATGAAAACCCGAACAGTGTTTGGCCCAACAGGACTGGAGATGGGAACCTCTGCCCTAAAGCAGTGGCCAATAGGGGCAGACACACCTGCACCCACAGGCTCCATTATCCAATGCCTCCTGGAGTGGCAGGATGTTGGGCCCTGCGTGCATCTCCCAATAGTAGCATTTGCATACCTTGGCAATGCCACCCTAAACCTGGGAATACGGTAAACATCTATCAAACGGTTGCTATGATTACTGGCAGATAGCAATTCCAAAGTTAAGCACAATTTGCTGATTGAGCTGCATCATAGCAACCTTTCTGATGTCTGTGGAGTGTGCTACAGGTCTGGTGTCTGACAGTGTTTACCACCCTGGGGAGTGACCCCAACAGTATTGCGTACCATAGCCATGCCTGCACTGTGCCCAGGACTGGTGCGGTGGCCAGGGCTCCCAAACACCTCTATAGTTGCACAATGCTGGCATAGGTGTGGGAGTTTGTGTCTGTCTATCCAGTGTGTGGTGGCTGCAAACACCCTCCACAGCCCACACTGCTAGCACTGTTACAAGTATTGGCCTGCCAATGTGCATAATAAGGAACAAGGTACTGTGGGAATAGCCAGGATAGGATGGCCTGGCCTGGATCCATCTGTACATAGCATAGGGCAATAGCTTGGACATTGTAGTGGCTGGCCACCACCTGCACGGACAGGGTGGCCACAGCATGTCCTGCTGGGAGGTCACTCTCACCCTGACTGAGCAGTGACTATGGCATGGTTAGGTTCCTCCATAGTGCTATATGGTATTTCTCTCATGTGATATTTTTGAGTTCTCATTTGGGGCCCAATCACTGACTTATTTGCTTGGTGTGTATGCTGACATCCCATTTCTGTGTACACACATCTCCTCCAAGAACATGCACTATGGACTAGCTAGCAGACTCTATGCAGCTAGTATGTGTCTTGCTGGAACACCTTGCAGGGTGCAGCAGCTGGAGGCTTGCTGCTGGAGAATGTCAGATAGTGGTGGGGGGCAGCTGTGCATTTCCAGGCCTACTGTCTGTCTGCTATTGCTTTATGGATGTGTACAGCTCTGCATTGCCTGCCCTGTAGGGTGCCTGTTCCCCAGCAGGACTGGGGTGATGGTCCCCTCTACTGCCACCATTGCAGGGGTGTAGAATGTGGATCTGTTGGTGTGAGATCCTGTCCCCCACCCTGAGCCACAGAGAGTGGGTTGGGTGGTGGTACGTAATCCACCTGTGTGTTCAAACACCCCCTTCACTTAAATCATGTGACCATGGCACCCACACAGGGTATGCATTTTTCTGGGCGCATCATAGTCCACAAGGGCTAGATGTGACATACAGATGGACACAGGCATAGCCTAGGGGTGCTTGCAAGGACTACCTACGGGGACCTGCAGCATAGTCTATCTCAGCAAAGCCGGGTGCTGCGAAAATGGTGCTGGGCACCCCACCTCACCCTCAGGGTGAGTATAGGACCCGCACACTCTGACGGTCTGTAGCTACTCTGTGCCACTAACACACACCGTCGGCACCCCCTACTAGGCTGAGGTGTTGTGGGGTGCATACCCCATCTTGTGATCATCTGCAGACTGCTGATTTGCATGTGCAGTGCATCATGGGTACGGGTGGGTTAACCCTATCCTGGTAACCACAGCAGAATATTTGTGTGGTGCCGTGCAGTCCTCCTGTAGCCAGCCAGGGGTTTGTTAGCAGCTGTAGCCCACTGGTTACTTCACTGCCTGTGGAGCCAGAGGTCATGGGTTCATTGATAGGGCTGTCTTAGGCATTGTCTGTTTTTATTGTATATTAGTGCTGCCAGCAGAAACACCCTCAGAGTACTGTCACCTTAGGGTGCCTCATAAGGCACCCTAAAGGGCGCCTTATACGGCGCCCTATAGGTTGCCTTATAAGGCACCTTATACGGTGCCCTATGAAGCGCCTTATAAGGTGCCTTATAAGGTGTCTTATAGGGGACATTATAGGGTGCCTTGGCAGACAGCACACTTTATAATGTGCCCTATGGAGTGCCTTCTAGGGTGCCTTATGCGGCACCTTAGGTTACGCCACTGTGAGGGTGTGTTTGCTGTCAGCACTAATTAAAGTAAAAATAAAATTCCTCACAACCCAATACTTAAACATAATGCCTCAGCCAGCCTTATTTATTAGGCACACTGGGGAACCAAACCCATGCCCACTGTACCATCAGTCAATGCAGTAACCATTGTGCTACAGCTCTGTTTCTGTGCTTGCATGTCTGCGCGCCTTAAGATTAACGTGCGGTAACGTGCCATGGCTCCCTCTAATGCTCGTTAATTTATGGCGCCTTGTAATGCGCGTTATCGGTAACGATGTACCGCCCATGTCCTTATTTAGGTATTTCTGCCTCTACCGCGGATCCTAACGCGAATGGCATTACTGCAGTTTAGTAAACATACCCCTAAGTCTTCCCAGCCCAACCTCGGCCTTTATTTATTTGAACATGGAAGGCAATAGGTCAGGGGTGTGAGAAGATTATTTCTATCCTGCCACTAGACCACCATAGAAAGCCCTGGTAATGCTGGGGGGCTGAGGGGGTAGGCTGGGTGTCTCCTCAAGGGGTTAGAAATGGAGGGTCTTGGGACAGATCCAAGATGGCATCAGAGTAAGTTCTGTTGGTGGTTGCTGCGCATTTACCTTTTCTTCTATGCCAAAATGAAAGCAAAGGGCAAGGAAGGTATCCCCTCCACGCCTGAAGTAGTGATAGTGGGACAACTCACCATGGACATCTTTATATGGGCAAAGCCATCGGACATTCCTGCTGTCAGGGTAGTGGAAAGCCCCGGCTTGGGCAGCGACATTTTGCTGAACCCGGCAGGCCCATCCACTCCCCCTGTGCCTGGGAGAGCTGAATATGGAGTGCCTGACATGAGAACAGGCACCGGAACTCAGTTGGTCTCGATCTCGGTGGTGTTCTCGTCGGGGGCTGAAGGCAATGGAACCAGCAGCGCACAGGTTGGGGATGAATCCTCTATCAGAGGAAGTGGGGCTATCCAAGAACCTTCATCTTTTCCTCTGCTTCCACCTCTTGTTCGTCCTAAGGAGGTGACCCTGGATTCCATTTGGGACATGATGCAGTCTGTTTACTAGGTATATGCTGGGGTGGTGCAGGCCTCAGCTCTGTACTCTCCTAGACTAGAGAATTTGGAAAAAGATATACATACCCAATAGAGACGACTGTTTGGACTTGAAGTTAAGGTTCAACATTTCTAGGAACTACATGGGACTCTTACACAGGACAGACTGGTTTTTCAGCACAAAACTGAGAACTTGGAAAATCAAAAGAGAAGTTTAAATCTTCAGATATTGAACTTTCCACAAGTTTCTTTGTGTACACCTTGGGACCTATTTGTTAGGTTCCTGAAGGAGTCTTTCAGTTATCCAGAGTAGGGGATCCCTCCTCTTCAAAACATTTATTTCCTCCCCTCCACCAAAGATGCTTCACAGAAAGCTGAGGACTCTCTGGTGGAGATTTCATCTGACTCCTTGGATTTGGGGAACCTGTCTGAGTTGTTAGAGCAGTCCACTGAAGTGGTTGAGGCTAGGGTTACATTGCTGGTGTCTTTTATATTTCTTCAGGATAAGGAGACGTTATTATGGCTTTACTTTAAAAAATCAGATGTTTCCTTTTTGGGGGGGTAGGATACAGATTTTCCCAGATGTATCCAAGTTGATGCAGACTAGGAGGAAGACGTTTTTGGAATTTCGTGCTGAAACCATGGCTTTGGGTGCGAGTTTCCAATTAAGGTTTCCTTGTAAATGTGTACTTACTTATCAAAATAAGATCTATCATTTCTTTGAGTTGTCTCAGTTATGTTTCTTTTTGGATGCTAAACGACTGTAATTGCTACCCTGGGATTTATGTGGGCTAATTGGGAGTGCTTTGCCGTATATCTTACTCATTATTTCAGCTGCTGTTTCTTTTTCCTTACCGTCTTCTCATGGATTTTGTAGCTCTAGGATCCCCCCCCCCCTCTTATTATTGTGGACTATTTTGCATTCTGTGATGTTTCCTTTTTCCTAAGGTTTTGTTTTTGAACTATATGATACATGATGGAATGTGTTTTTTCCTGTTCCAAGTTTTTCCTTGGTTTAATTAAAATTCAATAAATATAAAATTTTAAAAAAATAATAATGGAGGATGTTGATACTACTGGGACAGTTTGGAAGAATGAGTATGGATGCTGGGAAGACTAGTGAGAGGTATACGGATGCTAAATGGAGGGATGTAGGGTGAATCAGGATGATGAGCGGGGGATAGGGATCAGTTTGTAGCTAATTAGTGGGTGTGTTAATGCATGCAAATAGTGCAGTTGCAATTAATATCTCCTCTTGAATAGGTCTTAACTCTGGGAGTACCGATGGGGTCAAAAGTGACCCCATTGCAAGTTTCACAACGCGTATCTCGGAAATTAGTTGTTCAAGACTGCAATTTTTTAATGACTTTTCACATGTCAATATTCTCTTTATATTGTGCCATGAGAGGAATAATTTTCATCTGCTAGGTGACGCTAGTGATGAATTGCAGCACAGAGTACCAGTGGGGTCATTTTTGACCCCAGTTGCTTACATCCGGTTTGGATCGTGATACAATTTGCAGTTTTGTGAGTTTTTTGATCTGACAAAGGTATTTATCATTAATTATGTATCATTTATTTTTTGTACTCTTATTTTATGAAAATTACACATTTTCTGTAATTGATATCATACGTTCTCTCATTATTTCTGAGGAAATCTAAAGGCTTTCAGCTCATTCATCACGATTATTGCACACCTATAGTAAAACTGCTTTGTGTTTTATTCAACTTTATCTTTGTTTATTTATTTTAGGTTATTGTTTATGATGTCAAAATGAAAGTATTCAGCTGCCCAAGTAAGAGAAATATTGCAACGAGATGCTGACAGTGACGGCTCTGAGTCGTCTGATGATACAGCATATTCAGCAAGCGAAGAAGCATATCAGCCAAGTTCTGGCGATAAATCTGATGATGACAGTCATGATTCAGATGGCGACAGCACTTGGTCGCCAAGTGAATGTGAGACTGATGTTGAGCCGGTAACATCGCCTGCAGCGAAGAGTCAAGTTACAGGTCGAGGCAAAAGTCGAGGCTGTGCTGGACGGGGAAGAAGGCAGGAGTCCTCGGTGTCAGTATCATCTGTGAGGAATCTTAGGGGTATGTTTACTAAACTGCGGTAATGTCATTCGCGTTAGGATCCGCGGTAAAGGCAGAGATGCCCATATAAAGGCATGGACGTTGCATCGTTACAGCAAGCTGACAGCTAACGCGCGTTACAAGGTACCTTAGACTAACGAGCGTTACAAGGCGCCTTGTAAGGTGCCTTGTAAGGTGCCCAGTAAGGTGCCATGTAAGGTGCCTTATAAGGTGCCTAGCAAGGTGCCCTGTAAGGTGCCTCATAAGGCGCCCTATAGGGCCTCCTAGGCTAAGCGCCATAGTAGGCACCCTTGGACAAGGCACCGCAGAAGGCACCTTGGGCTATGGAACCATAGGTTAAGGTGGCCAACAAGGTCATGGTGTCCCAGGTTAGTGTGCCCTAGGGACTGTAAGGTGTCTCAGGATGACATGCATGACCTGTGCGGAACAGAGACAGATGTAGCCCTAACACTAGATAGAGCACTCAGGAAAGGCAATGAACACGTGAGTGAAGGAGGGAGAGGTGGGAGCCGCTGGACCTGCCAGATCTGCGGGCATCCCATGTGCCTGCCAGTACTGATGACAAACATGGTGGGGCAGCTGTACCACAGCACAGGGTGTTGGCAATGTAAAGTACCGGAAAAACAGTTGGTGGCAGACGATGGGAATACGTGTCCCCCAGTGGAGGCGGAGGTGGCAGGATAGTTACAATGATGGGTGGACAGAGGAGTGGTGGTGCCATGCAGATCAGGCACAGGCAAGGAAAGCATGAAGAGGCACAATGCAGGAAAGGGTAGCAGTGCATGACATGGGGCGGCAGCCTGCACTGGCAGACAGGACTCTACACAGCTGACAGACACAGACGGACCGAGGAAATGTTGGCAATGACGGCGAGAGTATTATGGGCTGGAAGCACAGATCTGCAGAAATATGACCCCTACAGGGTGGCCACGGCATGTTCTGCTGTGTGGTCATGCACACCCTGACTTTGCAGTGACCACAGCATTTCCAGGTCTACTGTCTGTCTGCTATTGCTTTATGGATGTGTACAGATCTGCATTACCTGCCCTGTAGGGTGTCTGTTCCCCAGCAGGACTGGGGTTGATGGTCCCCTCTACTGCCACCATTGCAGGGAGGTAGAATGTGGGTCTGTTGGTGGGAGATCCTGTTTCCCACCCTGAGACCCAGAGGGTGGGTTGTGTAGTAGTACATAATCTGCCTATGGGTCCAAACACCCCCCTTCCCTTCACCTACATCATGTGACCATGGTACCAACACAGGATATGCACTATTCTGGGTGCATCATAGCCCATAAGGGCTAGACATGACTGAGAAATACAGATGGACACAAATACCACCTAGGTGTGTCTGCAGAAACTACCTATCACACACACTAGCACTGATGGGGACCTGCAGCATAACGTATTTCAATCATGAAAGGTGCTGTGGACCTGGTGCTGGGTGCCCCACCTCACCCTCAGGGTGAGCACAGTACCTGCACAATGTGATGGTCTGTAGCTACTCTGTGCCAGTAACACACATGGTCAGTACCCCCTATCAGGCTGAGGTGTGGTGGGGGTGCACACGGTCAGTTCCCCCTTCCAGGCCGAGGTGCTGTGGGGGTGCATACCCCATCTTGTGATCATCTGTAGACTGCTGATTTGCATGTGCAGTGCATGCATGGGTACGGGTGGGTTAACCCTATCCTGGTAACCACAGCAGACAGTTTGTGCGGTGTCTTGCAGTCCTCCTGTAGCCAGCCAGGGGTTTTTAGTAGCTTTAGAGCAGGGGTCTCAAACTCAAATTGCTTTGAGGGCCAAATGAGGACTTGTAAAGTAACCCGGGGGCCGCATAAGACGCGGGGCCTCATTTGCATAAGGGACCTCATTTGCATAAATATTTGCATAATGTTACCATACACTAACTTTTAGTAAACATGCCTCTTTAATGAGTATGGATAAAGAAAGACTAAAAGATTTAGAAACAAGAAGACAATAATTAAACGGGGAACCCCAAAAGCCAAACTTGGAATGTACAACAACACTGTAGAAATAAAACTATAAATTAATTTCCTCTTGTACTAAACAAAGCGCAAACATTAATGATGCACATTTCCCAGAGCTGACATATTCCAGTTAATAAATTCAAAATAAAGAAATATTTTTCTACCTTTTGTGCATTTTTTTCAGTTGCAATTGTTCCAGCCACTTTCTTCTGGTTTCTTCATGTCTTCTGCTAACTCTCCATCGTCTGCTTCCATTTGCCCTTTCTTCTCTCCTAGTTTTTTTTCCATTCTCTCTCTACATCTGCTTTAACATACTAATCTTTCTCCTTTTTCTCTTTCCTCATTCCTATTTCATCCACTCAAATTTTACCCCTCCATCCTCAATCCCCACTTACTCTCACAATACCTGGCCAATTGTAGATTTGTCTTCTCTCCCAGACAAAATATTTTTCCCCTCTCCATTTCACTTTCCCAGCTCCATCCCATTCTAATCCTCCCCCAACATCAGCTCCCTTCTAGTTCCAGCCCCACCCAGCATCCGCTCCCTTCTAGTCCCTGCATCAGTCCATTTCCAGTCCTATCCTAGCCTCACCATCAGCCCATTTCCAATCCTAGCCCCCCATCAGCCCATTTCCAGTCCTAGCAACCCCCCCAGCACATTACCAGTCCTAGACCCCCCATAGCCCATTACCAGTCATAACCCCCCCTGCCAATAGCCCACTTCCAGCCCTAACCCCCATTACCCCATTTCAGTCAGCCCCTCCATAGCTCATTACCAGTCCTAACTCCCCCCATCAGCCCACCTCCAGTCCTTCCTAACCCCCACCTGCCCATTTCCAGTCCGAGCCCCCACCATAGCCCATTTCCAGTCATAACCCCCCCTGCCAATAGCCCATTTCCAGTCATACCCCCCCCTGCCAATAGCCCATTTCCAGTCATACCCCCCCTGCCAATAGCCCATTTCCAGTCCTACACCCCCCCTGCCAATAGCCCATTTCCAGTCATAACCCCCCCTGCCAATAGCCCATTTCCAGTCATACCCCCCCCCCCTGCCAATAGCCCATTTCCAGTCATACCCCCCCCTGCCAATAGCCCATTTCCAGTCATACCCCCCCCCAGGTAAATAAAAAAACAACCTGGCTTCTGCTGCTGGCTTCTGCTGCAGCAGAAAATCAGCTGTCCCGCGGCCCCTTTCCCTCTGCGCGAGAGCCCTGAGTGTGCTTCCTCTGCGGCATGCTTTTTAAGCCGCGAAGAGAGTATTTCCCTCTCGCGCGGCTTAAGCCTATTCACTTTTCAAGCCTCGCGAGAGGGAAATACTCCCTTCGCGGCTTGAAAAGCACGCCGCAGAGGAAGCACATTCAGGGCTCTCGCGCAGAGGGGAACGGGCCGCAGGACAGAGCAGCAGAAGCCAGTTTTTTATTTTTTTTAAATTGACCGTCGATTCGGCAACGGCAGCAGCAGAAGCCGTCGCGGGCCGCACAACCTTCTCCCGCGGGCCGCATGCGTGTTTGAGACCCCTGCTTTAGAGCTATAGCCCACTGGTTACCTCACTGCCAGTGGAGCCAGAAGTCATGGGTTTGATCCCACAGTGGGGTTATTTGATAGGGCTATCTGAGGCATTTTCTTTTTTAATTTAAATTAGTGCTGCAAGCAAAAACACCCTCACAGTGCTGTAGCCTTAAGGTGCCTCATAAGGCGCCCTCTCAAGCGCTCTATAAGGCGCCCTATAAAGCGCCCTATAAGGCGCCTTATAAGGCGCCCTACAGGGAACATTATAAGGTGCCTTGGCGGACAGTGCACTTTATAATGTGCCCTCTGGAGTGCCTTATAGGGTGCCTTATGCAGCACCTTAGGTTACGGCACTGTGAGGGTGTGTTTGCTGGCAGCACTAATTTAAATTAAAAAAGAAAATGCCTCAGATAGCACTGATTTAAAGTAAAGGGTAATGCCTCAGACAGCCTTACTCATCAAGCCCACTAGGGGATTGAACTCATGACCGCTGTTTCACCAGTCAATGTATTAACCATTGTGTTATGCCTCTGTTGTTGGGTTTGTAGGTCAGCGCACCTAATTAAGGCTAACGCGCATTAACGTGCCATGGCTCCCTCTATCGCATGAAAAGTACCTTATCGCACGATAACCCTAAATGCTACCTTAAGACCAGAATGCCCACTACCTTATATGGCATCCTGCACATTAACGCCGGCTGCACGTTAAGACTGCTTAGTAAACATACTCCCATAGTTTGCACCTCTTGCAAGTGCAATGTTTGCAAAGAACATTCAGAAATTGTCTGTGTCTCATGCAAATGACTGTAGTACTTTACTGTGTTCATCAAGTGCATGCAAAAACTGCTTTCATGGCAACTCTTCTTCATGTAATTTTATGATAAAGCATAAAATTTCAAAACATTTAACCTTCTTATAATAAATTAATTCAGAATAATATTTTGTCTGTTTAGTTTAAATTTTTTATGGTTAACAATTAAAATTAGTCGTGGGGTCATTTATGACCCCAACGGAATTGAGTGTGTTCAAAAAATCTCGGTAATTCCAGGGTTAAGTACAGCCATGGGCTGCATCAACTCTGGGAATGGCCAAATAGAAGCTCTCTCACTTCCAGAGAAATACAAGCTTCCAGGTTTGTTTCTAAGAAAGCCTATTGCTTGACCTTTAGCTTCAGAGTAATGGGTTAGGAATCAAATGTAAGTTTCACACTTAGCTATTTGTCTTCACTCCTTGGGGCCAATAAGATGAGTTGCACACTTTGTAATTGTGACGGTGGATGCAAAACAAACTAAATAGCATGCAATATTGTGTGCGAATTTTAGCATGCACTGTTTGCAGTTTTTGCATGTGCTATATTTGACTTGTGAAGTCACTCATGGTAATTATGCAAAATAGCTGATGAGCTAAAAAATCATGCAAATCAGCTCATTAACAATTTTGTAATAACTAATTTATGTAATTGCCTGATTTTGTGCAACATTTAGCTACATTCAGGAAAATGTAGTTAATTTTTTCTAAAAAAGTTGACAATTTCTTGCTCAGACATTTACTGTAAAATTAACACATGAACCATTTGCATTTTGTTGTTTGCTTCAAGCCATTCCTATGGCAATTTTCTCTTCTTAGTACTCAGCCTCTTTATCACTTTGCCCATGAGAAGTGTTGAAAAATATACACAGGTCAATATCTTTGCTGAATATCTAAGTGGTTTTTTATAAAAAAATAAGATGGCATTATACATATAGGCCAGCATGCTGAGAGACAAATAGCAGGGTTGGACATCCAACCCCCACTATTTGGTGGAACCCAATTCTAGGTCCAGAGCTCTCCGCATGTATGAGGCTGCTGTGCGGGGCACTCTGGACGGGGGAGGGAGGGGGTGGCGACAGAAAGGAGAGTGAGCGGAACAGAGGTGGCCCTATGACCCCAGAAGTACAGGGCCAATTCCGGTCATGGCTCTGTACATCTGGTGGTGGAAGGATGGCTGGGGAACCTATTCCACCTTGGAGGTGAAACAGGTCTCCCCGGTCATGGCGAATGGCATCAGGGGGCAGCACAAAGCAGGTGAGAAGCAGCAGGATTTCCCTGCAGCCAAATCCCAGCCTTGGCAGGCCCCTCAGGGGATTGGGTGGCAGGAAACAGCATGTCCAATGTGCAACGGAGAACCAGGGCTCCTGCATGGTGTCCTGGTGCCATGGCAATGAGATGCCATGGCACCATGGCTCCAGAGGGTTAGACGGGGAGGTTGCCAGACATGCAGCAGGGCTGAATCGGGTGCAAATTGGCTTGTCTGGTTTTTGGACTTCCAGACAGGCCGTATGGGCCCCTTTCTGCATTGAGCTCATAGCAAAGTATGATATTCCTCTATGGGGTAATTTCAGAACACAAATAAGGGGTTTGTACATGCGGCGGGGACATTTATGTGCTGAAAACATCCTCGACCGTATTCTGAAACACTGTTGATATGCACATTGATTGCACTAGCATGGGGATCTCAGAATGTGCCCAGAAGGGGCGGAACAGGGGCGTGGTCAACTGTGGAGTAGCAGAAAGCATATTCAGGAAAGTCCCATATACGTATTAATTGTTTCCGTGAAACGTTCATATTATGTCAGCTGAAATGTGGAATAAGGCCAGGACTTAGAAAAAATTCTACTCTTCTCTGCAATGCAGCCCATATTGAAGAATGATTGTGACACATATGTTTTGAACTAGTGTGACTGCAGTCTGGAAAAACACAATGCTGTTTTAAAGTACAGAGATCAGAAGTAAGGGAATGTTGTAAGGTCTAGACACATTAATAAATACCCTTACAGAAATATTAAGAAGAGCAATAGTATTTATTCAAGCTATGCACTAATGTGCTGTTTATGCTAAAGGAGTCAATCTAGAGGACCCTAAAAATTCCTATGTTCTGAAAAATGGGACTGCTGATGCAGGGATAGTATGTGCGTGAGCAGGGAAAGGATTCTTTTTTGGATGCAAAATGAAGATCACATTTGTAGTCCTGGTACCCCATGCTATTATGTTATGTCATAATTGTTATGTATAGGTTCAGGGCATCTTTTTGGCACAATCATGCTTTTGTGACAGAAAATGAGAGTGTGTGTGTGTGTGTGTGTGTGTGTGTGTGTGTGTGTGTGTGTGTGTGTGTGTGTGTGTGTGTGCTCATCTGCAATTCAGAGGGGACATGAAAGCCTGGCCAGTACCTGGACTGTATGGATGACCGTGGTGTCACCAGGTGCCAGTGTGATTGGGCAGTGGAACTCAGAGAGATTCACTATAGCTGAACGTCAAAACATATCCCTGTCAATAATAAGGGGCCCTCAGAATAAGGGTACTCAACCGTGCAAACAGCACTAATGGACGCTCATAATGCACATTTTGTGGGACCAATGGTGTTGCTGTTGAGCATATTTTAGTGCTGTTTGCACAGCGGAATGCCCTTATTCTGAGGGTCCCTTATTATTGACAGGGATATGCTTTGACATTTAGCCATAGGGAACCTATGCTGATTCCTTCTGGATTATTTTTCATAGGGTACTCTAATAAAATCAGATATTGTTGACAGTGTGATAGTGTAGCCATATATCCTCTGTGCCTGGCACTGGGAGACATGACTGATGTAGTGCCAATATTCCCTGGATTGTCCCATGCAGCCTACATTCCTACCCAATGAGAGCTGCAAGAGTGGTGATATATCTGGAGGCTGGCTGTTTGGTGTGATGGCACAGGAATCTCCCCTCCAATGCCCACACAGCCCTGGTCAGGGGAGCAGGGCTGCAAAGCTGACTGTGGGAAGGCAGACAGGGCTGCCCCACAGATAGCGGATGTATACAGACCGACATATGCCACGATGGGACAGGTAGAGCTGCTGTGAGAATTGCCAGTGCCCAGATAGGTGAGCCTCAGATGCCATAGCCAGAAGGCCCTACTACTACTACTACTGATCATTTTTATAGCACTACAATGTGTATGCAGTGCTGCACAGACACATATAAAAGACGGTCCCTCTTCGGCAGAGCTTACAATCTAGTCAAGACGACAATATTACAGCTGTGGATAGATCACATCCAGGTGGAATGGTCAGGAAGGGATCTTAGATAAATCAGATCCAACAGCAGCAACGATGAGGTGAGCGCCTAGCCTGGATTTGAGAAGAGACAGAGACAAAGCCTGACATACAGATAATTTGTTCCAGGCATAAGGAACAGCAAGATGAAAGGAGTGACATCTGGATTTGGCAGTAGAAGAGAAGGGCACAGATAGAAGCAATCTGACAGAGGAGTGAAGTTCCCGGGGAGGGGTGTAGGGAGAGAAGAGGGGAATGGTAGTGTGGAGCAGCAGAATGAATGCACTTATAGGCCATAGGCATGGAAAGGGCATACATTTGTTGCTCAGCAATATTATGCATCCTTTGGGGACCTGCAAGATTAGTTCAGAGTTTTGTGCACTTGGTGAAAGTTCATCCCTAGCAGTTTAAGGCATGTTTGTAGAGATGACTAAAGGCAGGAATCACTGGGGCCTGTTCCTAATATCATGTCCCACCGGCGAAAGCCCTTCCATCGGCACCCGATTCAACATTGGGGGTGGAAGCAGGAGCTGCTGGTCCCTCCCGCTCCCCCTGCCAAGGCCCAATTGGGACACCAGAAGCTACTTTTAAAAGAAGCACGCCTCAGGAGCAAAGTCTTTCCCGTCGGCAGCAGTCCTTCCATCAGCACCCGATTCAACATCAGGGGTGAAAGAGGGAGCTGCTGGCCTCTCCCACTCCCCCCACCAAGGCCCAATTGGGACACCAGAAGCTACTTTTAAAAGAAGCTGCCTCATGCATGCTTGCGCCTGAAGGCCTCTTCAGAGGGCCCTTTGGCATGGCCCTTAGGTGGGGACCTGGGACTGGGCTGTTAACATCAGCCAAATTTGTTTTCCTGAAAATACGGACCCACTGAAACAAAAGGAAAACAAGAAGACAACAACAACACAAAACAACAATGCTAGACAATGTGAACCATGGGGAAATGGTAGACAACTGAATCGTGAGTAAACCCTGTTCCACACTGCTTAACCTAGCAAGAGTTAATATTTGAGCCTTACAAACACATACAGAATTACAACTGCCCTTATCTATCCTGTCAGCCACCCTTCATGAAGCTCTAACCCCAGAGAACTATCACCCAAAGTAAACATACACAATGGGAAAAATATAATTGTCATACTCCTCCTTGCACTCTTGCTCCTCAATAGCAGATATACAGATGCTGGAGAAACCAATTTACCCGCTCCAGCTCAGCTGATTCCAATCATACAAACAAACAGATATGCAACCCATAAGATAAATCTAAACCAAAATAAACATAACAGACCACAAAAAATAACCCCTACCACCTATGAGGAAATAGCCCCTTCCAAGATGCCACATCATACTCCACTCATTGCAATGTTATCTACCAAGGCCTTCCCAAGAAAACAATACTCCTCCTTCAACTGGTGCAAAACACTGCTGCAAGAATTATTACTGGAACAGCAAAATACAGCCATATAACCCCAAAAGTCCACCAACTACACTGGCTCCCGGTCACCGTACTCTCCAAATACAAGAACTTAACAATAATCTTCAAAATAATCAACAATTTATCTCCTCTGATCCTTCAGCCAATGATCAAGAAAACACACCAGACCAAAACAAGAAGAGGAGTTGATAACAACATCCTAGAAACCCCATAAAACATGAGAACAGCAAGTCAAGAAACTTGCAAGAGAGCCTTCTCCTTATATGCTCCCCAGCTATGGAATGATCTACCCGTCTCAGTATGAGCAATCAAAGGCCAATCAGACTATGGGAAAGAAATAAATACTCACCTCTTTATGGAATACTATGGTTCCACCCCATAAGAATACCAATTACACATATCTGACCTGAAGAAAAGCCCATCAAATTATGGAACATATTGGAACCACCCTATGAACATATCGATATAATATTTACCGATTAAACCTCCTGGACTACTTCCTCAGCATACACGTAACTGCGTAATATATAACCCATACCGCACCATGTAAATGTATATAGTTAATTTTGTTAAAGATACCCATTGTATCCCACTTAATCTTCCAAGTTCCATACCCTGTTCTATGTAAATGTTGCTTTGCTGTGATGTTCTCTGTAAACCACTTTGAATTAATGATAAGGTGGTATAGAAAACCTGTTATATAAATAAATGTACCATTTGATGCAAAGTATGTCCTGACATATATGTTCAAAATTACAATTTCGTATACCAACTCGTATTGGGGTACTCTGAGCTTATCTAGCACTTTCATGGCATGAGAGGGGGCTGGTATATAGTCTAGGTTGCAGCAGCTGTCATTTCTCATTGGTATTTATGTCTAGTGTGCATCAGCAAACTACTGTCTGTAATGCGCAGTTTAATAGAGGCATGTTTTACCAAGGGGCGTGGCACCCATGGGTATATCGTGGGGACGGGCAGATCTGAAACATGTAACATTTCAGAATATGGTGGGTGCAGGGGCTTCCAAAACGTTTACCCGCATATGAGGCAAGGGTTGGCTGAACGGCGCATGCACATGCCACGCCAAATATGTCTATCTCCCTGATTCCAGACCCACAGGCACGTCCAGACCCACGGATGCAGATTTAAGTTTTTGATTTAGATGTGCCCACAGGCCGGACGTGCATGTTATTGAATCACGTTCCACAAGTATTATGTTATATGTAGGATGGGAAGGGCAAGATTGGGGTGTTCCGGGGTAGGACCTCAAATCCTATAAATTACGGGCCAGATATTTAAAATGATTATTACAGTTGGTAGACCTGCTAACTGTGTTAATTGTGCTAAAAGGGATAGTCAATGGCACTAACACAATTTGTGCAGCTGAATATGTGCTGGTATTTTTGCTAGGCGCTCCGATGCTAACAGGCTAGCACTGGGACTTTCCAGGGGTGGAGTGGGGGCAGCACGCAGGGGTAACCAGTCAGTGACAATATTCAGCCACTGCCCGGTTATCTTTTATTGGTGAAAGTCAGGATCAGTAAAGGCTGTCCTAACTTTCACCACTGAAGCTAACTGGGCAGTGGCTGAATATCACCGCTGCCTGGTTAGCTTCCTAGCTATCCAGCTGTCCTGGATATTCAAGCAGTAGCCAGATATGGCCCTGGCATTGAATATCCAGGTCTAGGGGTCAGAGGCAATGGCTAGCCACTGTAATCACATTAGCCATCACCATTGAATATTGGGCCCTATGGGCCTGATATTCATTTGGGAGGTCTATGCATCGCGTCGTCACTTAGCCCTGCACACTGACCTCTAAAGCTAGATAGTCAGTGTTGCGGGGACAACATTGAATATCCGGGTTTGGCGCCAAGTAGAGTCACCCTCAGAGCATAACCAGATAGCAGCGATACTGGACCACTACCTGGTTAGGATCCGCGGCTACAAGTAGGTGAGCCAAAAGCTCACTAGTTTTAGGCACAGATTGCTAACTGGGTAGTGGTACAATATTGCCGCTACCTAGTTATTGGCCATCTCTGTCCCTGCTCCACTCTGGAACGCCTGCAACATGCCCCGATGTTAACTGGATAGCGTCAGGGCACATAGGGGATATACGAGGATATTCAATGGCACTAACCATGAAGGTGTCATTGAATATTCCATCATGATTGATGCTTGATGCTTGCCTGTTCAGTTTAATGAAGACCGTTTTGGAGTTCATCAGCTGCTGCTGCATGCTCGATGCTTGCTTGTTTTAAAGAAAACTGTTTTTGAGTTTATTAAGAGACGCTAATGAGCTTTTGTGTGTAGTGGGGGAAAGTAAGTAGTGGGTTTGAAGTGGGACTATTAGGAAATGCTGACAAGTACTTATCAGGATTATATTTGAGTTGAGCATTAATTAATAATTTAAAGGAGGGGAGGTTGGAGATCTGTGATGTAAGCGTCTGCTAGTCCCTATGGTGAAGTTTTCACCAGATGTAGGGCATATAGCTACATTGAGGTCTCCTTACCCTTTGTTTAGTGATGGTTTGTAGATAGTTAGAGTTGAGTGAAGCCATTGTTGGTATTATATTTATGTACTAAGAGATTGGTTTATCGGATTTACTGGGTTGTAAACCATGTAAATGCCTTTCAATTATCGGGCCCTATACAGGATGGCCCAAAAATAGTGAGAACATCTCGTAGCATATAAGTTATTTAAAAATTCAAAAAGACAGATGCAAACGATTGACAAATTTTAAAAAAAAAGATGGCGACCATAAATTGTTGAAATAAAGACGTTGCATAGCTAGAAAAGGTAAATAAGTAAACTATTTAAGCTTTTAATTTATGAGATGCTCTCACTTTTTTTGGGCCACCCTGTTATGTATAGGCACTGATATTTAGCCCCTACACATCTAGAGGGGATATTCAAAGCAATTATTACGGTTAACAGACCAGCTAACTACATTATAATCTGAATGGGATATTCAGTGGCCCGAACACATTTAGCATTGGGGCATTCTGAGGGTTTTCCAGGCAGTGATAACTGACAGTGGCGATATTGAGTTGCTGCCCAGTTATTGCAAAGCGGTGAAAGTTAGGCACCGACTTTTGCCAATAACGCTAACCGGGCAGTAGCTGATTAGCTTCTTTGCTATCTGGCAGACTCATATATTCAATGCTAGTGATCAGATATGACATGCCAAAACAAGGTATAACTTGAGCCACCACCCAGGAAAAAGATTTAGGCGCCATCGTGGATAACATGTTAAAACCCTCTACCCAGTGTGCAGCTGCAGCCAAGAGAGAAATAAAATGCTAGGTATCATAAGGAAAGGAATGGAGAATAAAACAAAGGATATTATAATACCTCTATATTGTTCCATGGTGCGACCGCACCTTGAATATTGTGTGCAATTCTGGTTGCCGTATCTTAAAAAGGATATAGCGTTATTAGAAAAGATACAGAGAAAAGCCATCAAAATGGTAAAGGGGATGGAAGGATACCCCTATGAAAACTTGTTAAAAAGGTTAGGGATCTTCATCCTGGAAAATAGACGGCTGAGGAGAGATATGATAGAGGTCTATAAATTAGTGAATGGAGTGGAACGTGTAAATGTAAATCGATTGCTTACGCCATCAAAATATAGAAAGACTAGTGGGCATGCAATGAAGCTATAGCGTCACCTATTTAATACCAATAAGAGGAAATATTTTTTCACTCAACGTGTAATCAAACTCTAGAATTTGCTACCGGAGAATGTAGTGAAAGCTGTTAGTGTAGCCGGGTTTAAAAAAAGGTTTGGACAAGTTCCTGGAGGAAAGGTCCATAAACCATTATTAAAAGGGGCCCAGAATATCCACTTCTTGACCCAATACAACCATTTTGGAACCTGTGTCTTTTGAGAAAACTGCTAGGTACTTGTGACCTAGATTGGCCACTGTTGGAAGAAGGATACTGGGCTTGATATGCCTTGGTCTGACCCAGTATGGCATATCTTATGTTCTTATGAGCCATCTGAGCCAATATATAAGCTATTAGTATTGTGTCGATATTCAGGGCCTTATATGTATACCTTAAATGTAGAAACCCTGCTATTTATCGCTTTTATGAATACATGTGGAGGCCAATTCCACATGGGGCATGTCTGGTCCGTCCAGATGTCCAAATTCTGGACGGGTTGGTTGTGCACCCGATTCTGCACCCACGGGACCTAGATGCTTCTGCGGGGGCAGAATCAGGTGCAATGGGCCTGGATGGGCAGGACATGCCCCAATTCTGGCCTGCTGGTACATGCAGCCCCGCCCCATGCAAACCACCCAATGCTCCTGTATGGAGCCCTGGTGCCATGGCGTCCAATCGCCATGGCACTGGGATGCCATGCAGGAGCCCCGATTGGCCAGAAAAGATCAAATGTGCCTTTCCCCACTGCCTGATCCCCGAAGAGGCTTGCCAAGGCTGGGATTGGGCAGCGGGGAAATCCATGGTGCCGCTCACCTGTTCCAGTGTTCCACTTGTGTCTGTCTGGCAATGTCAGGAGGGACTTATTCGAGGTGGAATAAGTCTGCTGTCTAACTCAGCAGCCCCGGATGTATAGGGCTGAGACCAGAATTGGCCTTGTACGTCCGGTGTTGGGTTTATGCCTCCAGCCTGTCCAAACTTGCCTCCAGCCTGCCCCCTCCCACCACCATCCAGAGCTCCCCGCACATCTCCTCTATATATGTGGGGAAGCTAGGAAAGGAAATTGGCCCCTGGCATTTAGCATGGGATATATGTCCAAACCGGACGTATATCCCTGCTAAACTCTTCGCAGAATGACCCTCATAATTTATCCTGATATATTCAATGCGTATGGTGCAAGTGAATACAGGAATAATTAGAAACATCTAGTTTAAATATTTCAAATTATTCCCTGGATGTATTATTGAATATTGACCCAACATGCATTTAACTGCCAATGTGTATGAAAAGTGCTAATTACATATATGGCTTTGAAAATTGTCCTTCCCATGTCTTATGGCAGAGGATGCCTAACTTTATATATAATTTTCATCAACAATTTTTCTTGTTTAATAGTTCTCTATTTTCCAAGCATTTTGGTCAGGAGTGAGCAATGGGTGATATCCTCTAAAAAATCAGGTTGCTATTTTGTAAAGGTTTGTGGTTACTTATGAACTTCTTCATGCCAATTGCATAGTCACTACAGTTAGTACGTACAATTTATTTTCCATCCCAAGGCACATTTCTGAACACAGCAAATATGCCCATAGCTTTGTCAATCTGTTCACATTTAATAGGTGTGCACACTGTGTTATGTCTGATTTCACTAGTGAGAGCAGAAAGGACAGAAGCATACCTATTTATGCAATCTGACAGTATTTTCTTCACCATCTTGTTTTATGTGTTTCATTCTTCTTGCTAATAAAATAGTGCACAAATTTTGCAGTAATAAAAACAAGATAATGGCCAAAATAACGTAGCCTCTTTTGAGAAGTGTTAGCCTTACTTAACACCACTTTGGACCTTGATTAATGTAGTCGCGAACAGAATTAAATGATGTTGCCTCAGACTTTCACGTCACAGAGGGCTATCAGTGAAAATAACTGCGTCCCCCAGCAGCTTCTTTTAGACCCAAAGCTAGGAGAAATAAAATAAACTAAAAAGGATTCCTGCAAACCACCCAGATGCTACAGGTGTAGATGTTATGCAGGTAAATTTTGAATTTTCTGTAAATAAATTGTTTTTTTAAATTAAGGGGTATGTTTACTAAACCGTCTTAAAGTGTGCTCTGCGACGTTATCGCGCGATAAGGTACCTTATCGCGCGATAATGTTGCATCTTGCGGCGCACAGGTACCTTATCTCGCGATAATGCGCGCCGCGGCGAAAACGAGCGATGAAGGCGGGCAAAGGCTCCCGGAGGGCGGAGGAAGGCTCCCCAGGGGCGGAGAGAAGGGGTCAATGGGTGGAGAGTGGGAGGGGAGAGGCTCCCTGCACACTAACGCTGTGAAATCCGAGGCTCAAAACTAACGCCAGTGAAACTCTGGCGTTAGAGCTGATTTAAAGGGAAGAGAAACCATTTCTGTCAGCAATGTACAGCAAAATCAGGGAAACCTACTAAAAAGTGATAAGTGTGATACATATGCACGGAACAAAAGGGCAAATAAACAGTGAAAAGGACCAGCAGAAAATGGAAAAATAAAATAACCAAGCTGGGCAATAGTGATCTCAATGGGAAACATCAAAAAATACTCCCATGAAGGCACCAAAAAAAGAATATTAATTTTGGAAGGGTCCATGCTCCGTCCCCATACAAGGTGAATGTGCCCACAGTGAAATTGCGCTGTGCAGGGTTTCCCTTACCATCAGACAGGTTTCCTATGGCGTGCACATGTGCGTCAACAGCAGGGCGGGCATGTCGGAATGGCCAACTGGACAGATGCTTGGAAATGGGATACAGAGGGCTGCAGGCGGCACATGCTGTGGTGCAGCTTGGGCACAGTGCGGACTAGGCAGATGCCTAGGTGGCACCTAGGAATGCTGAAACAGCAGCCAGACAGCAACTGATGAGGGCCCAACATGGGCACGAGTGTGTTTATCACAGTGTCACAGGGGATAGTACCCAGCAGGTACCTCCACGGGCACAGAACATTGGCAGGCGGTGTTGGGGGGGGGGGAGCGTTGACGTCTATGCAGGCACACCTACCCCAGAACCCACACCATAGGCAGCCGACTACCCGCACACTGGATGGCCTGAGATGGTGCACCACCAGCAGAAGGGTATGTCAGCATGGTGGCAGAGGGGTGCTGGTGGTGGAGGGGGCAGTGGCAGCTGCCCACAGCAGACCATGGCCTAGCCCTGTGTAGGTGGGTGCCATGCACTGCAACAGACAGGCCCTGTCTGATGTACAGTCATGGAATCCCCAGGGAATGCATCATTTTTGTGGCAACACGGTGGTGCAGTGCACACAGCCAGTGAGTTCAGGAGCAGAAGGTCACAAGTTCAAGTCCCAGCTGTGGTTCCTGCCAACTCAGTCCCCATATTTTACCCACTACTAAAACGTAGTATTACAGACAGAACTGTTAGTGCAGATAACGTAAACATGCCCAAAACGCCTACATTTTACCCTACAGAGCACAGACACCATAAACATGCGCATTACTTAGAGCAGAGTCTCCCAAAAGCAGTCCTGGAGGGCCAAACACCATTCAGGTTCCATGCTGTCTCCACTAAATATGGCTGTGCTGCATCTCTATGCACCACCCCCATGGTATGCAGATGTATCTCATGCATATTCAGTAGGGACAGCATGAAAACCCAAACAGTGTTTGGCCCACCAGGACTGGAGTTGGGAACCTCTGCCGTAAAGCAGCAGCCAACAGGGACAGACACACCCGCACCCACAGGCTCCGTTAGCCAATGCCTCCTGGAGAGGCAGGACATTGGGCCCTGCATGCATCTCCCAATACTAGCACTTGCATACCTTAGCAATGCCACCCTAAACCTGGGAATACGGTACACATCTATCAAAAGGTTGCCATGATTACTGGCAGATAGCAATTCCTAAGTTAATCACAATTTGCTGAGTGATCTGCATCATAGCAACGTTTCTGATGTCTGTGGAATGTGCTTCAGGTCTGATGTCTGACAGTGTTTACCACCCTGGGGAGTGTCTCCTACAGTATTGTGCACCATAGCCATGCCTGCACAGTGCCTAGGACTGGTGCAGTTGCCAGGGCTTCCAAACACCTCTATAGTTTCACAATGCTGGCATAGGTGTGGGGAGTGTGTGTCTGTCTATCCAGTGCAGTGGTTCTGAACCAGTCATCCTTGAACCCCTAGGCCAGTCGGGTGTTCAGGATAGCCCTAATGAATATGCATGAGATATATATGCATTAGAGCAGGGGTAGGGAACCCTGGTCCTGGAGAGCCGCAGACCAGTCAGGTTTTCGGGATATCCCTAATGAATATGCATGAGATATATATGCATTAGAGATATCCTGCCAACCTGACTGGTTTGTGGCCCTCCAGGGCTGGATTTGGAGACCCCTGCCTTACACCTCTGTCATTTAAGATTGTGAGTGGGCAAGGTGCAGATGTCCTAGACATCGAAAGGGTATAGAGAATGTGTCACATTCCTCCTCAATTCTCACCACCACCAAAAAGTTGTCTAATAGACAATATTTTGGTGGTGGTGAGAAGTGAGGAGGAATGTGACACATTCTATCTAACCTTTTTGATGTCTTGGACATCTGCACCTTGCCCACTCACAATCTTAAATGACAGAGGTGTAAGGCAGGGGTCTCCAAATCCAGCCCTGGAGGGCCACAAACCAGTCAGGTTGGCAGGATATCTCTAATGCATATATATCTCATGCATATTCATTAGGGATATCACAAAAACCTGACTGGTCTGCGGCTCTCCAGGACCAGGGTTCCCTACCCCTGCATTAGAGATATCCTGCCAACCTGACTGGTTCGTGGCCCTCTAGGGCTGGATTTTTTGACCCCTGCCTTACACCTGTCATTTAAGATTGTGAGTGGACAAGGTGCAGATCACCAAGACATCTAAAAGGTTAGATAGAATTTGTCACATGCTTCTTTGCTTCTCACCACCACCAAAATATTGTCTATTAAACAACTTTTTGGTGGTGGTGAGAATTGAGGAGGCATGTGGCACATTCTATCTACCCTTTTGATGTCTAGGACATCTGCACCTTGCTCACTCACAATCTTAAATGACAGAGGTGTAAGGCAGGGGTCTCCAAATCCAGCCCTAGAGGGCCACAAACCAGTCAGGTTGGCAGGATATCTCTAGTGCATATATATCTCATGCATATTCATTAGGGCTATCCTGAACACCCGACTGGCCTAGGGGTTCAAGGAAGACTGGTTCAGAACCACTGATCCAGTGTGTGGTGGCTGCAAACACCCTCCACAGCCCACACTGCCAGCACTGTTGCCAGTATTGGCCTCCCAATGTGCATAATGAGGAGCAAGGTACCATGGGTATAGCCCGGACAGGGTGGCCTGGCCAGGATGCATCTGCACAGGGCATAGGGCACTGGCTGGGACATTGTAGTGCCCGGCCACCACCTGCACAGACAGGGTAGCCACACCATGTTCTGCTGGGAGATCACTCTCACCCTGACTGTGCAGTGACCACAGCATGGCTAGGTTC
Organism: Ichthyophis bannanicus; assembly: GCA_033557465.1. NCBI lineage: Eukaryota > Metazoa > Chordata > Amphibia > Gymnophiona > Ichthyophiidae > Ichthyophis > Ichthyophis bannanicus. Next base: position 846,115,560 of record CM066034.1, read on the forward strand.
CCCCATAGTGGTATATAGCATTTTTTACATGTGATATTTATGGGTTCCCTTTTGGGGCCTAGTCACTGACTTATCTGATTGGTGTGAATGCATTTCCACCAGGAACATGCACTACGGACTATCTGCAGCTGGTATGTGTCTTGCTGGAACACTTTGCAGGATGAAGCGGCTGAAGGCTTGCTGCAGGAGAATATCAGATAGTGGTGGGGTGCAGCTTTGCATATCCAGGCTTGATGTCTGTCTGCTATTGCTTTATGGATGTGTACAGAGCTGCATTGACTGCCCTGTAGGGTGTCTGTTCCCCAGCAGGACTGGGGTTGATAGTCCCCTCTGCTGCCACCACTGCAGGGAGGTAGAATGTGGATCTGTTGGTGGGAGACCCTGTTTCCCACCCTCAGGCCCAGGGGGGAGGGTGGTGGTACATAATACACCTATGGGTCCATAAGGGCTAAACCTTGACTGAGAAATACAGATGTATCCAAAGTGTGTCTGCAGACACTACCTATCTCAGACATTAGCACTGCTGGGGTCCTGCAGCATGTCCTTTTTCTGCTGTGGACCTGGTGCTGGGCGCCCTACCTCACCCTCAGGGTGAATACCATACCTGCACAATGTGACGGTGTGTAGCTACTCTGTGCCAGTGCCACATACGGTCAGTTCCCCCTACCAGGCCGGGGTGCTGTGGGGGTGCATGCCCCATCTTGTGATCATCTGTAGACTGCTGATCTGCATGTGCAGTGCATCATGGGTATGGGTGGGTTAACCCTATCCTGGTGACCACAGCAGACTGTTTGTGTGGTGACGTGCAGTCCTTCTGCAGCCAGCCAGGGGTTTGCTAGCAGCTATGGAGCTGTAGCCCACTGGTTACTTCACTGCTTGTGGAGCCAGAGGTCATGGGTTCAAACCCACAGTGGGGTTATTTGATAGGGCTGTCTGGAGCATTGTTTATTTTTAATGTACATTAGTGCTGCCAGCAGAACACCCTCGGGGTACTGTAACCATAAGGTGCCTCAGAGGGCGGCCTATAAGGCGCCTTGTAGGGCACCCTATAAAGCGCCTTCTGAGGCACTTTATGGTTACAGTCCATATAAGGTACCTTATAAGGTGTCCTATGGAGTGCCATTATAGGGTGCCTGGGCGGACAGTACTTTATAGTATGCCCTCTGAAGTTCCTTATAGGGCAGCTGATGCGGCACCTTATGTTACAGCACTTTGAGAGTGTGTTTTCTAGCAGCACTAATTAAAACAATATTAAATTGCCTCATAATGCAATATTACACATAACAGGTCATGCCTCAGACAGCCTTATTCATTAGGCACAGTGGGGGATTGAACCCCTGACCCCTGCACCATCAGTCAGTGTCTTAACCATTGTGCTACACTGCTGTTTCTCCTTGCATATCAGCGCACCTACTTAACATTTTCATGCGTTAAAATGCACAGTGCTGCCATCAAAAACAGTGCTATGACCTTGCCGTGCCTCATAGGGCACCCTATATGGTGCCCTATAGGCCACCCTTTAAGCAACATCGTAGGGTGCCGTGGCGGCCAGTGCACTTTAAAATGTGCCCTCTGGGGTACCTTATGGGGTGCCGTATGCAGCACCTTATGTTACAGCGCTTTGAGGGTGCGTTTGCTAGCAGCAGTAATTAAAATAAAATTAAAATGCCTCATAATGCAATATTACACATAACAGGTAGTGCCTCAGCCAGCATAATTCATTGGGCACAGTGGGGGATTGAACCCATGACCCCTGCACCATCTATCAGTATCTTCACCATTGTACTGCAGCCCTGTTCCTTTGTTTGCACATCAGTGCGCCTGCTTATGCTTCCTGCGCGCGTTTCTAATGCGCTAATGTGCACGGCACACATTAGCGCGCAGCGCACATGAGCGCGCGATAATCCCGGTTTGTTAGGTTAAGACTGAAACGCCCACTCCTTATATGGCATCCTGCACACTAGCACCGGGCGCACATTTGGACGGTTTAGTAAACATACCCCTAAGCCTTTTACATACATACAAATTAAATAAAAGTTACAAGCAATGCTCCATACAAGCATTCAAACTAAGATAATATAATCCCTTAACAATCATAAGTAATTGAGCAACAGTCCACATCAAGGGAAGACAAGAAGCAAATACAACAGCAAATAAATTCCCAAAGAAATAGAGGAGGGTCAAAAGGGATAGAAAACTGCCCTAAATAAACACCGAAGGGCTTAATCCTTAATTCGAATTATCCTGGAACTTTATTATCCACCAGAAATTTCTCTAAATGAGATGAATCATAAAAGAAAATATACATTTCCCTGCCAAGTACTTAAATAAATTCTTATCAGACACTCGAATGGAAATATTTAAAATATGTATTGCGCAACATGTTAAGTTAAATAAATATTCAGTTGGAATATGACTAGTTAAAAATGGCCAATAAGAATAGTCACTATAAATAAAGTGCATGAGATGTTATTGCAGAAGAATAATTAAAATATCACTAACAAATCAATCTCAAGATACTTTTCACTCTTAACAACAACTATTGTTTCTGTTCCCTATTACAGGTAAACTCGGGTACTCAAATACTCGTCTTTAAAAAATATACTTTTAAAACAGCTTATCACCAAATTTCACAAAGGACTCAATGTTCACAAAACTTCTTTCTCTTTAACTTTTCTTCACTAACTTTGTGTTACTTTTCCTTTTACAGGAAACACCACAAAGGTATCTCAGGATATGAACACCCAGCAAGTTATGGCTATGAAAACTTAAGTGCTTCCAAAAAAAATTTAAATAAAATATGGGTTCACTTCAACACAATAAAAATAAAAATGATGTTTATCTAGATATGTCAATGTTGGTAGCTACTTATCTTTCTTGTGCAAAGGGGCCTGTAGAATACTGGTCCTGGTTCTGCCAGACCTCAGGTTCTGGACCTGGAACTTCTGGTTCTGGTCCAGTCTGTACCTATTACCTACTCTTTACAAACTCATTAAAAGAATTTACCTTCCCTGTCAGTTGGGGAAATTATTTTTCTCTGTAAATATCAGATACTACAGGACTTTAAAACTTCACTTGTCCCTAAGTAATAAAATAAAAGAATAATTGATGTTCCCTGACTAACCCCCCTCTTTCATTCATATCACATTCATACACCAAAATCAACCCCAAACATCCAAACCAACAAAGCAAAAGAAGGATTCAGATCCAAAATGACTCTTTCCCTTTTCTTCTTTCCTGTGCCACTTAAATACTGTTCCTTAGAAACAGCTACAGCTAATCTGGTTCTCTCAGTCAACCAGTTCAACTAAAATTCCATACCATATTTTCCATATTTTCTTTATTCCTTTTAAAAAGTAGCTCAGACTAAGAAAATATATCTTCATTTTGAACACCGTCAGTCAGACTAACGGTTGTCAGCAGTGCGGTCTTACTCAAAGCAGCTCACAAACTCTAGTAGCAGAAAAATCTATTTTCTAAGGAGAAGGTTAAATTAAGTTCCTTTCTTCTTCATTGCTATTAATTTTTTCCACCTCTGATTATATAGGTGCTAAAGCTTTAAGCTGTTTCTTTCTCCTCTATGAATCTGTCTGTCAGCAGAGCTTCTTAAAGACAGAATTTCTCATAAAGCAATATTCAAACTCTAGGAGACCTAGGGAAGAGTAGCTCAGTGGTTGGGACAGGTTACCTCAGGCTGAAGGGTCAGGAATTCAATTCCCCCATAGGGACAAGTAACCTCAGGCCAGGGGGACTGGGGTTTCTAGTCCCATGGCCACTCCTTGTGGCCATTGGCAAGCCACTTAACCCTCCATTGCTTCAGGTACACTTAGGGGTATGTTGCTTCAGGTACACTTAGGGGTACACTTAGGGGCGCTAACGTTGCAGCGGCGGAATTAGCACGCAATAAGTGATGTTATTGCGCGCTATTGCATGATAACGTCATTTATCATACAATAACGCGCCTGCGGCGTTAAGGCAACCTAACACCGTGAAATCCGGCCCTAAAGGGTGGTGGAAGGCTTCCCAGAGGGCGGAGAGAGGGGGTCAATGGGTGGAGAGTGGGAGGGGAGAGGCTCCATGCACACTAACGCTGTGGAATCCGTGTCTGAAAACTAACGCCAGTGAAACCCTCGCGTTAAGGCACATTTGCAGGAAAGAGAAACCATTTCCGTCAGCAATGTACAGCAAAGCCAGGAAAACCTTGAAAAAAGTGATAGTTGTGATACATGTGCATGGAACAAAAAGGCACAAAAACACAGAAAATGACATGAACAACATTTAAAATCCCCAAAACCTAGCTGGCCAATAGTTATATTAATGAGAAACATTAAAAAAACACTACTGAGAAAGCTAGAAAAAAAAAGAAATCATGTCTGGAAGGGTCTATGCTCTGTCACCCTACAAGGTGAATGATCCCATATTGAAATAGCGCTGATCAGGGTTTTCCCTTTATATCGGGCAGCTTTGTTATGGCGTGCACATGTACCGCAACAGCAGGGTGGGCATGTAGGAAAGGGCAACTGTACAGATGCTGGAAATGGGATACAGAGGGTTGCAGGCAGCACATGCTGTGGTCCAGCTGGGGCACAGTGCGGACTAGGCAGATACCTAGGTGGCACACAGGAATGCTGAAACTGTAGAGCAGCCAGACAGCAACTGATGAGGGCCCAACATGGGCACAAGTGTGTTTCTCACAGTGTCACAGGGGATAGTACCCAGCAGGTACCCCAAAGGGCACAGAACATTGGCAGGTGGTGGTGGGGGGGAAGCACGGATGTCTATGCAGGCACCCCTACCCCATATCCCACACCATAGGCAGCTGCCTACTGGCACACTGGATGGCCTGAGACTGCGCACCACCAGCACCACCGGTATAATGGCATATCAGCATGGTGGCGGAGGGGTGCTGGTGGCGGAGGGGGCAGTGGCATCTGCCAACAGCAGACCATGGCGTAGCCCCATTTAGGTGGGTGCCGTGCAATGCAACAGACAGGGTCTGTCTGACAAACAGTCATGGTATCCCCAGGGAATAAACCACCCCTGTGTCAACAGTGTGGTGCAGTACACACAACCAGTGTGTTCAGCAGCAAACGATTGCAAGTTCAAGTCCCAGCTGTAGCTCCTGCCAACCCAGTCCCCATATTTTACCCAGTACTAAACCATGGTAATAACAACGGAACATTTATTGCAGATAACATAAACATGCCTGAAACACCTATATTTTACCCTACAGAGCACAGACACCATAAACATGTGTAATACCTAGAGCAGAGATTCCCATCTCCAGTCCTGGAGAGTCAAACACCATTCAGGTGTCATGCTTTCTCTAATAAATATGCCTGTGCTGCATTTGCATGCACCGCCCCCATGGTATGCAAATGTATCTCATGCATATTCATTAGGGACAGCATGAAAACCTGAACAGTGTTTGGCCCACCAGGACTGGAGTTGGGAACCTCTGCCCTAGAGCAGAGGCAACACGGGTGCAAACACCTAAACCCACAGGCTCCACTATCCGATGCCTCATGGAGAAGCAGGCTGTTTGGCCCTGCGTGCAGCAGCATCTCCCAATACTAGCACTTGCATACCTTAGCAATGCCGCCCTAAACCTGGGAATACATTACACAAATATCAAAAGGTTGCTATGATTAATGGCAGATAGCAATTCCTAAGTTAAGCACAATTTGCTGATTGAACTGCATCATAGCAACCTTTCTGATATCTGTGGAGTGTGTTTCAGTTCTGGTTTCTGACAGTGTTTACCACTCCGGGGAATGACCCCAACAGTATTGCGTACCATAGCCATGCCTGCACCGTGCTCAGGACTGGTGTGGTGGCCAGGGCTGCCAAAAGCCTCTATATTTGCACAATGCTGGCATAGGTGTGGGAGTGTCTGTCTGTCTATCCAGTGTGTGGTGGCTGCCAACACCTTACTCAGCCCACACTGCATGCACTTTTTCCAGTGTTAGCCTGCCAATGTGCATAATGAGGAGCAAGGTACTGTGAGTATAGCCCGGATTGGGCAGCCAGGGCAGGATGCATCTGCACAGGGCATAGGGCAATGGCTGGGACATTGTAGTGCCCAGCCACCACCTGCATGGACAGGGTGGCCACAGCATGTCCTGCTGAGAGTTCACTCTCACCCTGACTGTGCAGTGACCACGGAATGGATAGGTTCCCCCATAGTGGTACATGGTATTTCTCTCAAGTGATGTTTATGGGTTGTCTTTTCTTGGGCCCAATCACTGACTTATCTGCTTGGTCGGTGTGCTCACATTTCTTTCAAGAACATGGACTAGCTAGCAGACTGTCTGCAGTTAGTATGTGCATGGCTGGAACACCTCGCAGGGTGCAGTGGCTGGAGACTGTCAGATAGTGTTGGAGGCAGCTGAGCATGTCTAGGCCTACTGTCTGTCTGCCTGCCATTGCCTTATGGATGTGTACAGATCTGCATGGACTGCCCTGTAGGGTGTCTGTTCCCCAGCAGGACTGGGGTTGATGGTCCCCTCTACTGTCACCATTGCAGGGATGTAGAATGTGGATCTGTTGGTGGGAGATCCTCTTTCCCAACCTGAGCCACATAGGGTGGGTTGGGTGGTGGTACATAATTTGCCTATGGGTCCAAACACCCCCTTTTCACTTAAATCATGTGACCCTTGGCACCCACACAGGATATGCACTATTCTGGGTGCATCATAGTCCATAAGGGTTAGATGTGACTGAGAAATACAGATGGACACAGGCGTATCCTAGGTGTGTCTGCAGGAACTACCTATCACACACTGGCACTGATGGGGACCTGCAGCATGGCCTATCTCAGCCATACCTGGTACTGGGCGCCCCACCTCACCTTCAGGATGAGCACAGTACACCTACAATGTGACAGTCTGTAGCTACTCTGTGCCAGTGACACACACAGTCAGTTCCCCCTACCAGGCCTATGTGCTGTGGGGGTACATACACCATCTTGTGATCATCTGTAGACTGCTGATTTGCATGTACAGTGCATCATGGGTACGGGTGGGTTAAACCTATCCTGGTAACCACAGCAGACAGTTTCTGTGGTGACCTGCAGTCCTTCTGTAGCCAGTCAGGGGTTTGTTAACAGCTATAGAGATGTGACCCACTGGTTACTTCACTGCCTGTGGAACCAGAGGTCATGGGTTTGATCCCACAGAGGTGTTATTTGATAGGGCTGTCTGAGGCATTTTCTTTTTTCATTTACATTAGTGCTGCCATCAAAAACACCCTCACAGTGGTGTAACCTTAAGGTGCCTCATAAGGCGCCCCATAAAGCGCCCTATAAGGCGCTCTACAGGGAACATTATAAGGTGCCTTGGCGTACAGTGCACTTTATAATGTGCCCTCTGCGGTGCCTTATAGGGCGCCTTATGCGGCACCTTAGGTTACGGCACTGTGAGGGTGTGTTTGCTGGCAGCACTAATTTAAATCAAAAAAGAAAATGCCTCAGACAGCCTTGTTCACTAAGCCCACTGGGGGATCAAACTCACAACCCCTGCACCATCAGTCAGTGTATTAACCATTATGCTACATCTCTGTTGCTGTGTTTGCAAGTCAGCGTGCCAAATTAAGGTTAATGCGCGGTAACGTACATGGCTCCCTCTATCGTGTGATAATGTGTGCAGTGCACTTTATCACGCGATAACGTGCGATTGCTACGTTAATACCGGAACGCCCACTCCTTTTATGGCATCCTGCACATTATCGTTGGGGTGCACGTTAAGACGATTTAGTAAACATACCCCTTAGATTGTGAACCTTTTGGGGATAAGGGAATAAAAAAATATCTCTTCATGTCTATATATGTAAACTGCTCTGATGTGCATAGTAAAAGGGTAGTATATCAACTACCTAAACCATACATCCAAACATCAGAAGATTGAACTACCCTCTCAAATGTTTTCCGGAATGATCAGCTCAGATTTACTGAGTACCTCCAAAAACACCAAACCAAATAAAATCTTTAACTTCACTAGGTTCTCTCACCTCTTCCCACTCTCTCTCTCTCTTTTCTGTCAAAATCACTTAAAATCATCTCAAAAAAACGTACTGTATTTCAATACCTAACTCTCTCACTTAAAAACTTCTCAAATAAACTGCTCACCTAATTTTAACCATGGATCTCTAACCGATTAGCAGTACAATATTGCCGCTACCTGGTTATTGGCATTTCCTGCTTCCGCTCCGCCCTGAAATGCTCCCAACACACCCCGATGCTAACCGGATAGCATCGGGGCGCATAGGGGACAGAGACAGGGATATTCAACAGCAGTAACCATGTAGGTTACTGGGCTGTAAACCGTGTAAATGCCTTTGGACGATCAGGCCCTTTATTTTTAAACTGATGCCATTTTCTTCCTGTTTAGATTTGCTGCAGAGTACTTCAGCACAACAAATCAGGCATCATGCAGCCCCCTTGGAACCACCAGCATCCCAGGTAAATACATTTATGCTGTTTCATTTTTAAACTGGTTACAATACCTTTGGTAATGCTATTCCTTAAGATTTCTCCAGATTTTAGCTCCTATCTACAAGGATATTTCTATCTTTTGAATACAGCGGCAAGCAAGCAGCAGACAAAAATGCCCAAGTCAGTCAAACAAAGCAAAATAAAGCCATTCACTTTATTAGACTCATTAAATTTTCACAGCCTCTCCTGACAAAGCAATGGGCTTTGTTATGAAATATAGCAGGAAAACCCAAAATGGTTCTCACATTTGCTATGGTCCTATAAGGATGATAATACAACAAATGGTTTCACTTTGTGGTTTTATCAAATTTCATATAACTTCATAAAAATGCTGACCATAATAAATGTATGAAATTGAAAGCGCCGAAGAATCCAATAAATACTTTATTTTTATGACTGAGGGCTTGCAGGGTCAACTTACAGTACTTTGAGGTACAGAAGAACAAACTCCTCTGTGAAGTGAGAACACAAGTACATTTTTAAATCTAAAGGGAGGCTGAATACCCCAGTGCTATCTGGTTAGTGCTGGGGCATTCCAGGGGCAGCATCAGTGGCTATCTGGTCAGCATGGATTTTCAGCCGCCAAATGGATAGCCAAAGTGCACTGTTAGGACAGATGAAAGGCTGTTCTAATTTTATGGGGTTTTGCAATCCATTTAATGGTTGTATATCATCCCTGATCAGATTGTAGAACCTCAATCGGGGCACACCGGATAGTCAGTTCCGGCCACCGGATATGGATCGCACTGAATATCCAGTTTAAATTTAAAGCGGCGGCAGCTGCTAAATATGCCCCCTACACTGGTTGATAAGGCCAATAACAGGTGCGCTATAATAATTTAGCCCCTGCACAATGGAAATATATGCTCCAGTACCATTTAGGGGGATAACAAATATTACCTACGGTTAGATAAAGATGCAATGTTATCACTTAAAAAGAAGGTTGATTCCTTAGTGACTTCTGGTCATGACGCTGGTTACCTTACCCCTAAGAAGGCTGATTTCCTGACAGTTCCATATCCAGTGGTGCCTACTATTTACATTCTGCCCAAAATACACAAATCTATGATGAATCCATCCAGACGGCCTATAGTCTCTGTTGTAGTCTCTTTTTGAACCCATCTCCCAACTTTTAGATGTCCTCCTGTGTCCATTTGTCACTGAAGTTACTCCCTTTTCCAGGGTTTCAGCACATGTCCTTAATGTCTTAAAAATTTTTCAAGGTTATCATGAGGGGTTGATTTAGAGTCATTTTACACCAACATCCCACAGAAGGAGGCCCTAAAGATGGTAGAACAGACTTTAGTTTTGAGGACCAACAAATGAATTCCCTCTTTCTTTTTGACCCAGTTATCTAGTTTGGCATTGGAAGAAAACTACTTTTGATTTGACGGTTTGTTTTACAAGCAAATCAAAGGTGTTGTAATGGGGTCTTCTATGGCCCTGATATAGCAAATTTGTACATTGCTCACTTTGAGAAAATTTTTTTTAGACATATTGGGGTTATTCCATGGGGTTGTTCCCCCTTCCTACCCCGTCTAACGTTCCCACTCGTTGTATGGGGAAGTTAGACGGGGCAGGGAAAGGGGCAGTTCAGGGGTAGCGTTAGGGCAGGCGATCGTCAGTCTCGGACATACAGGGCTGATTCCAATGTCGGCCCTGTACATCCGGGGCAACGGCTTGGACTGAGAACTTATTCCACCTCTGAGGTGGAATAAGTTCCCCAATGCGGGAGAAATGACAGGCCCAGGACTGGGAAGGGGCGGCAGGGGGTAGAGAGCATTCCCCACAGCCTGACCCTGGTCCTAGGAGGCCAGATCGGGGTCAGGCTGTGGGGAATGCACTTTGTGAGCCAGTGGCCAGGGATCGCGGCTTTTCAAAGGAGACACAGTGCCATGGCAACCGGATGCCATGGCACTGCGGCTCCATCGAAAAGCCCTGACTGAATTAGTTGGGCAAAGCCTGTACGTGCAGGCCAGGTGGGGTCCCGGCCTATACGTACAGGCCTGTTCACGATTCTGATCCCATGGGTCTAGACATGCCCCGTGGGATCAGAATTGCAACTCTTTCTGTGCATCTGGTTCTGACCGGGCACACAGAAGGTTTGGACATCAGGGATGGAATCAGGCTCTATGCATATAAATCTTTTGTCAAATTGTATTTATATTACATCAATGACATTTTGATTATTTGGGACGGTGGCTTACAACCCTTGGAAGAATTCTTTGTATGGATTAACACCCTTGTTACTAATTTGAAATCTACAGGACAGTTTGAGAAAAATGAGATAGCTTTCTTTGACATCAAAATCATTAAAACTGACAATGGTTTTCCTACTGATTTGTATAGGAAACCAATGAATCACAGCCATTATCTTGATTTCAGCAGTTTTCACAATAGTTCCTTAAAGAATAACATTCTTATTAATCAGTTCTTACAGGCTAGGAGGATATGTTCAGATCAAGAAAATTTTGAAAATAATGCACGGATCTTGGTATCTAGTTTTTGTCAGAAAGAGTATCCCTCCAAATATATTCATAAGGCATACCAATGGGCTATTAACACTGAACAGCAGACACTGCTTCAGAAACAAGGCAAATTTCCAAAGGAAAGATTTGTCTATCTTCTTTCATTCTCCACCCTCTCTAAGAAAATCACAGATATTTTAAAGGAAGAATGGCACATCATTCACACTATCCCAGGTTTTGAAGAACAGGAATTAACTATTGCACTCAAAAGAAACCCAAATTTGTCTAATATTTTAGTGACCTCGGCGTTGCCCATTGCACAGAGGAAACCACTTACAGTGGGCCACTTTAAATGTGGGTCCTGTTCAGTTTACCAATTGGCCATGATTTCCAGGGGTTGTTTTGTTTGTCCAAAGAGTGCTAAAAAGATTACCCTCTCTAGTTTTACCAATTGCAATACAGAGAATGTTATTTATCTTATACAATGTCCTTGAGATTTAGGGGTATGTTTACTAAACCGTCTTAATGTTACCGCCGCTAGTTGCAGCGATAATGTGAAGAATGCCATTTAAGGAGTGGGTGTTCCGGCATCAAGGTAGCAAGAATCTGTATCGCCCAATAGTGGGCGCTGTGGCACGTTAACACACGTTAATCCTAACTTCATGCCAGCGCAGTGTTAGAAGCTTTAAAGAGGTAGCCCACTGGTTACTGCAGTGACTGTAGAAGCAGAGATCATGGGTTCAATCCTGCAGTGGTGTTATGTAAGAAGGCTGTCTGAGGCTTTTCCCTTTTCTAATTTAAATCAGTGCTGTCTGAGGCAGTTCCCGTTCAATCCTGCAGTGGTGTTATGTAAGAAGGCTGTCTGAGGCTTTTCCCTTTTCTAATTTAAATCAGTGCTGTCTGAGGCAGTTCCCGTATTTCATTTAAATCAGTGCTGTCTGAGGCATTTCCTTTTTTAAGTTAAATCAGTGCTGCCAGCAAAAACACCCTCACAGTGCCGTAACATAAGGAGGTATGTTTACTAAACTGCGGTAATCGTGAATAACGCGCGTTACGTACAGTTAACGATCGTTCACACGTCATAACGCGCGTTCTGACGTGCGAACGATCGTTAACCGTACGTTACGCGCGTTAACCGCAGTTAACGATCGTAAACCCTCGCGGCGAGTTAAAACAGTGCAGAAGGTGGAGAGTGGGCGGAGAGAAGGGGTCAATGGGCGGAGAGTGGGCGGGGAGAGGCTCCCCTCACACTAACGCGCTGAATTTCAGAGCTCAATTCCAACGCGAATGAAAACCTGTCGTTAAAGGCATATTAAAGGGAAGAGAAACCATTTCCGTCAGCAATGTACAGCAAAAATCTGGGAAACCTACAAAACGTGAGCAGTGTGATACATGTGTACAGAACAAAATTGCAAATAAAACTTTAAAATGACCACAGGAAAAATTGTAAAATGCATAATTCAGCTGGACAACAGTGATAGCAATGGGCAACAATAAAAAAACACTCCCAGGAAAGCTCCAAAAAAAGATATGAGTTTTGGAAGGGTCTACGCTCCGTAGACCCTTTCAAAAATCTTTTCATGTTATTGGAGCTTTCCTGGAAGTGTTTGTTAATGTTGGCCAGTGATATCATTGTTGCCCAGCTTGGTTATGGGTGTTTGCCCCTTTTTGCGAGGTCGTTTTTGAGGTGTATTTGCACTTTTGTCTCCATACAAGGTAAATGAGCCCACAGTAAAATGGTGCAGAGCAGGGTCTCTGACTCGTCAGGCCAGTTTTCCTACCTCCAGGGACTGCACAGTCTCTGTGGCCACAGTGTGGTGCAACAGACACAGCCAGTGCCTGTAAGACCAGAGGGTTACAGGTTCAAATCTCAGCTGGGGCTACTGCCAATCCTATCCACATATTTTTCCCACAACTAAACCGTGATAGTAAGGACAAACCTTTATTGCTGTGAACATACACATGGTTAATACGCCTATATTTTACCACACCAAACACAGACACCATAAACAGGCGCATTACCTAGAGCAGAGTCTCCCAAATGCAGTCCTGGAGGGCCCCACACCATTCAGGTTCCATGCCGCCTCTAATAAAGATGCCTGTGCTGCATATCGATGCACCACCCCCATGGTATGCAGATGTAGCTCATGCATATTTATGAAGGACAGCATGAAAACCCGAACAGTGTTTGGAACACCAGGACTGGAGTTGGGAAACTCTGCCGTAAAGCAGCAGCCAACAGGGCCAGACACACCCACACACCCACCCACAGGCCCCATTGGCCAATGCCTCCTGGAGAGGCAGGACATTGGGCCCTGCCTGTATCTCCCAATACTAGCAGTTGCATACCTTAACAATGCCACCCTACACCTGGGTATATGGTACACAGCTTTCAAACGTTTCCTGTGATAACTGGCAGATATCAATTCCTACGTTAAGCACATTTTGCTCATTGAGCTCCACCATAACAATCATTCTGATGTCTGCGGTGTGTGCTGCAGGTCTGGTCTCTGATAGTGTTTACCACCCTGGGGAGTGACCCCAACAGTATTGCGTACCATATCCATGCCTGTACTGTGCCCAAGACTGGTGTGGTGAGTATGGCTGCTGAACACCTCTATAGTAGCACAATGCTGGCATAGGTGTGGGGGTGGCTGTCTGTCTATCCAGTGTGTGGTGGCTGCAAACACCTTCCACAGCCCACACTGCCAGCAATGTTGCCAGTATTGGACTGCCAATGTACATAATGAGTAGCAAGGTACCATGGGTATAGGCCGGACAGGGTGGCCTTGCCAGGGTGCATCTGCACAGGGCATAGGGCACTGACTGGGACATTTTTGTGCCCGGCCACCACCTACACAGACAGGGTGACCTCAGTATGTCCTGCTGATCACTCTCACCCTGACTGTGCAGTGACCACAGCATGGCTAGGCACCCCCATAGTGCTATATAGTATTTCTCTCATGTGATAGATATGGGTTTCTTTCTGGGGCCCAGTCACTGATTTATCTGCTTGCTGTGTATGCTGACATCCCAGTTCTGGGTGCATGCATCTCCCCTGGGCACATGCACTATTGACTAACTAGCAGACTGTTTGCAGCTGGTATGTGTCTTGGTGGAGTGGCTTGCAGGGTGCAGTGGCTGATGGCTTGCATCAGGAGAATATCAGATAGTGGTGGGGTGCAGCTTGCCATATCCAGGCCTAATGTCAGTCTGCTATTGTGTTATGGATGTGTACAGAGCTGCATTGACTGCCCTGTGGGGTGTCTGTTCCTCAGCAGGACTGGGGTTGATGTTCCCCTCTACTGCCACCTTTGCAGGGAGGTAGAATGTGGATCTTTTGATAAGGAGACCCTGTTTGCCACCCTCTGCCCTGGGGGAGGGGGGGGGGTGGTGATGCATGGGGGCTACACCTGACTGAAACAGAGAGAGATATCCAAGGTGTTTCTGCAGAAACTACCTATCTCACACATTAACACTGCTTTGGACCTGCGCCATGGACGTTGCTGTGGACCTGGTGCTGGGTGCCTCACTGCACCCTCAGGGTGAGCACAGTACCCGCACAATGTGACGGTGTGTAGCTACTCTGTGCCAGTACAACACACGGTCAGTACCCCCTACCAGGGGGTGGGGGGGTGGTGGGGGGGTGGAGGGTGGTGGGGGGGTGGGGGTGGGTGGGGTGGGGGTGGGGGTGGGGGGATGGGGGGATGGGGGTGGGGGGGCAGGATCTTCCACCAACAAATCCACATTGTACATCTCTGCAATGGTGGCATTAGAGAGGACCATCGACCCCAGTCCTGCTGGGGAACGGGCACCCTCCAGGGCAGTCAATGCAGATCTGCACACATCACATAAGGCAATGGCAAACAGGCACAATGCTGGAGAAGCTCAGCTACCCCCACCCCCCTATCTGACATTCACCAGCAGAGGGTACAGTCAGTCTCCACTCACTGCACCCTATAAGGTGCTCCAGCCATACACATGTGAACTGCAGACAATCTACTAGCTAGCACATATTCCTGGAGAAATTATGTGCACCAAAAACAGGATGCGAGCACACACACCAAGCAGGTATGTCATTGATTGGGACCCAGAAAAGACAACCTACAAGTATCACTTAAGAAATGCTCGATAGCATGCTGTGGTCACTGCTCAGTCAGGGTGAGAGTGACCTCCCAGCATGACATGCTGTGGCCACCCTGTCCATGCAGGTGGTGGTTGGGCACTACCATTTCCCAGCCATTGCCCTATACCCTGTACAGATGCATCCTGCCCAGGCCACCCTGTTCGGGCCATACCCACAGTACCTTGCTCCTCATTATGCACATTGGCAGGCTAACACTGGAAACAGTGCAAGTAGTGTGGGCTCAGTAAGCTGTAGGCAGCCACAACACACTGGATAGACATACACACACTCCCACAACCTATGCCAGCATTGTGCAAATATGTAGGTTTGTGGCAGCCCTGGCCGCCACACCAGTTCGGGGCACAGTGCGAGCATTGCTATGGCACGCAATACTGCTGGGGTCACTCCCCGGGGTGGTAAACACTATCAGAAGCAATAACTGAAACACACTCCACAGATATCAGAAAGGTTGCTATGATGAATCTCTATCAACAAATCGTGTTTAACTTAGGATTTGATAGCCGACATTACTCATAGCAACCTTTTGATATATGTGGAACGTGTTCCCAAGTTTAGGACGGCATTTCTAAGGTATGCAGGTGCCAATATTGGGAGATGCTGCTCCACGCAGGGCCCAACAGCCTGACTCTCTATGAGACTTTGGATAGTGGAGCCTGTGGGTGTGGGTGTTTGTGCCCCTGTTGGCCGCTGCTCTAGGGCAGAGGTTCCCAACTCCAGTCCTGGTGGGACAAACACTGTTCTGGTTTTCATGCTGTCCCTAATGAATATGCATGAGATACATTTGCATACAATGGGGACGATGCATACAAATGCAGCACAGGTATATTTATTAGGTAAAGCATGAAACCTGAATGGTGTTTGGCCCTCCAGGACTGCATTGGGAAACTCTGCTCTAGGGATTGCACATGTTTAAGGTGTCTATGCTCTGTAGGGTAAAATATAGGCATTTCAGGCATGTTTATTTTATCTGCAATAAAGGTTCTGTCTTTATTAACATGGTTTAGTACTGGGTAAAATTTGGGGACAAGGTTGGCAGGAGCCACAGCTGGGACTTGAACTTGTGACTTTCTGCCCCTGAACACACTGGCTGTGTGTACTGCACCAAACTGTTGCCACAGGGACAGGTCATTCCCTGGGGATACCATGACTGTTTGTCAGACAAACCTTGTCTGTTGCAGTACACGGCAATCACCTAAACGGGGCTTGGCTGTGGTCTGCTGTGGGCAGATGCCACTGCCCCCTCTGCCACCAGCACCCCTCAGACACCATGCTGACATGCCCTTATGCTGGTGGTGCTGGTGGTGCACAGTCCCAGGCCATCCAGTGTGCTGGTAGGCAGCTGCCTATGGTGTGGGTTCTCGGGTAGGGGTGCCTACATGGACATGCACGCTTCCCCCTGACAAGGCCTGCCAATGTTCTGTGCCTTTGGGGTACCTGCTGGGTAATATCCCCTGTGACACTGTGGGACACACACTCGTGCCCATGTTGGACCTGCGTCGGTTGCTGTCTTGCTGCTTTACAGTTTCGGCATGCCTACGTGCCACCTAGGCATCTGCCTAGTCTGCACTGTGCCCCAGCTGGACCACAACATGTGCCTCCTGCAGCTCCCTGTATCCCATTTATTGCATCATTACAGTTGCTCTTTCCTACGTGCCCACTCTGCTGTTGCTGCACATGTGCACGCCATAACAAACCTGCCCAATATAAACAACCCCCCCCCCCCCTGATCACTGCTATTTCAATGTGGGATCATTCACTTTGTAGGGGGACAGAGAATAGACCCGTCCAAACATGATATCTTCCTTTTTACGCTTTCTCAGTAGTGTTGCTTTATATTTATCATTAATATCACTATTGGCCAGCTTGGTTATTGGATTTCAAATGTGGTTTTGGTCATTTTATATGTTTATATACCTTTTTGGTTCCTGCACATGTATCACTACTATCACTTTTCTGAGTTTCCCTGCCTTTGCTGTACATTGCTGACTGAAATGGTTTCTCTCTGCTGCAAATGTGCCTCTAACGCGGATTTCACAGCATTAGTGTGCCTGGAGCCTCTCCCCGCCCACTCTCCACCCAATGACCCCTATCTCCACCCTCTGGGAGGCCTTACTCCACCCTTCAGACCCAGATTTCACAGCGTTAGTGTGCCTTAATGCCGCTGCCAAAGTTATTGCGCAATACTGACGTTATTGCGCGATTATCACGTGATAACATCGCCGCTGCTACGTTAAGATGGTTTAGTAAACATACCCCTTAGTCTACGTTGGTAAGACCAGACACAGTGTTAAGACAAGGATTATAGAACACCATAGTGCTATCTGTTGCGCTGCTGTCCAGAAATCCTTCGTGACACATTGGCTAGAGGCTTCTCATTCTTCAAATGATTTGAAGTTTGTAGTTCTGAAACACATTCGGCCACACTGCAAGGTGGGGACCTTGATAAAACCCTTCAGCGTTTGGAACAAAAGATGATTTTTGAACTTGGCTTTCCTCATCCTCACTGTTTGAACCAAGAGTCAGACCTCTCTGTTTTTTTTTAATTTGGTTTCATTTAGCTAATTGTTTTCTGCACCATTTTTAATTGTTTTTTTATGTTTTAACATGATGTTAATTTATGTATCATGTTTATTTATCACTATGAGTACCTTCCTTTTATTTTGATATACGGACTAGTTTTTCAGGGCTTTACTTTCTGGCCCCCCCCCCCCCCCTAATTCCTCCTTTCCTCCCTACCTTCCCTCTCTCCCCTTTCCCCTTTCTTCTCTCTCTCCTCCTCTCTCTCTTTCTCCTGTCTCCTCCCCTCACCCTTTTTCCCCCTTCTTTCCCTCGCCTCCCCCTTCCTTCCTCCCCTTCCTCTTCCCTCCCTTCCCCTTCCCCTTCCCTCACCCCCTTCCCCTTCCCCTTCCCCTTCCCCCTCCTTTTCCCTCCCCCTCTCCCTTTCCCCCTTCGCCCTCTGTTTCCTTTATTCTTTTATTCGTTGTATTCCTTTTTTATTCTTTTAATTATTTATTCTGTTATTAATTCCCTCTACATGTGGGCAGTTTTGTTTCTATCCAGAGGTCCACTCTTTCTAATATTGTGTTTCATTTACTTTTTGACTTTTTCTGATGTTGCTCCTTGGGCACCTCTTAGGCACCACTGGAAGTCATTATTTTGTTCCCTCTCAATGTTTTCATTTTACCTCCAATCGCATTATGTTTTTCATGCCAGTATATTGGCTCAGAGAATCCCCTTCATACTGAGGTTTACTTTTTTCTGCATATTGATTTTTATACAATGCTTACAAGCTCCAATGCATGATAATATATGGGTTTTTTCCCCATGTTTTTAACATTTTCCCTCCTGGTTTAAGTTTGTTGGCATTCTTTTGAGCTTGGTCTCCTGCAGCACAAGCTGTCCACTCTTGACAGTTCTAGGTCCGTCTGCTACCTGCTTTGTTTTATCTTTCCCACTGTGGCAACCAGTTTGGTTATTTTAGAGTTATAATATGTTACAGCATAATTTTGTGTGAAGCAAGGTATTTTAATATCTTATGCTTTTTTACTCCATGATGCAGATCGTGCTCTGAAGCAAGCTATTTCATAGCGATAGTGGTTTTACATGTACGATTTTTGTTTTTTTCCCCCTTCCCCTTTAGAATTTAATGTTTGGCTGCCATGTATACTCTTTCGGGGCATTCTTTTTGTTTTGCTGTTTAGAACTTCCCTAGTTTAGTGGCCACTTTGTTTTTCCAAAGTGGATTATCCTTCATAAGATGAACAGCATAGTTACCGCACTCCCGATCTCTAAGTTTCACATCACTTTGCCTCGCTCTCATTTGGGACTTCTACTCTCAGTGTCTTTGGTATGCATTTGGTGAATACTCCTCATGGTAGGCAACACCGATGATTCTGTGAAATGGTTTTCCAAGGCCTCTTGTCCCTCTTGAGCTGATTTACACAATGCTTTATTTGAGTCTTATCCGGGGCTCTCTCCATTTCTGCTCTTGCTTCCTGGGCGTCCTGCCATGGCTTCTGCTACCTTTGGTTTTCTCAATACTAATTGTTAAACTTTATTTCCTTTGTGCTTTCCACTGGTTCCATGATTTTATTGATTTATTTATATATGTGTTTATTTGTTCATAGTTTTTTATTGTATCTGAATGTCTCTACAGGTTTCATTGCCTTGTAGAATAACAGTTGGTAAGTTCTCATTTCTGTTTAGTCTTTCATTTTTCACATTGTTTTAATATTAGACTTTGAAGTACCATTCACTGATGGATAAAGAATAGGTTATGTGGTTTTACCCGGACCTTGCACTCTTTTTTTTCTTTTTTATATATACACCTGTTACCTTTTATATATATTTATTTGTTTATTGATGTCTTTATACCATATATACCCTGTTAAATGATGAATTTTTATTGAATCATATAGCTTTTATGGTTTCATGGGCTTATTTCTTCTGTTGGCATTTGGTTTTATTATTTATGATATGACTTGTTCTATTAGTGTATTTGGTTAGGTTGTATGTATTATTTATTTATTTATTCATTGTTTATTATTTGTTTTATTAGAAGTTATTGCACCCCTGAAGAAGGCCCCCAGCCAAAACATGTTAGACTATACCTCTATGTTCACTAATACAGTTTCATTCCATGGTGGTTTTGTGTTCCTGCTTCTTCTGTGTCTGCTGTTGCTGCAGGAATGGAGTTTTTCTTGCTTGTGTATCTGTCCCTGTATCAGGTCATGCCCTCAATCTGCCCCAACACCACTCCCTCCCAATCCATCCAGTGCTCCCCGCACAACGGCTCTGTATGTGCAATGAGCAATTAGAGTGGAATACAGTTCCAGCCATTAGCGCAGGGTGGATTTCCAACCCCGCTATTCAGTGTGCAGAATTGACCCCATAATGAATCTGGGGGCTAGAGTATGGTAACATACTGTGATAATGACAGCTCTGTAGAGCAAATGCAATGGGAGGAAAATGAGCAATATACCTTTAAGGGTAAAGGCAAACAAGGTTCCCATAGAAACCTCAAGCTTCTATCTAGAACTGAGCCTTGTCATAGCAGTGAGTAGGAGCTGAGTGGAGCCCTAACAAGTTTCACATGAGCAGCCAGAAGGGTGTGGCTGCTGAGGAAAGATGTTTTAAACCTGCCTCAGAGTTCAGTGCAGGGGAGCAGCAGAGAAGGCAAGGGAAGAGGCAGCAAGAGAGGCAGCAGGGAAGGCAGCAAGTGAAGCAGCAAGAGCAACGAGGAAAGCTGAAGCCACGAGGGAAGCCAGCTGAACAAGGAAAGCTATGGAACCCAGAACAAGCTAAGAAGGATTCTGGAAGGTCTGTTTCCTATACTCCAGGAACACTGGAAGCAAACCCAAAACCTCTGTTAAAGCAACCCAAGGAAAAGGTAGAAAAGTTTACCTTCACACGGGGAGAGAGCTCTGATTGCAGAGAGGGCATTGCACGTGAAAAAGGTACATCTGATATAATCCTTAGCAAGAGATATGCTGAAGATATTATACAGAGGTTAAAGACCAGTGCTAACCAGAGCCAAGATAGCACTGCAGTGAAAACAACTCCAGTCAGAACTAGAAACATTCCAAGTAAGTGTTATGAGACAGATTCAAAAACTGTAGTTAAAAGCTTACGAAGGAATCAATTTCCTGCCTTAGACAAAGTGACTGAAAACCAGAGAGAACAGTTTATAGAACAACTGCAGGAAGTTCTTAATAACCTTCAGTCTAATTCTGGTTTTAAAAGTTCCTTAGAGCAGAATGATAATGGAGATTGTGAGGAGATGATATTTGATGTAGAAGAAACTCCTGATATGAATGACGTTTGTGAAATGGATTGCTCTTTTTGTGAGACCAATCACCTGGACTTACGTTAAACAACCTTTGCAGGAGAGGAGTTCAAAGCTGTTTTCTGACTCTCTGAAAGAAGGACATTGTGCTGAAATAATTAACTCTGCCTGAGCACTACTGTGAATGAAACAGTTTACCTATGCTTTATTTCTCAACTTTAATTGCTCCTGTTTTCCTATTATTTTGGGAGAAAATAATCCATGCCATGTTTTGCGCTGTGAATTCTATTTGAAAGGGAGAAACCCAAATAAATTTATCTGTTTGCCTGAAACCTCGAGTCACAACACTTTGTTGGATAGTAATCAAGACTACAAGTCCCAGCATCCCTTGCTGGCACAACAGCCATAGACATTACTTGAAGACAAAATAGAGGTCGCCCTTGCCCTTGAGCCACCGGCCCTAGGCGGGGGTAGGACAAATTGGCGTAGTTGCTGCAGTTCAAGGCACAAGCACGCATGCGCAAAGGATTTAAAGGCGCAAAAATATTGAAATCAAGCTACAGGAAGACGTCTAGCAGAGCTATTTCCGGACAGAGAAGGCGTGTCTGCTACTGTGGAGACCAACGTTGCTCACAAGCCTGACGCACCACTAGTATCAGGTAATTGGTGTCTAACAGGGTTACCTGAGGATACTTGTGCTGTGGATATCAGTGTAGCTGGTGAGAAAAGTTAATAATACTTTCTATACTGTGGTACCGCACTTGGGTGGTTGCGTTTGTCTGCTTTATCGTTTCAGAATGGCTATGGAGACGAAAGAAGTACTCACCTGGATGGCATCACAGTCTGAGCGACAACGTGAGCTAGCAATAGAAGCTCAAGAGTGAGCTGCAGCCCGGATGGAAGCTCAGCAAAGGTCGCTCATCCAAATGATGGAAGCTTGGATCCAGAGTATAAAGAAGGAGCCAGAACCTGTTTCTCCTTCACCAGGTTCATCCCGGTTAAACCAAGCTCATGCTTTAGGACCCTGGTCCAGGGAAGCATGGAACTTTGGACAGTTAACTGATAGAGACAATCTGGATGATTTCCTCAAAACATTTGAGCGAGTAGCTCACTTGATCAATTGGCCTAAAGACCAATGGGCGATCAGGTTAGCGATGTCTCTCACCGGTGAGGCATTGACCGCTTACCAGACCGTACCACCAGCTTTAGCTAATGATTATGATGAGGTTAAAAGAGCTATCAAAGATAGGATAGGTCTAACTCCCTCGGTGTACCACCATTTATTTAGGGATACTAAATTAATGCCCGGTGAAACACCCAGGACTGGTAAACAAATGGATGGAACCAGATGGTAAGAGCCTTGAATCAGTGTTAGACAATATAATATTGGAACAATACATGAATGCTGTCCCTGAAAATGTCCACACTTTCCTGATTTTGCAAGGTTGCAAAAGCTCCCAGAAAGCGACCATGCTCACTGAGCGATTTCTTGAAGCAAAAGGAAGCGCACAGGAGAAAAGCATAGCTTCTAGGAAGGCAGCCAATGCATTTTCAGAAAGGAAGGAGAAAGCAATGAATGTTGTTGATACACTATGTTTACCTAAATGTAATAGAAAATATGTAAGGAAAACATGCTTTAAATGTGGCAGTGATGATCATTTACAGCATAACTGTAGGGGTAAAAACAGCGCTAGTAACCACTAACCCAGGACAGGTTAGAGAGGGTTTCCTCTTAGCAGTAACAGTCCAGGGAGTGAATGCGAATGCCTTACTAGATTCTGGATCCAACCAGAGTATGGTATCAAAAAGGCTTTGGCAAAAGATAGAAGCCCAAAGTAAAACCATACCTTGTCTACCCCGTGGCACTGTAAAAATCAGATGTGTGCATGGTGCGGCATCCTCATACCCTATTTACAAAGTCCTAATAAGAGGATTAGGCATAGAAAGAGAGATTCCAGTGGCCATAGTTCCACGTTTGCCACAAGAATTAGTATTAGGCAGAGACTGGCCTCAGTTTCAAAAGGGTATTCAACAGAGTTTGCAGAAGAAGGAAGGTATGATAGCTGCAAGCACCCCGCTTGAAGCACTGGATAAGAACACGCATAAACTGATGGCAGTTCCTAATCCCTTATTTGGGAAGACGCAAAAGTCCCCATGACAGTTGCCCAAAGGAGAGGAGGCCAAGAAACCCGTGTTCATCCTAAAATACTGTAGGATGAGTCCAGACGCGCACCCACCCAAAAGAGCTTCTCCACAAGCAGCCGGGTTTCATTTATACAGCGCTGAGGATGTGACTGTCCCTAAACATGGCAAGGCTTTGGTAAATACAGCCCTTCAGTTGGAACTACCGGCTGGATGTTATGGACGCATCGCCCCTCGTTCCGGCTTAGCTGTGAAATACTCTATCGACGTGGGAGCCGGCGTCGTGGACCCCGATTATAGAGGTGCCGTTAAGGTACTGCTCTTTAATTTTGGATCTGAAGATTTCAGAGTAAACATAGGCAACCGCATAGCACAGATCATATGCGAGAGGGTTGGGTTTCCTCCTCTTGAGGAAGTGCACATGGTCTCTAGTACAACTAGAGAAGCCCAAGGGTTTGGTTCAACAGGGCGGGCTGACCTCCAAGGATTGGCGGCAACAGTCGAAGAAAAAGCAGAGGATGACTTAGGCCCCCAACTAAGTGATTACAAGAAGACCCCTGAGCCAAGGATGGGAGAAGGGCTGTCGTGGACTCAGAAGAGACAGCTAGAACAGCTGATAGAGAGTTTCTTGGACGTCCTAACACCTCTTCCTGGACATACTCAGCTCGTCGCACATGAGATTGTAACCCCCCCAGGAGAAGTAGTACGACAGCGCCCATACAGGTTGCCGGAAGCACAGAGGCAAGAAGTCGTAAATCAAGTAAGGGAGATGTTGGACCTAGGCATAATTGAGGAATCCAAAAGCCCGTGGAGCAGTCCCATCATGTTAGTCCCCAAGCCAGATGGAACGCTCCGATTTTGTATTGATTTTAGAAGGGTCAATTCCCTATCAAAATTTGATGTATACCCTATGCCACGCATAGAGGAGCTCCTCGATCGCCTGGGGAGGGCCACGTATCTGACAACACTAGACATGACCAAGGGCTATTGGCAGGTGCCATTAACCAGGGAATCCCGCCAGAAAACAGCCTTTATCACCCCAATAGGCCTGTATCAATTTAAGCGAATGCCCTTCGGTCTACATGGAGCGGCGGCTACGTGCCAAAGGCTGGTCGATTTGGTACTCCGACCTCATCAAGCATATGCAGTGGCGTATATGGATGACATCATCATCCACAGTACTAACTGGGAACAGCACCTATCAAGGTTAAGAGCAGTATTACAGGCCATGCGAGATGCTGGCCTAACACTAAATCCAGCCAAGTGTATGTTCGCAAGCCAAGAAGTGAAGTACTTGGGCCATTTGGTTGGGCACGGTACTGTAAAACCCTTGATAGACAAAGTTGAAAGCATGAAGACCTTTCCTCAACCCACCAACAAGAAATAACTTCAAAGTTTCTTAGGTTTAGTTAGGTATTATAGGCGGTTTATTCCACGTTTCGCGGAGAAAAGTGCCCCTTTATCAGACATGCTAAAGAAGAACCGGCCCAATCAGCTGCGATGGACCCCAGAGGCAATCACCGCTTTGGAATGCTTAAAGGCCGAACTATGTGCTGCCCCAGTTCTGCGAGGGGTTGAGTTCGACCTACCATTTATCTTACAGACTGATGCCTCCAACACTGGACTAGGGGCTGTGCTATCTCAAAAGCATGCTGGTATAGAGCACCCAGTGCTATTTCTAAGTAGAAAGCTGTCTCCCGCGGAGAAAAATTATTTCACAATAGAGCGGGAATGCCTCGCCATAAAATGGGCTGTAGAGTCTTTGAAGTTTTACCTGGCAGGTAGGAAATTTCTTCTCATGACTGATCATGCCCCTCTAAAATGGCTTGGACAGATGAAAGACCAAAACGCGAGATTGACGCGGTGGTATATGGCGCTGCAAGTGTTTGACTTTACCATCGAACACAGAGCTGGCAAGCTACATCAGAATGCGGACGCATTATCTAGGATTACATGCTGCGATGATGTCATCAACTCAGCCTGTAATATCTTAAGGGGGGATATGTGATAATGACAGCTCTGTAGAGCAAATGCAATGGGAGGAAAATGAGCAATATACCTTTAAGAGTAAAGGCAAACAAGGTTCCCATGGAAACCTCAAGCTTCTAGCTAGAACTGAGCCCTGTCATAGCAGTGACGTAGGAGCTGAGTGGAGCCCTAACGAGTTTCACATGAGCAGCCAGAAGGGTGTGGCTGCTGAGGAAAGCCGTTTTAAACCTGCCTCAGAGTTCAGTGCAGGGGAGCAGCAGAGAAGGCAAGGGAAAAGGCAGCAAGAGAGGCAGCAGGGAAGGCAGCAAGTGAAGCAGCAAGAGCAAAGAGGAAAGCTGAAGCCACGAGGGAAGCCAGCTGAACAAGGAAAGCTATGGAACCCAGAACAAGCTAAGAAGGATTCTGGAAGGTCTGTTTCCTATACTCCAGGAACACTGGAAGCAAACCCAAAACCTCTGTTAAAGCAACCCAAGGAAAAGGTAGAAAAGTTTACCTTCACACGGGGAGAGAGCTCTGATTGCAGAGAGGGCATTGCACGTGAGAAAGGTACATCTGCTATAATCCTTAGCAAGAGATATGCTGAAGATATTATACAGAGGTTAAAGACCAGTGCTAACCAGAGCCAAGATAGCACTGCAGTGAAAACAACTCCAGTCAGAACTAGAAACATTCCAAGTAAGTGTTATGAGACAGATTCAAAGCCTGTAGTTAAACGCTTACAAAGGAATCAATTTCCTGCCTTAGACAAAGTGACTGAAAACCAGAGAGAATAGTTTATAGAACAACTGCAGGAAGATCTTAATAACCTTCAGTCTAATTCTGGTTTTAAAAGTTCCTTAGAGCAGAATGATAATGGATATTGTGAGGAGATGATAATTGATGTAGAAGAAACTCCTGATATGAATGACGTTTGTGAAATGGATTGCTCTTTTTGTGAGACCAATCACCTGGACGTACGTTAAACAACCTTTGCAGGAGAGGAATGCAAAGCTGTTTTCTGACTCTCTGAAAGAAGGACATTGTGCTGAAATAATTAACTCTGCCTGAGGACTACTGTGAATGAAACAGTTTACCTATGCTTTATTTCTCAACTTTAATTGCTCCTGTTTTCCTATTATTTTGGGAGAAAATAATCCATGCCATGTTTTGCGCTGTGAATTCTACGTGAAAGGGAGAAAGCCAAATAAATTTATCTGTTTGCCTGAAACCTCGAGTCACAACACTTTGTTGGATAGTAATCAAGACTACAAGTCCCAGCATCCCTTGCTGGCACAACAGCCATAGACATTACTTGAAGACAAAATAGAGGTCGCCCTTGCCCTTGAGCCACCGGCTCAATACACAATACACATAAGTAGTGGACAAGAGGGTGAGGAGTATCAGGATCCAAAAGTGGCTTCAAAGAGGTGGATTTTAGCCTGGATTTGAATAGGGCTAGAGAAGGGGTTGGACACACAGAATCAGGTAGTTTGTCCCAGACATATGGAGTAGCAAGATGGAATGAACAAAGTCTGGATTTGGCAATGGGAGAGAAGTGCACAGATAAAAGGGATCTGCCAGAGGAGCGAAGTTCCCGAGGAGGGGTGTAAAGTGAGATAAAAGAGGAAAGGTAGTGAGGAGCCACAGAATTAATGCACTTGTAGGTCAGTAGGTGAAGTTTGTGGTACCGCAGAGCCAATTCATGGAGAAAAAAGGGTTTTAAATCCTGAAAAAAGATTTTATCATCAGCTGCAATATTATGAGGAGCCCAATAGAGGGAGCAGGAGTGACCTTCCAAGGCCCAGAGAACTGCACCTCAGAGCTGATGAGGTAATGCAACCTAACAGCCAATGGAGAAAAGGGGGAGTTCCCCTGAAGAAAGGCTGGGAACTTGAAAAGGAGGAGCTAGGACAAGTTAGAGAGAGACCAGGGAGAGAGAGACCAAGGGGAGGCATACCAAGGAAGGCCTACCAAAAGGAGGCATACCAAGAAGAGGCTTATCAAGGAAAAGCAGACCACGGAGAGTCACACCACAGAGAGCTTCTGGAAAGGAACCAAGAAGGAGAGCACCATAAGGAGTGTCCAGAGCACCAGAGAGGAAGGAGTTCCTTGCAGGAGGGCATAGTGAATCCGAGGCCACAGAGTTCCAGGAGTCCTTGGTTGAGAGGTACTGGAAAGAAAGGCACAAGGGGAGAAATAAACCCCAGAGTTTGGTGTGAAGAACCGGCAGCAGTAAATGCAAGACACAGTGAGCATTATCTGAGCAAGGATGAAGTCTTTGCTGCAAATGGTAATATTCCTTATTCAAATGCTAAAAGGTGTGAATGTGAAAGAGTGGTGACTCTGCATGAAGGCCAGCTGGAGTGTGAAAAGCCTACTGCTCAAGACAGGCTGAACTACAGCGGGACCAGGCCGTGGGGCTCAACTAAACAAGGTAAAATACCTTTTTATTCTGATAAGCAATATAAGTTAAGAAGACAGGAAACACAAGATACTGGAGTATATCCTCCCTATCAAACTGTTGGTGAAACAGGGCACAAGCCCTTGGTAAAAAGACTGTATAACCTAAGGCAGCCTGCAAGGGGAAGTAACTGCCATAACAAACACTCACATGGGCGCGGCCCTGACTTGAATGCTGAACATTGGAAGCTAGTAAATGTGTTATATGAGAAACCTCAGTACGCTCCTCAAGAGTTTACTGACACTGATTCACAGCTGTCTGATACTCAGCCCATGCAGGTGGAATTCAACGAAGACCCACCTGAAACCCCGATGGACTGTAGCTACTCTCAGGCAGGTAGCCTAAGGTCTGTGCATGAAACATAAAACAGTGAACAGTAGCGAATGCCTGTAAAGTTTGTTTATGCCAAGTACTGTGCAGCAACAGTTAAACAAAGCAAGTGTGAATATATTTTCTTTTTGTTGCCTGAAGCAAGGTTTCTTTCAGTTTGTTGAAGTAGTCTCCCATAACTTGAACCATTGTGCTTAAAGGGAAATAAAGCCTTATTTTCCCTACATTCTGGCTAGTGTGTTCTCTTGAACTTTGGCCCTCGGTAGGTCCTGGGAACATTACCAAGACCTCTTACAGAAGGACCAAATTCAAAATATATAAAAAACTCTCATGTCCATCTGACCTGCCATACCAACCTTGGCCTCTGGGGCGGCAGCATGACAAGTTTGAACTGGATGTAGAAACTGATAGGGAGCCAATGAAATGACTTGAAAAGAGGGAGATTACATGAGCATAGCAAAACTGGCGGAAGATAAGCCATGCAGCTGAGATTTGAACAGATTGCAGGGGATAAAGATGATTCAGATGGAGACCAGCGAGGATCAGATTACAATAGTCAAGGCAGGAGGTAACTAATGGGTGGATAAGGATCTTAGTAGTGTGAGTAGAAAGGAAGGGACAAATCTTGCTGATGTTATAGAGAAAGAAGCGACAGGTTTTGGCCATCTGTGCCTAGAGAAAAAGATAGTATTGTCAAAGATGACCCCAAGGTTGCAAGCTGAGGAAACAGAGACGAGTGTAGTGTCATCCACAGAAATACAGAGGGGAGAAAGGGGAAGGTGGGTTTAGAGGGAAAGATAAGGAGCTTGGTTTTGGCCATGTTCAATTTCAGACAGTGGTGAGACATCCAGACAGCAATGTCGGATAAGCAGGCAGAGATCTGGGACTGGATTCCTTGAGAGATTTCAGATGTAGAGAGGTAGATCTGAAAGTTATCAGCATAAATATGGTACTGAAAACTAGGGGAGGAAATAAGTGCACCAAAGGACTGAGTGTAGAGTGAGAAAGGTAGAAGTCCCAAGATAGAGCCCTGAGGTACACTATCTGAAAATGGGAGGGCAGTAGAGGAGGATCCACCCCAACATGCACTAAAAGTGCACTGGGAGAGATAAGAAGAACACAAGGACAGAACAGAGCCCCTAAAATGGACCCTGAGGAGAGAGTTAAGCATAGCAAAGAGACGGTGAGGATAAGGGGCAAGAAAGTTAGTCAGATGGACATAATACTCTTGCTTGGTGAGTGCTATGACTGACTGAAAATTGGTTAGAATGAATTTGAAATGCAGGTAGTCAGTAAGTATACATGATTTAAGCCAAAGGTGCTCAGCTGAGCAGGCACAGAAACGTAGGTAGTGGATTGTCAAAGAAAGCCTGGACTGAGGTACAGTATGCCTCACATTTTGTGGAATGGGAGGAGCAAGTGCATCCAGAGCAGAGGAGAGTATGACATAGTGGAGGAAAGAGGTGATAAGACAGCAGTGGAAAGAGCTGAATGGTCTATAGTGTGAAGATTCCTAAACATGTTGGTAGGGATCGGGTAAGACCAGGATGGGGGTGAGCAAGGGTGAGTAAGAGTGAAGATTAGCAGGTGATGGTCAGATAAGGGAAGAACTGAGGTGGAGAGGTTTGAGGGTGAGCAGTTGGAGAATAAAACAAGGTCAAGGCAGTGGCCATGCTTGTGAGTAGGAGCGGTAGAGCACAACTAGAGGTTGAATGAGGCGGTTAGGGAAAGGAGCTTTAAGGCATAGAGGTCAGAGGTAATCAATATGGATGTTAAAATCCCCAAGAATAAGGGAAAGGAAAGATGCATCCAGAAAGGAGGAGAGCCAGGAGTCAAAGTCTGTGAGAAAAGTAGAGGTGAACTTGTTGGGGTTCAATAAATGACAGCTACCTGGAGAGGTAGTAGAGTAAATAGGCAGATGGTGTGGACTTCAAAGGAAGAAAAGGAATTAGATGGAGGCAGGAGGGGCTGAAATTGGCAGGACTGAGAAAGTAGAAACACAACACCACCACCAAGGCCAGTGGGCTGAGGTGTAAGGGAAAATACATAGCCTCCATGATAGGGAGAAGAACCACCAGATACAGAGTATTAGAGATAAAGAAGTCATGAATGAAGGCAAGTTTATTGGAGACAGAATGTGCATTCCACAAGGTGCATGAAAAAGGGAGAGAAGAGGGAGAAAGGAGAGGGATATGAACCAGATTTGAGAGGTTACATATTGATCTGCCTTTGGAGTATGAAAAAAAGTCTAGGGGTGACAATGTTGGGATTGATATCTCTAGATGAGAGAAGGAGACGGAACAGGAGAGAACAGGGGAGAGGGGAGGCACAATGGAAGTAAAGGTGAGGGTCCCTCAGTGAGAGTGGAGATGGCTGAATGAGAAGAAGAAAATGGTAAAGCTCAAGGGCAGATGGAAGAAAAAAGGGTAGAGGAGATGAAGACAGTAAGGAGTGAGAAATAAAAATGGTCTGTTTGTTTTTTAAGTGCCATTGAGTCAATGCTGACTCCTGGTAACCCAGCAGTCCCTGGGTTTTCTTATCAAAGTATGACTAAGAAGCAGACTGTTAGGTCTTTCCTTCCAAGGCAATGGAGGATAAAGTGACTTGCCTACGGTCACAAGAAGTGCCAGTGGGAATCAAACCCAGATTTCCTGGGTGCTAGGTTGTTGCTCTAACTACTAGGCTACTCCTCTGTTCCTTGCTGGCATGAGGGGGAAAAGATTAGGAGAGGTAATATCAAGAACACAAAGAGAGAGAGAGAGAGAGAGAGAGAGAGGTGGTGCTTGAGTAGATCAGGCTGACCAGAAAGCTCATGTGCTCACTCCATAGGAAGTTACATGGTTGTTAACAGGCATGTGCAGGGCCAAAACAATCCTTTTAAATAAAGACAAGCCAAAGCCTTTTTTTAGTTTTCATTGGAAGTGAGCACTTTCTGTGAGTTCTGTAGCTTTTTTATATACACAAATTGATTGTGGATATGATCATTTATAACAATTTGGGTACATGATTAATTTTTAGGAACACAAATGAGCCCAAAATGTACATGCCTACTTGTTAGGCTTCCCAAAGACCCACTTTCACAGCTTGTCTGTTAATGGTAGAAACCATTATAATGAACAAAATTACTGAAAATGTCATGGATTAATGGGAGAAAGCTAACATGGCTTTAGCCAAGGAAGGTTTTATCTTACTAATCAGTTCTATATTTTTTTGCAGGTGTGAATAAACAGGTAGACAAAGGTGAGCCAGTCGATATAGTGTACTAGATTTTCAGAAAGCCTTTGACAAGGTCCCCTCATGAGAGACTTGACTAAATTAAAAGCTCATGGGATAGGAGGCAGTGTACTATTGTGGATCAGGAACTGGTTAATAGATAGAAAGCAGAGGGTAGGGCTAAATAGCCAATTTTTCCAATGGAGAAAGGTGAATAGTGAAGTACCACAGGGATCTGAGCAGGTCCACTGCTTTTTAACATATTTGTAAATGAACTGGAAATGGGAATAACGAGTGAGGTAATCAAATTTGAAGCTGACACAAAATTATTCAAAGTTGCTAAAACCCAAGAGGATTGTGAACAATTGCAAGAGGTCCTTGACCAATTGACTGGAAGTTCAAATGGCAGATGAAATTTAATGTGGACAAGTGCAAAGTTATGCACCTGGGAAAGAACAACTCAACCTATTGTTACATGATACAAGGTTCCATATTAGGAATCACCACCCAGGAAAAAGATTTAGGCGTCATCATGGATAACATGCTGAAACCTTCCACCCAGTGTGCAGCGCCGGCCAAGACAAAAATAGAATGCTAGGAATCATAAGGTAAGGAATGGAGAATAAAACAAAGGATATTATAATGCCTCTGTATAATTCCATGGTGCAACGCATCTTGAATATTGTGTGCAATTCTGGCTGCCGTATCTTAACAAGGATATAGTGGAATTAGAAAAGGTACAGAGAAGAGCCACCAAAATGGTAAAGGGGATGGAAGGATACCTCTTTGAGGAGAGGCTTAAAATGTTAGGGCTCTTCAACTTGGAAAAGAGACGGCTGAGGGGAGATATGATAGAGGTCTTTAAATAAATGAATGGAGTGGAACAGGTTAATGTAGATCGATTGTTTACAACATCAAAAAGTAGAAAGATTAGGGGACATGCAATGAAGCTACAGGGGTAACCCATTTAAGACTAATATGAGAAAATATTTTTTCACTCAATGCATAACCAGACTCTGGAATTCATTATTGGAGGATATAGTAAAATCTGTTTGTGTAGCTGGGTTTAAAAAAGTTTTGGACAAGTTCCTGGAGGAAAAGTCAATAAACCATTATTAAAGAGGACCTGGGAATCCACTGCTTGCCCTTATACAAGCATTGTGGAATCTGTGTGTCTTTTTGGGAAACTGCTCGGTATTTGTGACCTGGAATGGCCACTGTTGGAAACAGGATACTGGGCTTGATGGACCTTGGTCTGACCCAGTATGGCATATCTTATGTTCTCATGTTCTGCTATCTAAATACTGGACTATTTTAGAGGGTGGCAAAGAAGCAGCTAAGTTTACTCAATTCTTTGTGTCCAGATTTGCAAATTCTTTTTTTGAAGATGCACTTCCTAAATGCCATACACTACACCGGGTTTTCAGGATAATCACAATTAATATGTATGAGAGAGATTTGCATACCATGATGTTGATCCACTTTATAAGTCTCATTACTGAACTGGAGAATGGGGTTGATATTCAGTAGCGGTGGACAGCGCTGTTGCTGCTTTAACTAAGACCCGGATATTCAATGCCAGGGTCACATCCAGTCACCGGCATTGAATATCTGATTAAGAGGAGTAGTAGTAATAGTAGTGGCCAGATAGTGCTGCAGTTAAGTGGGCAGCGGCAGTGGCTGAATATAACTACTGAACAGTTATCTTCAATACTGCCACTGGAACTCCCTGATGCTACAGAGTTAGCATCCGGGCATCTAGCGGCATTAGTAGGGGATTTTCATTTATGTGATTCTGAGTAGCCCACTCAGTGCATGTTAGTCGCTTTGAATATCCCACCTGATACCTCTAATTCTGTGCCCGAATGAGCATTCATCCATCAAACTCATCCCAACCCACTCTGACATCTGATTTCAATTAGGTTTTCAGAATATCCACAATGAATATGTAGGAGAGAGATTTGCATACAATGGAGGTGGTACATGAAAATCTCTCTCATGCATATTTATTGTGACTATCCTAAAAAACTGATTGGCTAGGTGTGTCCTGTGTCAGGTATAGCCTGCTTGTACCCTATTCAGAGAGGAAAACCCAAGTGCAAGTTGCTCCAAGCTCCCCAAGAGCATGTAAGGGAGAGAAACATCAATCCTAGGGAAGAAGAGTCCCAGGAAAATGCTTGGAGGCAGGGCCGGCCCATCCATTGAGCAAGAATGTTTTTTGCACAGGGCCCCGAGGTTTCAGGGGGCCTCGCGCAAAAAACATTCTTCATTAGCACAAGTAGAAAAAAACCCAAACCGGCTGCTGCTGCCGCTGCCGCCGTAGCAGCGGCAGAATCAAATGTCCCGCCGCGGGGCCCCGCCTGCCCGGCAGAGCCTCCCTTCACCATCAGCTCCTGAGTCCCTCCCAATGCGCAGGCTTTCAGAGCCGCGAGAGCTTCAGGGGAAATCCCATCAGCCCCGGCGAGATTAACAGAGCCGCGAGAAGAAAGGGAAACTCTCGCGGCTCTGAAAGCCCGCGCATTAGGAGGGACTCGGGAGCTGATGGTAAAGGGAGGCTCTGCCGGGCAGGCGAGGCCCCGCGGCGGGACATTTGATTCTGCCGCTGCCACGGCGGCAGCAGCAGCAGACGCTTTGGTTTTTTTTAATCTATCAGGGCTGATGGGGGGAGGGGGGTTAGGACTGGTAATGGGCTTTGGGGGGTTAGGACTGGTAATGGGCTATGGGGGGGGGCTGACTGGAAGTGGGTTGATGGGGGAGGGGGGTTAGGACTGGTAATGGGCTATGGGGGGGTTAGGACCAATAATGGGCTATGGGGGGCTAAGACTGGAAATGGGCTGATGGGGGGGTAGGACTGGTAATGGGCTATGGGGGGGCTAGGACTGGAAATGTGCTGATGGGGGGGGGGTAGGAATGGTAATCGGCTATGGGGTGCTAATACTGGAAATGGGCTGATGGGGGTTAAGACTAGTAATGGGCTATGGGGGGGGGCTATGACTGGAAATGGGCTATGAGGGGCTAGGACTGGAAATGGGCTAATGGGGGGTTAGGACTGGAATGGGCTGTGGGGAGGCTAAGACTGGAAATGGGCTGATGGGGGTTAGGACTGGTAATGGGCTATGGGGGGGCTAAGACTGAAAATGGGGTGTTGGGGGGCTTAGGACTGGTAATGGGTTATGGGGGGCTTAGGACTGGTAATGGGCTATGGGGGGGCTAGGACTGGTAATGGGCTGGGGGGGTGGCTAGGACTTGAAATGGGCTGAGTGGAAGGAGGGCTTGATCTGCAAATAGCTGATGGGGAGGGGGCTTGGAATGGAAATGGGCTGTAAGGGGAGGGAGCTAGGACTGGGAATGGGCTGAGTGAGGGGGGCTAGGACAGGAAATGGGCTGATGGAGGGCTACGATAGGACTGGAAATGGGCCATTGGGGGGGGGGCTTGGATTGAAATGCACTCATGGAGGGGCTAGAACTGGAAGTAGGCTCATGGGGAGCTTGGATTGGAAATGGGCTGAGTGGAGAGGAGCTAGGATTTGACATGGGCTGATGATGGTGGGGCTAGGAAAGGACTAGAAATGGGCTGATGGGGGGCTGGGATTGGAAATGAGCTGATGGAGGGACTTGAATGGGGGAGCTAGGACTTGAAATGGGCTGATGGGGGTTAGGACTGGTAATGGGCTATGGGGGGGGCTAAGACTGAAAATGGGGTGATGGGGGGCTTAGGACTGTAAGTGGGCTGATGGGCTTAGGACTGGTATTGGGTTATGGGGGGGCTAGGACTGGGTTATGGGGGGGAGAAACTCTGGGCCAAATTAAGAAGCATGGGTATACCAGAACACCTGATCGTTCTCTTGCACAATCTGTACATTGACCAAGGAGCAACAGTTCGAACAGAACAAGGAGAAACAGAATGGTTTAAAATAAGCAAAGGTGTAAGACAAGGCTGCATACTTTCCCCCTACCTGTTTAATTTATATGCAGAACAAATCATCAGAGAAGCAGGATTGTATGAAGACAACAGAGGTGTGAAGATTGGTGGAAGACTCATCAACAACCTTCGCTATGCTGATGATACCACATTACTGGCGGAAAGTGAAGATGATCTGAAACATTTGCTTCTCACAATCAAAGAACATAGTCTCAAAATGGGCCTGCACCTTAATGTAAAGAAGACAAAGATCATGACAACTGGCATAATCAACAGGGTCATCGTCGAAGGAGAAGAAATTGAAATTGTGAATAACTTTAACCTACATGGATCAACTATCAATAAAGAAGCAACAAGCAGTCAAGAAATCAGACGACACATTGCTCTTGGCAGAATGGCTATGAAAGACCTAGATAAGATTCTCAAGAGCAGAGATGTCTCTCTCCATACAAAAATTTGACTTGTTCAAGCCATGGTATTTTCAATAACATCATATGGATGTGAAAGCTGGACAGTGAAAAAGATAGACAGGAAGAAAATTGAAGCCTTTGAATTATGGTGCTGGGGGCGAATACTGTGTATACCATGGACTGCCCGAAGAACAAACCAGTCTGTACTAGAGGAGATCAAACCTAAGCTTTCTTTAGAAGCTCAGATGACAAGACTTCGACTTTCATACTTTGGACACATCATGCGGAGAGAGAGATCATTAGAGAAAGACATCATGCTTGGCAAGATAGAAGGTCAACGCAAAAGAGGAAGGCCAGCAATGAGATGGATCGATACAATAACAGCAGCTACGGGTACCAGTCTGTCAACAATAAGCTGCCTGACTGAAGACCGAACACAATTTAGGATAGCTATCCAGAGGGTCGCCATGAGTCGACTCCGACTTGACGGCACTTAACAACAACAACAGGACTGGTAATGGGCTGGGGGGGTGGCTAGGACTGGAAATGGGCTGAGTGGAAGGAGGGATTGAACTGCAAATAGCTGATGGGGACGGGGGCTTGGAATGGAAATGGGCTGAGTGGAAGGAAGGCTTGAACTA
The DNA here is from genome assembly GCA_033557465.1 of Ichthyophis bannanicus. Taxonomy (NCBI): domain Eukaryota; kingdom Metazoa; phylum Chordata; class Amphibia; order Gymnophiona; family Ichthyophiidae; genus Ichthyophis; species Ichthyophis bannanicus. The sequence continues at coordinate 846,151,538 of CM066034.1, forward strand.
CAAATAGCTGATGGGGAGGGGGGCTTGGAATGGAAATGGGCTGTGAGGGGAGGGAGCTAGGACTGGAAATGGGCTGAGTGAGGGGGGCTAGGACAGGAAATGGGCTGATGGAGGGCTAGGATAGGACTGGAAATGGGCTGTTGGGGGGCTTGGATTGAAATGGACTCATGGAGGGGCTAGAACTAGAAGTAGGCTCATGGGGGGCTTGGATTGGAAATGGGCTGAGTGGAGGGGAGCTAGGATTTGACATGGGCTGATGGTGGGGCTAGGAAAGGACTAGAAATGGGCTTATGGGGGGCTGGGATTGGAAATGAGCTGATGGAGGGACTCGGATGGGGAGCTAGGACTGGAAATGGGCTGATGCGGGGACTAGAAGGGAGCGGATGCTGGGTGGGGCTAGAACTAGAAGGGAACTGATGTTGGGGGAGGATTAGAATGGGATAGAGCTGGGAGAGTGAAATGGAGAGGGAAAATATTTTGTGTGGGAGGAAAGACAAATCTACAATTGGCCGGATATTGGGAGAGTAAGTTGGGATTGAGGATGGCGGGGTAAAATTTGAGTGGATGAAATAGGAATGAGGAAAGAGCAAAAGGAGAAAGATTAGTATGTTAAAGCAGATGTAGAGAGAGAATGGAAAAAAACTAGAAGAGTGAAGAAAGGACAAATGGACAACAGACAATGGAGAGTTAGCAGAAGACACGAAGAAACCAGAAGAAAGTGGCTGGAGCAATTGCAACTGAAAAAAAATGCACAAAAGGTAGAAAAATATCTCTTTATTGAATTTATTAACTGAAATATGCCAGCTCTGGGAAATGTGCATCATTAACGTCTGTGCTTTGTTTAGTACAAGAGGAAATTAATTTATACTTTTATTTCTACAGTGTTGTTGGGCTTTTGGGGTTCCCAGTTTAATTATTGTCTTCCTGTTTCTACATTGTGATTTCTTGTTTGGTGACGGTCTATGTTCTGCATGTGTAACTGAGCTGAGGTATTCTGTTTATGTAATTCCTATTTGACATTGCCACTTGTTCTCTTTCCCCAGTAGGTCATGTATTGTTGCTCTCTGAAATGTATTGGTTTAATATTTGTAGTGTTGCCTTTTGATAGGTAGGGTCTTGTGCTTTGTGAGTTCTGGTAGTGCTGTTATGATACGGCGGGTTTGCTATGGGTTCTAAATGGGCAGTGTTTGTAGTAGTTCATAATGTGCCTGGCAGTTGTCACTGGATTATAGTAATGTAGAAATCTTTTAGTCTTTCTTTATCCATACAATCATTAAGAGGCATGTTTACTAAAAGTTAGTGTATGGTAACATTATGCAAATATTTATGCAAATGAGGCCCCTTATGCAAATGAGGCCCTGCACCGAGTCTACGCACATGGACCCGCACCCCCCTTGGGCCGCCCCTGCTTGGAGGGATTATGAGGAAGCTGGGTGGAGAATTAGAAAAACCTTCCCTAGAGGAAGAGCAGCATGTAAGGCAAAGGGGTGGAGTCAGTGAACGGGTGGTTTTCTGGAGAACCAGGGAGAAGGGTGTGACTGATGTGCCTCCAGGGGAACATGATCAGTATTTCATGCAGCCCCTGAAGTAACAGCCCACCTTGAAGCTTGCATCTCTCTCACCCAGCCAGCCCGCAGAAACTGTCCAAGCCTATGGAATTGGAATTACCTGAACTGCCTGGCATGATTTCAAAAGGAACGGACTATCAAGAAGCCATTGAACTGAGACAGTAAATTTGTTTTTCTGACTTCTGCTAATATAAGCACAGCTGTGGGGAATGCCCTAGGAGAAGTATGGAACAAGAACTCCCCAACCCAGTTCTAGTAAGCAGAGTGAGAGCAAGGATTTACCCATGCATGATCAACCAAATTAACCGTGGTCCTGAACGTGAGCTTATAGTAGTATTTTGTTTTTCTAAGAGTAGCATTTTTGTGCATGAAATTAAAAATCTCATAAAGAGACAAGGAGCGTGAGAGGGGGAGGGCTTCCCCTTCACTCCGCAGGGGAGAAGCATGTCAGCTGGGATTGAGAAGGCTGGCTGAAAAACCCTCATCTGACTCAGTCTGCAGCCATGAGAGTTTTGGAAGGATGCTGAGAATAATGCAAGCTTGCCTGGATTATTTTTCTTTTGGACATTTGATTGGTTTCCCTTCTAATAATTAATAAATGCTTGATTTATGGAGCTAAAGGAACTATAAAGACTTTTAAACTCTGCTGAATGCTTTATAAGGAGTTGAGCCATAAGGACTGACCTTGGACTCTTTTGTTTGAAGCTACAAGGACAGTGACTGCCAGTCAAGCATGGACTGCAGCATTATTGAGTGGTTCTTTTTATGTGCTGGAGACAAACTGATGATGGTAATTCAGAAAGCTGTTCTTTCACCAGTTCATGCTATTTGTTTTATTTTTGATATAAAGTACAATATACCAGTGATTGAAATCATGAGTGCTTTATTAAGAAGTCAGTGGTGGGAGACCCTGATTCCACACAGCATCAGCACACCCGAACAGGTCCATGCACAGAACCATGTGTGTGACATTCCCAAGGCCTGGGTTGAGAACCTCTGCTCTACCCAGCATCTGAATACTAAGCAGAAAGAAAGGAAAGCCTACAGGGACTTCAATGAAATAACTCCGTTCCCTAATATGATTGGGGCTATAGATTATACTATAGGTATATGCAGCACTGTACAAGTACACAAAAAGCGACAGTCCCTGCTCCACGGAGCTTACCATTTGTTAAGACAAACAGAACACCAGGGACTAGTGATTTCTTAGGGAAATGTTTAAAATACAAATGGGGTGAAGGCAGGAGAATTAGGGGTCAGGATTACTTACTGTACATGACCTTAATTCCACCAAAGAATCATATCATTGACATAGTCTGAATTCCAGATCTGCTGTGATGGATGTACAACATTACTGTTTCCAGTCTCTTGCCATTCCTATAAGGCTAAGTTCGAAGGTTGATTCACAAAAATAAAACTTGCTTGAATTGCATGCACTAACCCTGGTACAAATATTTGGTAACTTCCCATCAATAACTAGAAATTTCACATGAATATTAAGGAATGATATTGACCTGTACAAGCCACAAAAGCGGCATCTTTATTATCTTTCAAGATAACTTAAATCCCCACCTATAATATAATGGGTGAAAGATCCTGCCCCGGTAGGAAAGAATGACAAACTTTGGTATGTGGCCAGTTTAAAGATTCATGGGATGTTTTATAGAATTTGACACTCGGCCCATCAAAGCCTGGTGGTTTATTAGTTCTCACTTTATTGCTTTTTCAGTCTCTGTTTTCAAAATCTCTTTATCCATAGTGATTTAGATACATCTTGACAAGAATCTGTCTGTCTTCTTTGTGCTGCTGACGGAGGAAGACTGGCAGCAGTGTACACATGGCCCTGATGCTGGCAAGATAACACATCCCCACTAGCAAAAATAAAGACCTGTATGGTGGCAACCATATTGTTTTGTTGAGCTCACAACATCTATTTTCTGAAACACAGACCCATATGGTGGCACATAGATGGTCGCATGGGTTATTTTTCCTCTGGTGGTTTTATATTAAAGGGGAATAGATAGAAGTATATTTAGAGATAAGGGGGGGGGGCAGAGTTTTGTGGTGTAATGTAATGAAGATTATTGAAATTTACACAGGGCAAGTAGAGACCGGTTGGTTTGGGAGGAGGCCATATTTTGTTACAAAGAGAATGGTGGAAGGGCCACATTTTTCTGTGAGGTGTGGAGAAGGTTCTTGGGGATAAGGTTTGGGTAGGAGGAAGGGAGGAAAGGTTTTATTTCTCAGATATCTGGGATTTGGGGTTTGTTGGGTACTTTGAGGATTAGGGTATTTGGGAGCAGTGTTGGGTTTTTGTATGTGTGTATGTTGAAAGTAAGTGGTTGCAGAGTTTTACTGGGTTAATTAGAGAAAGATTGGTTGGGATGGAGGCTGGGCACCCTAAACTGGATCCTAAGGGATTTATGGAGTGTGTTGTATTAGAGAGACATGCAGGTGAATAATTTGGAAAATGACTAATATCAATGCAGAAATAAAGATTTTATTATAGAATGTCCTGAAGATTGGATCACCCATCAAAAGATATAAAATTATGAAAGCCACTGCAAATGCAGAAGGCACAAGTAGTGTATTTTCAAGAAAAGCACCTGGATGACAGGGTGCATAAAAATTTGCTAGATCACGGGTTAAAGAAGTGGTGTATTGGTGTATGCGCCCATTGACATGGCATTTGAGGGTGGCAGCTTTATTCAGTAAATATTTAGCTTATCAAATCCACCAGATTTATAATATCCTGGGGGTGTTTTTTGTTTGTAGATGTTACCATGCAAGGTTGAGAAATGGTTTTGGCTAGCGTCTATATATATTAACGTAATGTATATCAACGCATTTTTTTATCAAGAAGTGGTGCATCAGGCTTTGGCAATGACAGATTTACTGCTCCTATTTGCAGGAGACAAATTTTCTAAGGGATCCAAAAATGGATCGAGCATCAGAGTAGTATAGTGAAACTTGGATGGACAAACATGTCCTCTGATGTTTACGTAATTCCTTAGATCTAGTGGATTTTTGGCAGCTGCTACACTCCCAGGAATATGATTATATTCTGGACATCTATCACGTGCTTGTGGTTCACTTTCATGAATGGATTATTGGTTTCTGCCTCTTTATTTACATATATGACACAGACTGAGACTGAACAGACTGAGGTGTCTGACTACTTTATGATTTGGTTTAATCTGGGTGGGGGAGGGGTCTTTGGAGGTAGGTAAGGAGCGAAGGCGCTTTCCTTATTATTTAGGCCAGGACAAATGTTTCAAACATTTTTTGCTAAATAAATGGGAGGAGTAGAGTACTAACAATGGTATTCATAAGGATCTGCCAATTCTTTTGGGAAGCAACTAAAGCAGTTCTTCAGGGAGATATTGGCTATGTGGTGGGTAGAAAGAAAGGCATGGCAGATCATTCATGTGAAAAAGCAATTGCATAAAGACAAGTGGAGGTTACAATGTGAGAAAGATATTAGCAGTAATCTCAACTTGAATTAGCATGGATAAGGCCCTGTTAGTTGTAGGGTATATTGCCGAGAAGGCTTTTGATCGAGTGCTGTAGAGGGTATCTCTTTGAGGTTTGACCTACAAGAACCTTTACAACAATGCACCAGACTATCATCTCTTTTCACTTTATATGCCCCCTCCCCATATTATTTGCATTCTCTTCATGAGAATCAGTAGGTTATTCCCCTTCAAAAGCTAAATTTGAATCTATGTGAAATTCAGCCTTATTCTTCATGGCAGCCTCCCTATGGAACCCTCTGCCTCCTCATATCCATCTCATACCAGCCTTTAAAAGCTTTAAAACCTTTTTTTTAAATTTAGTTTTATTAAATTTATATGTTATAATCAAGACATTAGTCTAAAGCTTGAAAACCTTAATCAAATTGTTTCTTTTTGAACAAGCATTTGAGTTAGGGCTGGGGTTCAAGGCCAACCACATGGTTTCCTCTTAATTATGTAACTGTATTTTTTTCTCTCTTTTACCTATCCTATCAGAGAATGGAGTTCCTTTCAGAATTATGCAACTTATACGATTTTATATAATTTTAATTTGATTTGTGTAAACTGCTCTGAATGCTTGCAAAGGGTAACATATCAAGAACAATAAACCATGAACACAACCATAAACCATATATGAATGTTTAATATCCAAAAATAACATATCTAGGGGAAAGCCGACAATCACCCAAGTGCGCATGGTTCAGAGGGATGTATTCGTGAAGGATACTAGCAAAAGAGGAAAGTTAGGGCATCCCAACAGAGAGATTCCAATAAAGATAAAAGTAAACCAAATGCCCTTAAGTACATAGCAGATGCCCTTAAGCTACTTGATCATGCAGTTCACTGCCATTGCCTTGAGTTTCTCTCCTCTCAAGCCCTTCTGGATCCACTGCAAAATGGCTTTTGTCCTTTACATTCTACAGAAACGTCTCTTGTCAAAGTCTCCAGCAACCTGTTCCTGGAAAAATCTAAAAGCCTTTACTTGATCCTCATCCTTGACCTCTCTGCTGCTTTGGCACTGTTTATTTATTTATTTAGCTGTATTTATATTCCGCTTTTCACTGGGTCAAAGCGGTCAATTGGGGGATACATTTAACACGAGGGGATATGACACACATATGTTAATACTTATAGGGAACATGGGCAATGGAGGGTTAAGTGGCTTGCCCAAGACCACAAGGAGTGCCTATAGGACTAGAAATCCCAGTCCCTCCAGCCTGAGATTGCTTTCCCCAGGTGAGACTTGAACCCCTGGCCCTCCAGCCTGAAGTACCTTGTCCTAACCACTAGACCACTCCTCCCTCTGTTGATCACCACCTTCTCCTCAATACCTTGTCTTTGCTTGTTTTCAAGAGCTGTGTGCTGTTCTGGTTATCTTCTTATCTTTCCCATCACCCTTTTGGTATTTGTGCTGGTGAATCCTCCTCCACTGCTATCCCACTCTCAGGTGGTATACCTCAAGTGTCTGTCTTGAGCCCACTTCTTTTCTCTCTCTATGCACAGTTTCTTAGTGCACTCATCTCCTCACATGGTTTTCAGTACCATCTTTACGCTGACAACTTGTAGATCTACCTCTCTACAGCTGAAATCTCTCTGGCAATCCAGGCCCAGATCTCTGTCTGCCTATCTGACATTGCTGCCTGGATGTCTCACCGCCATTTGAAATTAAACATAGCCAAAACGGAGCTTCATATTTTCCCCCTGAACCCACTTCCTCCTTCCTCCTTTCACAATCTCTGTGGTAACGCTCTTCTTCTCGCCGTTTCCTCGGCTCACAACCATGGGATCATTTTTGACTCCTCCTTCTCCTTATACATCCAACTAATAGCCAAAACCTGTCACTTCTTTCTCTGATTAGCCTAAGAGTAAAGATCAAGAATGTATACCATTTATTATGCAATATTCTCCATATGCATCTGCCATTGCTGGAATTGTGAGGAAATCTTGGATGGTTTTGAGAGTCAGATTTTTTGTGAGAAAAGATTGTTGATATTATATATTAGACAACGGAACCTCAAAGATTACTTATGTCCAGAAGTTTTACCTGCATATACAACCTCTCTGTCAGAAGAATGGGGTTATTTTTCCTGTTCAAAGTGTCAGATTTGGGCCATCACTTTGGAAGATTCAAAATTTGTAAATCCAGTTGATAATAAAATTTACCATCTGCGGCAATGTACTTCATGTGATTCAAGCTACGTTGTATATATTGTTGAATGTCCATGTAGCTAAATTTATGTAGGTAAGATCTCACATTCTTTTCATGTAAGAATGGCAGAGCATAAATCATGCCTTGCGCATCAGCATAAAGAAGCTTCGCTGGTGAACATTGCAAAAATTTAATAATTTCTGGGATTTACGCTGTATCATCATTGATCAAGTCACTGCTAAAATAAGAGAAAGGGATCGAGGGAAGATATTAATTCAGCATGAGTAAAGGTGGATTCATAAGATAAAGGCATTGGAGCCTTATGGACTTAATTCTGCCACTGAATGGAAGGCTTTATTTGTTTAGCCATTATGGAGAAATATAGTGTGGCTGCTAGTTTAAGAAAAGCCTATTATTCAGTGATTTGTATTCTTGAAGATGTCCTGGGATTTTACATTGACTGTTGGCTGATTTTGCTAGTGTTTAATGATTCGCTACACTGTGTATGACGTACTGGAATTCTACACTGACTTATGATCTTGGATTGGTCATCTTCATGTTTTAAATGAATGAGCTTGATGCTGAGAATTCATAGCGTGAATGATGCTGTGAAGAGAAGATTGGAAGCATTTTGGTTCTGCAAAAGCTGAGAGAATTGGATTAATCAAAACCCCTGAAGCAGCTTGATGGTTTTAGCGAAACAGAGGCTTTTGTCAGGTGGAGTGTCTGTAGTTACCATTCTTCATATAAGTGAATCGGCACGATTATAGTGTGTTAGAATAAACGAACTGTTGTTTGGACAAATGAACTGTTCTTTTCAGAGAAAGAAGAAATTAGCTGTAGGTTAGGTAAAACTAAGAAAAATAATGATGAAAGCTTTATTGATATCTGAGAAATGTATGAGAAATATACAAGGAGGTTTTTTTACTGGATCTATATATGATTTGGCTGTCAATGAGATTATTTTTCTCTTTGAAGAGTATGCCCCTTCCTTACTTTATATACTACTAAGACACTTATCCATTCTTTTGTCACCTCCTGTCTAGACTATTGCAAACTCCTCCTTGCTGGTCTCCATCTGAATCATCTCGCTCCCTAAGACTAATCTTCCGCCATCCTCGATATGCTCGTATAACTCCTCTTCTCAAGTCACTTCACTGGCTCCCTATCCATTTCCGTATCCAGTTCAAACTTCTCCTACTGACCTATAAGTGCACTCATTCTTCTGCTCTTTATTACCTTTCCTCTCTTATCTCTCCCCACACCCCTCCTCAGGATCTCCACTCTTCTGGTAAATCACTTCTATCAGTACCCTTCTCTTCTACTGCCAACTCCAGACTTCGATCCTTTCACCTTGCTGCTCCTTATGCCTTGAACAAACTACCTGAGTCTGTACGTCAGGCTTCATCTCTGGTGAGCCGTTCATATAGTGTATCTGGATTTTCAGAAAGCCTTTGACAAGATCCCTCATGATAGACTCTTGGCAAAATTAAAAAGTCATGGGATAGGAGGCAGTGTACTATTGTGGGTCAGAAACTTATTCAAAAGATAGAAAGCAGAGAGTAGGGCTAAATGGCCAATTTTCTCAATGGAGAAAGGTGAATAGTGGAGTACCCTAGGGATCTGTGCTAGGCCCACTGCTTTATTTTTATTGAACAATTTTATTAAAAGTCAAAAGCAAAACAGAGAAATATCATCACAACTCCAGACATATCCAGCATTGGAAGTCATGATACAAGTCTTCCCTAGAACAGAATGCAAATAGACAACAAATAAAATTGCTGAGATCCAGACCTGTTACCTTAGCATTTTTCAATGTATGGATAGCCCATTGAACTTCCCTGAGTGTTATGGGACCCTCCAGCACTGCACGCGTCTCTGATGACAAGCAAGGGAGTCATTTGAGCTGCTGTTGAATACTCAGATCTGACTCTGACAATTGAGAAGTGTAAAGATCTTTATAAAATTGTGCAGAGTTGTGTCATGTCAGTCAACTTCCTCACTACCAAGTGCTATGGGGATTTTAAGACAGTGATTTTTGGTGTTGACGCTTCAACTGCCACAATAGCAGTCGGCCTGCTTTGTTACCATGTTCATAATATTGTTGATGCGTTCTCAACATGGTTAAGTGATGTCCTCTGTTTCTAAAGCAGTGAGCTCTCCGTGAAGTCAAACCAACCTACGTCACATGGAGAGGCTGTCCCCCTGTCTATGAAGAACCTCCAGTCGAGAAATCAGTTTGCACAATTCCTTCTGTTGAAGTGTTTTTTCAGTTTTTAAAAGCCGTTGTTAAGGAAATCAGCTGGCCACACAAGACCACCTTTCCTTCCTCCCACAAAGTGAAGACAGTAAAGCTAAGATACTCCCACCACTCAGCACAGATAACCTTTAAGAAGTCCCAATTTTTAAGTAGCGGGGGAGAGCCCCTTTCAACCACACTCCACTCCAAAGATAATAAGATATGATCGGAAGGTCCCATCAGTCCAATCATCATCTGGGAGACCAACGACAGAAGGGAGCGGGAAATTAGCCAGTAGTCTATGCAAGAATGTATATTATATACTGAGGAGAAAAAGGTATAATCCCTTTCCCCAGGGTGAAGCGTGCGCCAGGCATCAATGAGGACCCAATCTGCCATTAAAGTTGTTAGTTGTGAAGGATTTAATGTAGAAGCACTTCCAATTCCAATTCTATCTATAACAGAAAGCACCCAGTTAAAGTCTCCCCCTATGAAGAGTTCCCCTTGTACACATACTCTGAGAGTCCTTGCAGTGTATACATAATCTCTGTGGGTGGAATTTATTTAACTAGGCTTAGATACTGCTTTTCTATCAGTCAAAGCAGTGTACATTCAGGTACTGTATATATATATTTTTCCCCTGCCCCTGAAGGGCTGACAATCTATGTTTTTGGGTTAAGTGGCTTGCCCAAGGCCACAAGAAGTACCTGTGGCCTTGGGCAAGCCTAGAAACCCCAGTCTTTCCAGCATAAGGTTGCTGTCCTATAGCAGGATTCAAACTCCTGGCCCTACGGCCCAAGGTAACTTGCCCCAACCATAGGCCTTTCCTCCCTATGTTGACCAATGTGATGAGTGACCCATGTAAAGAGCCAACAAGTATTAAGTAGTGCCCGGAAGGGTCACTGTGCTGAACAGTCACTGTGAAAGGACAAGTGTGGGAGAACATGGTGACCATACCACGTTTATATGAGGAGAGACTAGAAGTAAAAACTTGCAGAAATTTCTGGGAGACAAAATGTAGCTGATCTTGTGAAGTCAAACGTGTCTCCTGAAGTAATGCCACATCTGCATGTGTTCTATGTATGTGATCAAGAACTCGTCTCCTCTTGATTGGGCTGTGAATTCCTCTGACATTCCACAAGACTAACTTAGTCATCAAGTCACTGAAGCAGTGCAAACTGAAATCTGCTCTGCGGTGCTGGGCCAGAGTTCACCACTGTCAAAAAAGAAACTGATCAGATTTCCCCACAACTGCCCCCCCACTCTTCCATTTCACTCGAACATAGGTAGTCCACCTCTGTACCCCATGTCTCACCCAGTCCCCTCCCTGCGACCCCCTTCCTCTTCCCCACCCCCGAATCCTTCAGTCCTAGCCCATAAGGACGGAATCATTCCGTAGGAAAACATATAGAAAAGTCTAAATGCAAAGCGCCTAGAAATGGTAAAGGTAGACGAGTTAAACTTCCAAATCAACCCCTACTCCAGATCCTTTTCCACTAACTCACACCAAGACTTCCACACTCTACTTTTTCATCATGAGCCCCTCCAAGAGAAATTCACCTCACCTCACCCCACCCTCTACCATCACCTCTGAGAAGCCTTTAAAAAAACAGTAGTAGCTGTTAACAAGCTAACTTGTTAGTCTTCTGGAACAAGTGAAGAGGACAATCAAAGTAGCAAGTCTCTTCTCCCTCTGTTAATTATAAATCCTACAGTAGAGTACAGCATGAAAACAGCATAAGTAACTGTAAATAACATCTTTGAAAAATCAAGAGAGAAATACCACAGTTTCACAATCAAGGACATAGATCAAAAGAACAGTCTCTGTCAGGTAGGAGCAGTTGTGTCCGTCACTTTATTCTGTGTGTCTTCAAAATCTGCTTCAGATTGGCGGCACAATCTAGGCACTTTATGACACTTTGGAGTCGATATGATTGAAATGATAAAGCGGTATAAAAAAAATCTGTTAAATAAATAAATAAAGATACTTCCCATTCCCATTAAACTGTCCATTGACACTGTGTGCGACTATCCACATTTTGAATCAGATCAAGGAAATCCAGACAGGCAGAAAGTTCAGTGATCTTATGGACCACATTGTTCCACTTGAAAAGTAGTGCGAAGGGGAACCCCATCTATAGCAGATGGATTTTTTCTGGAGTACTTATGTGAGTGGTTTAAAGCTTCGGTGCCTCTCCAAAGTATATTGTGACAGATCTTGATATATCTGAATCTCATGCTCATGAAAAGGTATCACACGTTGGCCATGCAAATTCCGGAGTAAGGCCATTTTGTCTTCATAAAAAGAGAAATACACTATAATTGGACATGGTCTACTGTCTCCTCCAGATTGAGTCCCAGCACCTCTATGCACTCGCTCCAGTCTTACTGGGCTTAGTCCTCCTGGGACTCAACACAAATACATTTCTTGAAGAAGCTGTACCATGTTCTCCTGACTTCCTGATAGTTCTGGAATGCTCAGGATTTGGACGTTGTTGCGGTGTTGTCTATTTTCCAAGTTGTTGTGACATTCTGTGAGGTCCTTCGCAAGTTGGTCCAGTTTGTTTATTTTAGACTGAAATAGGGCTGTTGCATTGATTTGTTCTCCAATGTTTATTTCATTTTGTGTGACACGATCATCCAGAGCTTTCAAATCAGATCAGAGATCTGTGATGACTTTAGAAAAATCCATGCAAAATGACCAAAGCTCTTGGGCCACCTCCAGGAGGCCTGCCTTCGTAGCAGGTTGTGAAGCTGCACCCTCATCACTTAGAGCAGGGCATGGGAGTGAGACCTTGTCCCAGATTGGGCTCTTTGCCTCTGATCTATCTGGTTTTCTAGAGAACTTTAGCACTGCTGCATATGTGTTCTTGAGTATGCCAAATTTCTCTGGGTGAGCTACACTTTGATTCAGGGGCGGCCCAAGGGAGGGTGCGCGGCCATGTGCGGAGATTAATTGTGGGGCCTCATTTGCATAGAGAGCTTCATTTGCATACATATTTGCATAATGTTAACATGTATTTTTAGTAAACATGCTTCTAATTGAGTGTCTGGATAAAGAAAGACTAACAGATTTCTATGTTTGATTGAAGGATAAGGCGGTATACAAAACTGTCTAAATAAAAATAAAATAAATGTTACTATATTCCAGTGCCAACCGCCAGGCCCATTAGGAAGTACTGTAAACACTGACCATTTAGAACTCATAGTAAATCCACCATATCATAACAGCTCTGCCAGGACTCACAAAGCACCAAACCCTACCTATCAAAAGGCAATACTGCAAATATTAAACCAATACAACTCAGAGAATATCAATGCATCTCCTACTGGGGAAAGAGAACAAGTGACACGGTCAAATAGAAATACATGAATAGAATACCTCAGCTTGGTTAAAATGCGGAACATAGACCGTCACCAAAGAACAAGGGATCACAATTTAGAAATAGAAAAATAATAATTAAACTGGGAACCCCAAAAGCCAAACTGGGATGTACAACAAAACTGGAGAAATAAAACTATAAATTAATTTCCTCTTGTACTAAACAAAACACAAAAGACGTTAACGATGCACATTTCCCAAAGCTGACATATTCCAGTTAATAAATTCAAAATAAAAAGGTATTTTTATACCTTTTGTTGCTTGTGCATTTTCTTTTTCAGTTGCAATTGCTCCAGTCACTTTCTTCTGGTTTCTTTGTGTCTTCTGCGAGCTATCCATTTGTCCTTCCTTCTCTTTTAGATTTTTTTCCATTTTTTTTCTCTATATCTGTTTTAACATACTGATCTTTCCCCTTTTGCTCTTTCCTCCATTTCTTTCCTTATTCCTTTATCATCCACTCAAATTTCACCCTTCCATTCTCAATCTCCACTTACTCTTCCAATACCCGATCCATCATAGACTTTTCTTCCCTCCCACACAAAATATCTTTTCCCCTCTCCATTCTCATTCCCCATCCCTTTCTAGTCCTCCCCCAAAATCAGCTTCCTTATAGTTCTAGACCCACCCAGTATCTGCCCCCTTCTAGTCCCAGTCTCCCAAGCTTCCAAATCAGCCCATTTCCAATCCTAGCCCTCCGTATGCTGTTTTCCAGTTCCATTCCAGCCCCCCATCAGCCCATTTCCACTCCAAGCTCCCCCATCAGCCCATTTCCAGCCCTATTCCAACTCCCATCAGCCCACTTCCAGTCCTATTTCCAGCCCCCATCAGCCCATTTCCAGTCCTATTCTAGCCCATCACCCATTTGCAGTCCACGTTCCCCCCATCAGCCCATTTCTAGTCCTATTCCAGCTTCTCATCAGCCCATTTCCAGTCCTAGCCCCCCATATGCTCTTTTACAGTTCCATTCCAGTCCCCCATCAGCCCATTTCCACTCCAAGCTCCCCCATTAGCCAATTTCCAATCCTAGCCCCCTTGGCAGCCCACTTTGTCCTATTCCAGCCCCCATCAGCCTATTTCCAGTCCTAATCCAGCTCTTCATCAGCCCAGTTCCAGTCTGTTCCCCCCTCCCCGCCATCACAGCCCACTTGCAGTCCATCCCCCATCAATGCACAATTGTTGTTAATTCCCCCCCCCCCCCCACATCACAGTCCATTTCCAGTCTGTCCCCCCATCACAGCCCATTTCCAGTCCGTTTTCCCCCCACCATCACAGCCCACTTGCAGTCCTCCCCCCATTACAGCCCAATTGTAGTCAGTTCCCCCCCTCCACATCACAGCCCATTTCCAGTCGGTTCCCCCTCCATCATAGCCCATCCAGTTCTAGCTGTCCCCACTCCAAAGAGCCCCACACCATCTAAGGGGGGCTGCAGAGGGAGCCGGGGAAGACCGCACGAGGCCCCGGCTCCCTCTGCACAGCCTTACAGCGTGAAGAGCCTTTTCCTTCACGCTGGCGGCTGTTTCAATGAAGCTGCGAATGCTGTAAAATGTTAAAGGCATGCCCTTTAACCTCTCCCGGCATTCGGAAGACGATATCCCAAGAAGTGCAAGTGGAAATCCAACTCCTGCTCTTCTAGGGTTAGGCAGTTGTTCTAGCTACTAGGCTACTCCTGAACTCCTGCCTTCACCGTAGTGTAAAGTATTGTTTGCAAATCAGACCGTGACCACCAAATGGAGCTCTAGCCCTATAGATAGACTTTGTTGAGGATCTGAGTACCTGATGCTGAAGCAGCCATTGAAAAAAGGGAGAAGAAAAACAACTTTCCGTTTACTGTTCTATTTCCCAAAGACCATTGCAGCTGTGTAGGAAGTCAGCCACAAATCACCTAAGAAGTTTAGTATTCAGAGGGGTCGGCAAATACCCTTTTTATCTGGTGGCGTTCCTGAAGTGGCAGTTTTGTTTTTGTTTAAGTTGTTAGTTCCTAATATGTTTTGTCTCTTCACACAGATTTTAAGTGGCACAAACCTCCACTGATAGTGCTGGTCTCAGAGACTAGTTGTTGAATGCAGCTCCGGAAGTCTTCCCACTCCAAGAGAAACACTCCTGCATTTCCACTCTGTGTGTCATCCATGCGTTTCAACACCATGGGGTATTTTTACTAAACTGCGTTAGTGCGATTCGCGTTAGGAGCCGCGGTAGAGACAGAAACCCCAAATAAGGACATGGGTGGTACATCGTTTCCGAGAACGCGCCGAGAACGCGCGTTACAAGGCGCCATAAATGAACGAGTGCTACAGGGCACGTTACCGCGCGTTAATCTTAAGAAGGCGCGCAGGCATACAAGCACAGCAACAGAGCTGTAGCACAATGGTTACAACACTGACTGGTGGTACAGGGGTCATGGGTTCGATTCCCCAGTGGGCCTAATGTATAAGGCTGGCTGAGGCAGCACCCTTTTCATTTAAGTAGTGATTGTTGAGGCATTTGACGTGTATTTTAATTAGTGCTGCCAGCAAACATGCCCTCATGATGGCATAACCTAAGGTGACGCATAAGGCACCCCATAACGCACTCCATAGGGCACATTACAAAGTGTACTGTCCGCCAAGGCACCCTATAATGTCCCCTATAGGACACCTTATAAGGATGTGAACAAAGCCCTGGCTGGCTGCAGGACTGCACGTCACCACACAAACTGTCTGCTGTGGGTACTAGGATAGGGGTAACCCACCCGTACCCATGATGCTCTGCACATGCAAATCAGCAGTCAAGAGATGGGCACAAGATCGGGTATGCACCCCCACAGTACCTCAGCCTTGTAGGGGGAACAGACCTTGTGTGGCACTGCCATAGAGTAGTCACATTGTGCGGGTACAGTGCCCACCCTGAGGTTGAGGTGGGGCACCCAGCACCAGGTCCACAGCACTGATAGCACTGAAATACACCATGCTGCAGGTCCCCAGCAGTGTGTGATAGGTAGTTCCGTTAGACACACTTAGGATACATCTGTGTCCTGCTGTATGTCTCGGTCATGTCTAGTCCCTATGGGCGATGCTGCACCCAGAATAGTGCATATCCTGTGTTGGTGCCATCGTTACCGCTGTGGGGGGGGGGGGGTGTATGGACCCATAGGCAGATTATGTACCACCACACAACCCACCCTCTGGGGCTCAAGGTGGGAAACAGGATCACCCACCAATAGATCTGCAGTGGGTAGTACAAGCATTTTGGAACTTGTGTCTCTTGGGGAAACTGCTAGGTACATATGACCTAGCTTGGCCACTGTTGGAAACAGAATACTGGGCTTGATGGACCTTGGTCTGACCCAGTATGGCATATCTTATGTTCTTATGCAGTCTACCTCCCTGCAATGGCCGCAGTAGAGGGGACCAGCAACCCCAGTCCTGCAGGGGAACAGACAGAGCAGTACACATCCATAACACAATAGCAGACAGACCGCAGGCCTGGAAATGCTCAGCTGCCCCCCCCCCCCCCACATTATCTGACATTCTCCAGCAGCAAGCCTCCAGCCGCTGCACACTGCAAGGTGCTCCAGCAAGACACATACTAGTTGCAGACAGTCCACCAGCTAGTCCATAGTGCATGGTCCTGGAAGAGATGCATGTACCCAGAATAGGAATGTCAGCCTACACACCAAGCAGATAAGTCAGTGATTGGGCCCCAAAAGGAAACCCATAAATATTACATGAGAGAAATGCTATATAGCACTATGGGGGAACCTAGCCATGCCATGGTCACTGCTCAGTCAGGGTGAGAGTGACCTCCCAGCAGGACATGCTATGTCCACCCTGTCTGTGCTGGTGGTGGCCAGGCACTACAATGTCCGAGCCATTGCCCTATGCCGTGTGCCGATGCATCCAGGCCAGGCCACCCTATCCAGGCTATTCCCACAGTACCTTGCTCCTCATTATGCACATTGGCAGGCCAATACTGGCAACAGTGCTAGCAGTGTGGGCTGTGGAGGGTGTTGGCAGCCACCACACACTGGATAGACAGACACACACTCCCCACACCTATGCCAGCATTGTGCAACTATAGAGGTGTTGGGCAGCCCAGGCCACCACACCAGTCCTGGGCACAGTGCAGGCATGGCTATGGTACGCAATACTGTAGGAGTCACTCCCCAGGTTGGTAAACACTGTCATACACAAGACCTGTAGCACACTCCACAGATCAGAAAAGTTGCTATGATGCAGCTCACTCAGAAAAGTGTACTTAACCTAGGAATTGCTATCTGCCAGTACTGATAGCAACCTTTTGATAGATGTGTACCATATTCCCCAGTTTAGGGTGGCATTACTAAGGTATGCAAGTGCTAGTATTGGGAGATGCACGCAAAGCCCAAAGTCCTGCCTCTCCAGGAGGCTTTGGATAATGGGGCCTGTGGGTGCGGGTGTGTCTGCCCCTGTTGGCTGCTGCTTTACGGCAGAGGTTCCCAACTCCAGTCCTGCGGTGCCAAACACTGTTCGGGTTTTCATGCTGTCCCTCATGAATATGCATGAGATACATCTGCATACCATGGGGGTGGCACATAGAAATGCAGCACAGGCATCTTTACCAGAGGCGGCATGGAACCAGAATGGTGTTTGGCCCTCCAGGACTGCATTTGGGAGGCTCTGCTCTAGGTAATGTGCATGTTTATGGTGTCTGTGCTCTGTAGGGTAAAATGTAGGTGTCTTGGGCATGTTTATGTCATCTGCAATAAAGGTGCTGTCTGTATTAGCACGTTGTAGTAGTGGGTAAAATATGGGGACTGGGTTGGCAGGAACCATAGGTGGGACTTGAACCTGTGACCCTCTGTTTCTGAATACACTGGTTTTGTACACTGCACCACCTTGTTGTCACAGAGTCAGTACGTTCCTTGGTGATACCATGACTGTTCATCAGAAAGGGCCCGTCTGTTGCAGTACACGGCACCCACCTACACAGGGCTAGGCCACGGTCTGCTCTGGGCAGCTGCCACTGCCCCCTCCACCACCAGTATCCCTCAGCCACCATGCTGACATGCCCTTCTGCTGGTGGTGCTGGTGGTGCGCAGTCTCAGGCCATCCAGTGTGCAAATAGGCGGCTGCCTATGGTGCGGGTTCTGGGGTAGGGGTGCCTGCATAGGTGTCCACGCTTCCCCCCAGCACCGCCTGCCAATGTTCCGTGCCCTTGGGGGTAGCTGCTGGGTACTATCTCCTGTGACACTGTGGGAAACACAGTCGTGCCCATGTTGGGCCTTCAGCAGTTGCTGTCTGGCTGCTCTGCTGCTTCAGCATTCATATGGGCCACCTAGGCATCACCCTAGTCCGCACTGTGGCCCAGCTGCACCACAGCATGTGCCGCCTGCGGCCCTCTATATCCCCTTCTCCGGCATCTGTCCAGTTGCCGTTCCGACATGCCCGCCCTGATGTTGCGGGACATGTGCACGCCATAGGAACCCTGTCCGATGGTGGGGAAAACCCTGAGCAGCGCTATTTCACTGTTGGCTCATTCACCTTGTATGGGAACGGAGTATAGACCCTTCCACGATTTATATCTGTTCTATGGAGCTTACTCGTGGGGGGAGGGGTTGATGTTTCTCATTGATACCACTATTGGCCAGCTTGGTTATGGTTTTTTTCCAGTTTGTTGGGGTCATTTTCAGTGTTTATGTGCCCTTTTGTTCTGTGCACATGTATCACACTTATCACTTTTGTTTAGGTTTCCCTGCCTTGGCTGTACATTGCTGACACTAAAATGGTTTCTCTCCCCTGTAATGTGCATTTAACGGCAGGTTTTCATTCGCGTTGGAATTGAGCTCTTCAGATCAGCGCGTTAGTGTGAAGGGAGCCTCTCCACACCCACTCTCCGCCCATTGACCCCTTCTCTCCGCCCTCTCTCCACCTTCTGCGGTGTTTTACCGCGCCGCGGGAGTTTACGATCGTTAACTACGGTTAACGCGTTATGTTACGTTAACGATCGTAAGCGCGCTATAACGCACGTTATGATGCGCTTACGATCGTTAACATTACATAACGCGCGTTATGTACGATTACTGCAGTTTAGTAAACATACCCCCATGTGAGAATGGAGCCAGCAGATGTTCAGGGAGAGAAGAGTCTTACATTGTACTGACTTCAATTTCAGATAGCACTAGAGAAGGCTCGCCAGATCCACAGCACACTCCGGTAGCACATCAGACCTCTGCAGATCATCGGGTTTGATCAGGTACATTTTAGGGAAACCATGGAGTTGGATGAGCAAGCAGAAAATGGAAATCATCAGGCTAAGAATGCAATGATACTCTTGAGTGTTGATAAAATGTTAAGCGAATGCCACATAAGCACTAAGCTGTTGTTTGGGAAGACCAGAGTCAACGAATTAGGGGACCACATTCGGAGTGCAAAGAACTTGTAGGGACATCATAAGATAGAGCTCAATTAGGGTAGAGACGTCTATCACTGTCATAAATGCGGCGATCACTTTTCACTTCACTCATTTGGTAGTGCTAAAGCATAGGGCCGTGAACTGAGAGCATTTCTGTGGTGCAGGGAGTCCAAGTACCTCATAATTTATGCTAGTTAGGATCCATTGGGCAGGAGCTGAGTTATATTGCTGCCATTTCACATTAGGCTCACTAGTGCCCCAGGCCTGCTGCATTTTAACATACTTGTTTTAATAAATGACCTGGAAATGGGAATAATGAGTGAAGTAATCAAATTTTCAGAAGACACAAAATTATTCAAAGTAGTTAAAAAACAAGAGGATTGTGAAAAATTGCAAGAGGACCTTGATAAATTGTAAGACTGGACATCCAAATGGCAGATGAAATTTAATGTGGACAAGTACAAAGTCATGCACCTAGGAAAGAACAAGCCCAACTATGGTTACACAATGCAATGTTCCATATTAGGAAACCCACCCAAGAAAAAGATTTAAGCATCATCATGGAAAATACTTTTAAACCCTCCACCCAGTGTGCAGCAGCAACCAAGAAAGCAAATAGAATGCTAGGAATCATAAAGAAAGCAATGGAAGATAAACCAAGGATATTATAATGCCTCTGTATCGTTCCTTGGTGCGACTGCACCTTGAATATTGTGTGCAGTTCTGATTTCCATATTTAAAAAAGGATATAGCGTTTTTAGAAAAGGTACAGAGAAGAGCCAACAAAATGGTAAAGGGGATGGAAGGATACCCCGATGAGGAAAGTCTTAAAAGATTATGGCTCTTCAACTTGGAAAAGAGAAAGCTGAGAAGAGATATGATAGAGATCTATAAATTAATGAATGGAGTAGAACTGGTACAAGTATATAGTTTGTTTACTCCATCAAAAAGTAGAAAGACTAAAGGACACGCAATGAAACTATAATGTGACCCATTTTAGAGTAATAAGAGAAAATATTTTCTCACTCAACGTGTAATCAAACTCTGAAATTCGTTACCGGAGGATATAGTAAAAGTTGTTAGAGTAGCCAGGATTAAAAAAGGTTTGGACAAGTTCCTGGAGGAAAGGTCCATAAACCATTATTAAAGAGAACCCAGGAAATCCACTGTGTACACCGGAACCAGCATTGTGAAACCTATGTACTTTTTGGGGAGCTGCCAGGTACTTGTGACTTGGATTGGTCACTGTTGGAAACAGGATACTGGGCTTAGTGGACCTTAGTCTGTCCTAGTATGGCATTTTCTTATGTTCTTAAACACATAAAAAGGCATTAGAATGTGTGTCCTCCAGTCAATGCAGACCATGGACTGTTTCTGGGCTGGATGAATCTTGTTCTGAGCCAGTATGGCATTTCTTATGTTCTTATGTTCTATCAGTGTCTGTATCTGATGCAGGTGTGAGAAAAATGTTTAATCTTTCATAACCAATGAATCACCAAAAGGTCCCTCAAAAAAACAAGATTCTCACTTATTTTTGTCAAAGTGCACCGAGGGAAGAGGGAACTTACATCCATCCACTCCTGCCGGTAAACTCCATTTTATTCAATTACAGGTTCATCCATAACTAGTATATTACTTATCTTAGTGAGTCTGTGACAAAGTCAAAATTCCAAACCAAGAACCACAGCCAGGCAAAGCTTTGAGGCACGACGTGCATGTTTCAGGACTGACTCCCTGTATCAAGTGCTGCTCACTTCTGTTGCTGCCAACTGCCAATAAACGCTATATAACAAAGCATTTTCTTTCAAGGAACCAAATCGCTTGTATTGGCTGAATTGTTCCATCACTCAAAAACAGAAACACCAATCTTAGAAAGGGTCTGGAAATTCTTCAGATGTTATTATAGTTTCTCTTCCATATATGCTTGGTAGCACGGAGATTGTTAAGATCCTGAAGAAACAGTGGCCTATTCTTGGATTGCATTCTTGCTTTCAGAAACCTCTAATGATAGCCTTCACTAGAGGTCCTAACCTCAGACCTACTGGTGAAAACTGCTTCTCCTCTGGATAGAATTTTAGTTCTTGCTCTGGGTGATCATGGGCATTTTGCATGTGGGTCGTACCTGCATTGTGCTATGACTTTGGTTGGATTGGTTTGGACACATCCAAAAATGGATTTTCAGATAGAATGAAGATGGCACACCACTTGCAATACTTCGTTTGTGGTGTACATGTTGCAATGCCCCTGTGCCTTGCTCTATATTGGTAGTACTTCATGACCGGTTAAGGTACGGTTGTGCGAACATGCTTCTAGGATGCGCCAACAGAGTTTGTCAGCCCCGATTGTTGAGCACTACATGGAGTTTCACCACAATTTTTCTGAGTTACGGTGGACGATCATTGATCATTGATGTGATCATTGATTGATCAATGTGTTGGTATTGATGTGATCATTGATCATGTACCCCAGGATCCCAGAGGGGGTGATCAGCTTGCTCGATTACAGCATAAGGAGCAGCAGTGGATTTAGCGGTTAAAATCAGTTTCCCCTGATGGGTTGAACAAGGAGATTGATTGTTCCAGCCTGTTCTGATGTCATCCAGTAAGTAGTTTGGGGTTCCTCGATTGCAGTGGGGTTTCCCTTCTATGATTGGTGGTTCTGTTTTTGAGTGATGGAACAATTCAGCCAATACAAGCAATTTGGCTGCATCGCATTAACAACTTTAATACATGGCTCCAGACCTGGTGCAAACAAGAAGGATTCAGATTTATTGGCAACTGGGGCAACAGATGGACCAACAAGAGACTATACTGTGCTGAAGGACTACATCTCTCTGTCGCAGGGAAAAGAAACCTAAGTGAAAAATTCAGGCAGTATGTGGATATGCATTTAAACTAGGAAAAGGGGGTGACGGATGTGGAAGGTCAACATCTGCATGCCACCCCCTGCAAAAGCAGAACAACATCAGAAACAGCCACACTCTTAAACCACACATCAAAAACAAGTGGGAAGAAGTGGGCAGAATAAAATCAATGCAAAATACACACAAGCCAGGTAAATGCTGGAAAGCAATGAGCACAAATGCTCGAAGCTTAGCCAAAAAAATTCCAGACCTGGAAGCCCTAATGGTGGAAACGGATTTGGACATCGTGGCCGTTACGGAAACATGGTTTAATGAATCGCATGATTGGGATATAGCCATAGCTGGCTATAATCTATTCAGAAGAGACAGAGAAAATTGAAAAGGAGGAGGAGTAGCCTTGTATGTCAAAAGCAGTATTAAAGCTACTGAAATGCAGGGAACATGGGGAAAAGAAGAAGCACTCCGGATTGCGTTGGAAAGAGGAGATGGCACTGTCATCCATATTGCTGTAGTCTACAGACCTCCGACTCAAATTGAAGAGAGAGATAATGAATTGATTATAGATATTGCCAAGATAGCAACAAAGGGGGAAGCGATCATATTGGGTGACTTTAATCTACCTGATGTGGATTGGATTACTCCTTCTGCACATCTGGAAAGAAGCAAAAAAATTGTGGATGCTCTCCAAGATGCATTACTTAGACAAATGGTGATGGAACCAACCAGGGAAAGCTCAACGCTGGATGTAGTGCTCACCAACAGTGATAACGTGTTGAATGTCTGCGTGAGTGCCCCTGTGAGCAACAGCGACCATCACACAGTGTGGTTTGAGATAAAAGCCATGGTACAGGCCAATCATAGCAAGCTCAAGTCCTAAACTTCAAAAACACTGACTTCAATAAAATGGCCGAGTACTTAAAGGAGGAGATGGCGGGGTGGAAGGAGATAAGGGAAGTGGAATTGCAATGGACTAAACTAAAGGCGGCAATAAAAGGGGCAACAGATAAATATGTAAGAAAAATAAATAAAAACAAGAGGAGAAAGAAACCTATTTGGTTTTCCAAAGAGGTGGCTGCTCAAATAAAGGCAAAAAACACAGCTTTCGCAAAATTCAAAAGCTTGCAAACAGAAGAACACAGAAATGAATACAGGATCCAACTCAAAGAGTCTAAAAGAGTAATAAGGATAGCAAAATCAAAGGCAGAAGAAAAGATGGCTAAAGATGTTAAGGGTGGCAACAAAACTTTCTTCAGGTATATTCAGGAAAGGAAGAAGATCAGAGTTGGAATTGCAGGACTCAGAAGTGCTGGGAAAGGACTCGTGGAAAGTGACACTGAAAAAGCGAAATTGCTAAACAAATACTTCTGCTCGGTTTTTACTAAAGAAGATCCTGGAGATGGACCAGCTGTGACTCCCAAATATAAAAATAGGACTGAAGTTGATACCACACCATTCACAGAAGATGAGGTGTTAGAACAACTTGCTAAACTGAAAGTGGACAAAGCCATGGGACCAGATGGGATACATCCCAGGATACTGAAAGAGCTCAGAGAGGTTCTTGCAGGACCATTAAAGGATGTCTTCAACAGATCCTTGGAAACAGGAGTGGTTCCTCAGGACTGGAGAATGGCTAATGTTGTACCTCTACACAAAAGTGGTGACAGGGAAGAAGTGTCAAATTACAGGCCCGTGAGCCTTACCTCGGTGGCAGGAAAAGTAATGGAGGCGCTCCTGAAAGAGCGAATAGTGAACTTTCTCAAAACCAACAGGTTGCAAGATCCAAGGCAACATGCTTTTACTGAAGGATGGTCTTGCCTAACAAATCTGATTGAGTTCTTTGATTGGGTGACCAAGGAACTAGATCTGGGGCATGCAATGGATGTCATCTATCTGGATTTCAGCAAAGCCTTTGATACTGTTCCTCATAGGAGGCTTGTCAATAAACTCATTAGCTTGGGGATGGGTCCCAAGATAGTAAACTGGATTAGAAATTGATTGACTGACAGACAACAGAGGGTGATGGTACATGGAGCTCACTCGGATGAGAGGAAGGTGATTAGCGGGGTTCCTCAGGGTTCGGTCCTGGGCCCGGCACTGTTCAATATATTTGTGAGTGATATTGCTGAAGGACTGAATGGAAAAGTCTGTCTTTTTGCAGATGACACAAAAATTTGCAACAGAGTGGACTCCCCCGAGGGAGTGGATAACATGAGGAAAGATCTACAAAAGCTGGAAGACTGGTCTAATGCTTGGCAACTACGATTTAATGTGAAAAAGTGCAGTGTCATGCACTTGGGTAGCAGAAATCCAAGGCAAAAGTACACAATAGGGGGTGAGAGGTTGGTATGCACGGTTCAGGAGAAAGACCTTGGTGTGATTATCTCTGATGGCAAAACAGTGCGACAAGGCGGTGGCAAAAGCCAGGAGGATGTTGGGCTGCATACAAAGAGGGATTACCAGCAGAAAGGAAGAGGTACTTATGCCACTGTACAAGTCACTGGTGAGGCCTCAGTTGGAATACTGTGTTCAGTTTTGGAGACCATATCTTGCAAAAGATGTAAAAAGACTGGAAACTGTTCAGAGAAAGGCAACCAAAATTATTTGGAGCCTGCGTCAGAAGCCTTATGAGAAGAGACTTGAAAACCTAAATATGTACACTTTGGAGGAGCGGAGGGACAGGGGAGATATGATTCAGACCTTTAAATACTTAAAGAGAAATGATGAACAAACAAACCTCTTCCAAAGACGGGGAAGCTGTAAAACTAGAGGGCATAACATGAAGCTGCAAGGTGGTAAATTGAAAGGCAATGTCAGGAAATATTTCTTCACTGAAAGGGTGGTGGATGCTTGGAATGCCCTCCCGATGGAAGTGGTGGGGGCAAACACGGTGATGGAATTCAAAACGGCATGGGACAAACACAGTGGATCCCTTTACAGCAACAGGATAAAAGCAAAATAAACGGTACCATCTAACTTCTGAACTATCTAGCGTCTGAACAAATAAGGGTGTCCTACATGGAGTGGTGGGTTCACCCCTAAACAGAAACAAAAACATGGGGAGGGGTGGCCTGCACAGAGCGACAGGTGCACCTACTCTTGCCATCTTGCTGGGCAGACTAGATGGACCATGCTGGTCTTTATCTGCCGTCACTTACTATGCTACTATGTTACTATATATATGGTTCCTTGAAAGAAAATGCTTTGATACATAGCATTTATTGGCAGTTGGCAGCAACAGAAGTGAGCAGCACTTGATACAGAGAGTCAGTCCTGAAATGTGCACGTCGTGCCTCAAAGTTTTGCCTGGCTGTGGTTCTTGGTTTGGAGTTTTGACTTTGTCATGGACTCACTAAGATAAGTAATACACTAGTTATGGATGAACCTGTAATTGAATAAAATGGAGTTTACCGGCAGGAGTGGATGGATATAAGTTCCCTCTTCCCTCGGTGCACTCCGACAAAAATAAGTGAGAATCTTGGTTTTTTGAGGGACTTTTTGGTGATTCATTGGTATATTATCACCTTTGGGGATTTCTTTCATAACAGTATATAAGTCCATCAGCGTATCGAACCCCCTATAATAATTTAGAAAAAGCTTCAAAACAGCACTACTTTTCAAAGTTTACATCCTCTAGCATTAGAGCTGCCAA
This sequence comes from Ichthyophis bannanicus, assembly GCA_033557465.1. Classification (NCBI taxonomy): domain Eukaryota; kingdom Metazoa; phylum Chordata; class Amphibia; order Gymnophiona; family Ichthyophiidae; genus Ichthyophis; species Ichthyophis bannanicus. The sequence goes on from CM066034.1 coordinate 846,177,272, forward strand.
AAGTAAATTGTACAGTATCGAAATCTCTACCAGGATCACATAACCAGTGGCAAATTCAACAAGTATCGACAGCATCCTTCCAAAAGTTCCTTTTATCTATATTGGGCACATATAATTTAGCTATTGTCAAGTGGACTGAATTTAAAGAACTACTAAGAGACAAATATCTATGTTAATGGACATCTTTTTAATTCATTAAAAGATTAACATATATGTGAAATGAGTATGCCAGTGACAGCTTTTTCATAAGAACATAATATATGCCATACTGGGTCAGACCAAGGTCCATCAAGCCCAGTATTCTGTTTCCAACAGTGGCCAATCTAGGTCATATGTACCTAGCAGTTTTCAGATCCTTCTATTGAAGAAGTGTGACATATTTGATTATATAGAGCAATGGTTCTCAATACATAGTCAGTCTGATATTCAAGATACTCCTAATGAAAATGTACAAGATTGCTTTGCATGAAATGGATGCAGTTCATGCATGTTTATTGTGATTGTCTACAAAACTCAGTTGGTTGAGTGCGCCCCAAGGATTGCATTGGGAAGTGCTGACAATGAAGACATATATCTATGATATTCATTTGGACAAATGGTTATTGACCTGGGTAAAATGATCTATCTGAAAAATTCCCTGATCAGAGTGACTGAAAAGAAAATGTGAAGCTTACAACACATGCACTTTTGTCTGCACCAAAAGGGTCTTTTTCAAGGAGTGTGTTCAAAGTGGGGGAGTAAATAACATCATTTCAAATTAACATTTTTACTTTCCTCTCCTGCCCTCTGTTGAAAATGGATGTGCAAAGTTCATGAGGACTTTTGTTCCCAAAATGTTCATCTTGTCATTATACTGTATAATTAAAAGAAAATTTATACATGTGAAGGGTAATTTTATAACATTGTACCAAGCTGAGGTACGTTTTCATGTGTCTGTTTTATGCCTACTTTTAATAAAGTCAAATACAAGGTACTTGACTTAAAAGAAAACTAGCATAAGAAGCCAAGAATGGGCCTTAAATTAAGACATGGTGACTGACACCAGGGCTACAGCAGATGTAGATGACCTCACCTACTTTTTGCAAGTTTGCATGTAAAGTATCATTTTGAATTATCCAACTTGCATACTTGCTCGTACTGCCAGTGCTCTGCTCAAACTACGTCCATGTGTGTGCCCCAAGTGAACGTAACTAATCAACGTGTCTATATTCATATGAGTCAGTATTTTATAAGAGGTCATTTATGCACATAATGTGTACACTTATGTGTGTACGTAACTAATATATTGCCATTTATGCATGTTGGTGCCTAAAATTAGGCACCTCCTTAAAGAATTATCTCCATAGTGACTTATTTGGGGATGGTCCTTCCATTAAGCAGACTAGGCACAGCAGAATTTGGGAGGGGGTAGGGAAATGCAGCTAAGAAGGCTGAACAGCTGAGCAGCACTAAAGCTGTCAAGGCTTTAGTGTTCTCTTTGCCTGCTTTATCAACATCCTTGCATCTAACTTGCTGGTGCTTATGTTGTTTCCAGTTTTCATCATTTGGCTCCTTTTTCCATTTCCTTGTTGCCAAAAAAGCATCTTTCAGGAAATGGAAAAGTGTCAAATGCCAAAAACTGGAAACAACATAAGCACTGGCAACACCAGATCTCTGCAGATTGATAAGGCAGGCAAAAAAATAATTTAAGAAGAAGCTTTCTGTGGAAGCAAAAACACATAATAAAGACTTTTACAAGTACATTCATAGCAAAAAACCTATGACATAGTCAGTTGGACCGTTAGATGATAGAGCAGTAAAAGGAGCACTAAGAGTGGACAAGACAATAGCGGAGAGACTGAATTAATTCTTTTTCAGACTTTACTGAGGAAGATGTAGGCATGTTATTGATGACTGAAATGGTATTTAAAGGTGATGCCTCAGAAGAATTGAAAGAAATATCGATACACCGGTAAGATGTATTGCAACTATTTGATAAACTGAAGAGTAGCAAATCACTTGGACCGGATGGCATACATCCAAGGGTGTTGAAAGAACTGAAATATAAGATTGCGGACCTACTATTAGTAATCTGTGAACTATCATTAAAATCATCTGCTATACCTGAAGATTGGAGGATGGCCAATGTATGCCAATTTTTAAAAAGGTTCCAAGGGTGATCCGAGAAACTACAGACCAGAAAGCCTGAAGACAGTACCGGAAAAATGTTAGAAACCATTATAAAGAACAAAATTACTGAACATGTAGAAAGTCATGGCTTAATGGGAGACAGTCAATATGGCTTTGGCCAAGAAAGGTCTTGTCTTACTAATCTGTTATGTTTATTTGAAGATGTGAATAAAAAGATAGACAAAGGTGAGTCAGTTGATATAATGTATCTGGATTTTCAGAAAGTGTTTGACAAGGTCCCTCATGAGAGACTCTTGTCAAAATCAAAGTCATGGGATTGGAGGCAGTGTACTATTGTGGATAAGGAACTGGTTAAAAACTAGAAAGCAGAGGGTAGGGCTAAATGGCCAGTTTTCCCAATGGAGAAAGGTAAATAGTGGAGTACCCCAGGGAACTGTGCTGGGTCCGCTGCTTTTTAACATATTCGTAAATGACCTAGAAATGGGAATAACAAGTGAGGTAACCAAATTTGCAGATGACACAAAATTATTCAAAGTTGTTAAAACCCATGAGGATTGTGAAAAATTGCAAGAGGATCTTGATAAATTGGAAGACTGGGCATCCAAATGGCAGATGAAATTTAATGTGGACAAGTGCAAAGTTATGCATCTAGGAAAGAACAACCCAAAATATGGATACACAATGCAAGGTTCCACATTAGGAACCACCACCCAGGAAAAAGATTTAGGTGTCATCGTGGATAACATGTTAAAACCCTCTGCAGTGTGCAGCGGTGGCCAAGAGAGTAAATAGAATGCTAGGTATCATAAGGAAAGGAATGGAGAATAAAACAAAGGATATTATAATGCCTCTGTATCGTTCCATGGTGTGACCGCACCTTGAATATTGTGTGCAAGTCTGGTCACTGTATCTTAAAAAGTATATAGCGTTATTAGAAAAGGTACAGAGAAGAGACACCAAAATGGTAAAGAGGATGGAAGGATACCCCTATGAAGAGAGGCTAAAAAGGTTAGGGCTCTTCAACATGGAAAAGAGATGGCTGAGGGGAGATATGATAGAGGTATATAAATTAAAGAATGGAGTGGATGGGTAAACGTAGACTGATAGTTTATGCCCTCATAATATAGAAAGACTAGGGGACATGCAATGAAGCTACAGTATAACCTATTTAAGACTAAGAACATATTTTCTCACTCAACGTGTAATCAAACTCTGGAATTCGTTACCGGAGGATGTAGTAAAAACTGTTAGAGTAGTCAGGTTTAAAAAAGGTTTGGATAAATTCCTGGAAAAAGGTCCATAAACCATTATTAAAGGGGACCCAGGAAATCCACTGCTTGCCCCAATACAAGCATTGTGGAATCTGTGTCTTTTTGGGAAACTGCTAGGTACTTTAGACCTAGATTGGTGACTTTGGAAACAGGATATTGGACTTGATGGACCTTGGTCTGATGTTCTTAAGGCCACCATGGGGCCTTTCATCACTTGCATGTGCTCAAGGCCTTCTGAGCCCCATTCCTTTCAACAGAGGAAGGTTAGGATAAAAGCAACAGAGTGCATCAGCTCTTGAGGATAGGCTTGTGTTCAGGCTATATATTATGCTGCCAGCTGTGCCACAGGCCTGGGTGGAGGTAAGGAAGCAGCAGTACTATGGAAGTGAAAAAAAAATCATCTTAGGATAGCGTAGCAGACTTTATGGAGTTGAGATAGCCAAAGAGGAATATAGAGGAGATCTACAGGTATATACTGTAGTAGAAAAGTCCCACCTCCAGTCTGGCAGCATCAGTGCTTCTCTGGAGGAAAGAGGTCACCTAGAAAGAAAACATCACCTTTATGTGGCAGGAAATGATCCTATAGCTAGGATCTGTCCTCCAAGAGATGCAATATCCTTTTGCACCAATAATATGTCTCCAGAGGCTTCTGCCCATGAAAGAAGGGCAGGGAAGTTGTTTAATTGGTGATATGATCATTACACACACAGATAGCTGGGTGGCTGGTGGGCGCTGAGGATTGTTCACTTGCCTGCCAGATGCAAAGGTGGCAGATCTCATATGTCATCTATAATGGATTCTAGATAGTTCTGGAGAAGAGATGGTTGTCTTGGTACATGTTGGAACCATTGACATGGGAAAGTGTGGGAGGGAGGATATGGAAACCAAGTTTAGTGTTTTAGGTAGAAAATTGAAATCCAGGACTGCCACATGCTCCCTGTTCCACATGCAGGACACAAGAGTTATGCAAAGCTCCAGAGTTTCAACGCATGGATGAGATGATGGCAGCTTTCTGGGGAAGAGGGGGGCCTTTTTGGGAAGGATGGGCTCCACCTTAACAAGATGGAAAAGGGCTGCTTGCAATAACCTTTAAAAAGGAGAAAGAACAACTTTTATTCTAAGCTAGATATTGGGGAAAGCCAACAATCACCCAAGTGCATATGGTTCAGAATAATGTATCTTTGAAGGATGCTACCAGAATAGGGAGATTAGGGCATCCTGACAAAGAGGTTGCAATAAAGTTTAAAGGAGTCCATGTGCCTTTATGTAAAAAGCAGATAGAGTTGAAAGATTCAAAATTACCCCTGCCAACTGATAAGCAGGTTGGGTCCACTTTTCAGTTGGGCAAGGCTAAGCACCATAGTCCTGCCCACGACCACTTAACCCCGTATTTTCACTTCTGTGGCGATGGAAGTGAAAATCTGGGGTTCGCCGCACAGCTGGAAAGCTGCCAAGCCTAACTGGGCAGCAGCTATTTTGGATACTGTCCACTTAGCCCCAGCATCTTAAAGATGTGTGAGGGTTTTTCTCGCCTATCTTTAAGGCTCAAAGCTCTAACTGGGCAGCGTCCAAAATCAGTAATAACCAGTTAGTGCCATTCCTCGCCTCCGCTCCACCCCGGAACGCCCCCAACACTCCCCTTTGCTAACCAGATAGCATCGGGACATGTAGGGGAACTAATCATGGATTTTCAAAGGCACTAGCCATGTAGGTGCCTTTGAAAATCCCAGATTAAGGCATTTACATGGTTAACATGAGCTGTTAACTCTGTAAATGCCTTCGAAAGTCAAGCCTGTTGTGAATATGACCTGCTAACTGGCTTAAATGTACTGAGCCCAATATTCAGCCGCACTAACCAGGTAGTGACACTGAATATCACCACTGACCATGTAAAAATATTAAAACCAGAGTCATCTATGGGCAGTTTGGGAGCAGTGCTGATCACTATCTGGGCAGAAATATTCAGCCACTAATCAGATAGCTTAACAGGTTAAAGTTAAGCAATTTGAATAGCTGTCCTAACATTAACTGGTTTTCATTATCCGGTTATCGGCTGAATATCGCTACTAATCAATTAGCGAGACGTTGACCGACAAAAACGGATATTCAGCACCAGACACAGGATAGGTTCCAGCACTGAAGATCCAGTTTTAAATAAAGTAGTGGCAGTTAGGTGCTTTGAATATCCTAGATGCCAACACAGACTATCAGCCCCTAAAAAAAAGATGGGAGAGTTGGAATATATAGCACTGAATGAAGAGGTAGATATAATTGGCATGTTAGAGACTTGTGGAAGGAGGATAACCAAGGGAGCACTATAAAAGCAGGGTATACAATGTATCACAATAATAGGTAGGTCAAATTGGTGGAGGGAGTGGCACTATACATTTATTTATTTAGACAGTTTTATATACCACCTTATCCTTCAATCAAAGTGGTCACAACACAATTGGGGGATACATTTTTAACACAAGGGGATATGAGACACATACACTAATACTTACAGGGAACATGGGCAATGGAGGGTTAAGTGGCTTGCCCAAGACCACAAGGAGCACCTGTGGGACTAGAAACCCCAGTCCTTCCAGCCCAAGGTTGCTGTCCTCTAATGGGATTTGAACCCCTGACCTTCTGGCCTAAGGTAACTTGCCCCAACCATTAGGCCAATATATATATTAGCCCTCTATTAATATATATTAGAGGGCATTTAGTCTAACAGGATAAACATTTTGCAGGAAACAAACTACACTGTAGAATTTGAAAAGTGCTTGCTTTGTCTGAAAAACATCCAGAGGGTAAAGAGAAGAAAGCACTCTGTCATCCCAAACACTCAGCACAATCTCACTGATATCAGTAGCAGGGTTTGAAGCCTGGCTTCCCTCTTCCTCATCCAGTACTTTAACTATTAGGGGCTAGACTATTCCTAGACATCCAGGTTTGAAAATATTATTCTGGAGATGTCTATGCAAACAGCCCTGCAGATGCTCATAGTGAGTACAACCACATTCGTGAAATCATGTCTGCACCTGGATGTGCCTGCTTTTTTTCAGACATTCTGGCCTAGATGCCCCAGATTGTACTTGGACGTCCTTTCTAAAATTCCCTTCCATGGACCTGATATTCGAAAGGTATTTGCATGGTTTACAGCCCTATAAACCATGTAAATGCTGCCATCCGGAATATTCAATGGCACTGACAAGGTTAGTTCCGCTGAATATCCCTTCTCTTTTCCCTTACATGCCCCAATGCTAACCACTTAGCATCGGGGTGTGTCGAGGCCATTCTGGGAAGGAGCGGAGGCGGTGAAAATTGATAACCAGGCAACAGCGATATGCATGCTGCCCAGTTAAGAATCTGCACCTAAAAGATAGGCGACGCAAAAGCTCACTTATCTTTAAGCAGAGGAACTAACCGGGCAGCATGTAATATCGCTGCTGCCTGGTTATTGACTGCGGCTGAGGGGTAGTGCGGCGATCCCGGATATTCAATGTCAGGGCCGCATATGAACCCGGCATTGAATATCCAAGGTTGGAAGTCGGCAGGGAGGGCTGTGTGCCGAAGGGGCGCATATTGGGCCCCATATGTTTAGTTTACATTTGCCAATTAATAGGCCTAAACCAAACAGATAAACTGTAAACCCTGTAAATTCCTTTCGAAAATCGGGCCCTATGTCTTTATGGAAATGGTGGTAGATGCATGGAATTGACTGCCAGTATGAGTGGTGGAGTGGAGGACAGTATCTGAATTCAGATCATGGGATGAGCACAAAGGATCTCTGAGGAGGAGGAAGGGATTATAGAAATTGGTATGGATTTGTACTGCAGACTGGATAAGCCTTATCTACTGTCATATTTCAATGTTTCACCAAATTGCCATTTTAAAAGCATGAAATTTTGGCACATAAATTTGCTTTCATTTAGCCATGGAAGAGAAACATGGTAGGAAGCATTTTGGTACAAATTGAAAGATATCTCTTCTACCCGTGGCCTACTACTGACCGGGCTACCAAATAACTGACCTCAGTTCTTTGGCTTCAGTTCTTGATATTGAAATGCAAATAAGGAGGAACCAAATAAAAACAAAACACACAGAGGCAAATTCTTTTCTGGGAGTCCCCAGCCTGTCTGGGAGCCCAAAATCTTGACGTGCCCTGGTTGCACCTGATTCTGATCCCGCAGGGGCTAGATATGCCCGTGAAATCAGAATAAGGTGCAACCGGTCAGCCATGCAGGCTGTGCCTCGATTCTGGGCACCCAGACGGCTAGCCCAGGCAGATTCCTGCATGGAGCTGCAGTGCTGTGGCGTCCTGTTGCCATGGCACCACAGCTCCATGCAGGAGCCATGATCTCCGGAAGCCCCAAGATGTTCTTTTCCCCACAGCCCAACCCCTGATCTGGCCTGCTATGGCCAGGATCGGGCCGCAGGGAACTCTCTGCACTCCCTCACCTTCCTTTCCGGGCCCGGGTCCTCCATCCTCTGCCGTCCAGGGGGACTTCCACCTCTGAGGTGGAATAAGTCCCCCCGTACAAATGACTGACCCCGGATGTACAGGGCTGACCTCAGAATTGGCCCTGTACATCCAGGGTCATGGCGCCGCCCATAGCCCGCCCTTGCTCCACCTGTGGCCCACCCCCTCCCGCTCACAAACAGAATTCCCCACACAGCTTAGATCTACGTGCGGGGAGCTGTGCTTCCATGATGCGAGTCAGGTGTTTAGTGGTGCTGGACAGCCGGATTGCTAAATGCAGTTCAGAATAATCCTCACAGAGAATTATGTTAAAAACAGTACTACTTAAGGCCTTAAGGGAAGGGATCCACTGGTCTGCAAACTTGTGCAGTTTCCTGTAAATCTCCTCACCTTCGCTAGGCCAGAGCACCGCATTTGTTAGGAAAAAGTGCTTCATGGTACAAATTCAACTCTACGTCAAGATTTTTTTATCTACCTATTACAGGTCAGAGCACAGACATTACATATTACAGGTCAAAACTAGGAAGAGACATATTTCCCAGTTTAATCTTAATAAGAGCTCCCTGTCTTGTAAAATGTAACCTTGAGTGCCTCTCTCTTGTTCATAAACACTCCCTTGTAATACTGACAGAAATATTCAGAGCTGTATATTAACTCTTTCAAAGTCCCTCTCAACACAAATCTACTTGCATTTCTATATGGACATCTGGATAGTACTATTCCAAATTTTTTTATTTCACCAATCTTGAAATGTATCTGTTAATAAAATTACATAAAGCATCTGTTCACTGTTGCATGCATGTCTTAACGGACTTTGTTTCCATTTCTAGTGTTAGCATATGGTAATAATGAAATTATAAATGTCAGAATGTGAAACTGAATAGGTGACATGCAGATCAATACCTAGAATCCAGTATTATAGAATGAAAGTTCTTAGTGCAAACCACTTGCATTTATAAATTGATACATTTATATTGTATTCTGTAAATTAGTACTTTCTTGTTCTTATAAAACAAATGACTTTAATATTTTCTTGTCATAGAACATATTGGTATTGTACATCAAATTTATAGCAGCAAACACATAAAACAAACATTAAGAGCTCCGTACGAATTTGTAACAAATATGAGATGCATTATTTGGCTGCACTCTCCACTGAGAGCTATAATTCAGTTTAAGACATTAACATAAACAATGCTGTTGGCTGAGATCTTAGAAAGGAAAGAAAAAAAGGAACAGTAGTGCCATTCTGGGGCTAGCCCAGTGGCTCTGATACTGCACAGAAGGTCCCTGGTCCAGTTCTTGGGTTGGGGCTTCTACTCCCTTGGGATGCTGTAAAGGTCACATTCAAAATAGGGGTGCACCAAACCAGGTTAGTTCACACTAAAAATTTCCTATTAAAGAAAACATATGAAACTAAGATGAAAGCATACCTGAAAGTTGGACAACATTAATTGAAACTAACAGAATTTTTCTTGCTTGTACACACTCCTGGTTCTTAGGGAGTGTGCAAAGCTAGGGAGCTGTGGTCATAATGTGATTTGAATCCTATAGAGGTGAACTAGGGATCATGGTTGTCAGTTTCTGAAGGAAGTCTGACTACATATCCTCCAGCACAGAATGGCCACTGCCATGACATCCCAAGACTATGGGAGTCTTGTACTAAGGTGTTACACCATAGGGTTGAAACCATGGTGGATATAGCAGAAGGGCTGTCGGGTAAGGTTTGCCTCTTTGCGGATGATACCAAAATCTGCAATAGAGTAGACACCCAGGAAGGTGTAGATAACATGAGGAGGGATCTAGCTAAGCTTGAAGAATGGTCTAGAATTTGGCAGCTGGGATTTAATGTTAAAAAATATAAGGTCATGCATTTGGGCTGCAGCAATCCAAGGGAGCAATACAGTATAGGAGGTGAAGTACTTTTGTCCATTAAAGAAGAGCGGGACCTAGGCGTGGTTGTGTCTGATGATCTTAAAGTAGCTAAACAGGTAGAAAAGGCGACGGCAAAAGCTAGAAGGATGCTTGGGTGCATACGGAGAGGAATGGCTAGCAGAAAAAAGGAGGTGATAATGCCTCTGTATAAGTCTTTGGTGCGACCTCATTTGGAGTATGGTGTGCAATTCTGGAGACCACACCTTCAAAAGGATGTGAACAGGATGGAGTCGGTGCAGAGGGTTGCTACTAAAATGATTAATGGGCTTCATTATAAAGCATATGAGGACAGACTTAAGGATCTTAATATGTACACCTTAGAGGAAAGGCGGGATAGAGGTGATATGATTGAGATGTTTAAATACCTCCGTGGCATAAATGTTCAGGGAGAGAGCCTCTTTCAATTGAAAGCAAGTTCTGCTACGAGGGGACATGGGATGAGGGTGAAGGCAGATAGATTCAGGAGTGATAACCGGAAATATTTCTTTACAGAAAGGGTAGTGGATCCATGGAATAGTCTCCCAGTGGAGGTGGTAGAGATGAGGACAGTAACTGAATTCAAAAAAGCATTGGACCAACACAGAGGATCTCTAAAGGTAAAAAGTGGACTGTTGTAGTTGTTGTTATGGAAGGACAGACTAGATAGGCCATGTGGTCTTTTTCTGTCATCATGTTTCTATGTTTCTATGTTTCTATGTTAGGTGCAACACCTCTGTGTTAACTGTTGGGGCGTAGAAAGCATGTCCCTGTCATATAACGTGGCAGCCTGTCCCACAGCATGTGTTGCATTAGTGCGGGTGGTGTTAGGTGAATTTGTGCTAATGAAGTTAGTGCATGGCGCGAACATAGCACTAACTGTTCCGAGCTCACCATGCCCACTCTCTGTCCTTACCCTGCTCACTCATGCCTCTAACGTGGGTTGCACAGTCGGCCCCTCGCTAGCTGGCAATGTGCATCCTAGTGCACCGTTAGCCAACCAGCACCCATTAGTAAAAGACTGCCTAAGAGAAGGAGGGGGTAAAAAGTTAGGGGAAAATGTCCCATTTATTGCAAATGAAGGTTCATAGTATCAGATGCAAAGTTGGTTCTCGTTGACTTGTTAGAAATAAGAGCAGGAGAGAATTGCTAGATAAGGAAAAAGGAAGAGAAAGATACAGTTCTTTCATTCATGGTTTCCTAAACCTGTATTTTTACATTTTAAAGCAGAAAATCAAAAATTCTCTAGCACAGGGGTCCCCAGATCTAACCCTTAAAGACTACAAACCAACTGGCTTTTCAGGATTCTCACAATGACTAGACAGTGCATGCAAATAGATTTTATGCATATTCATTGTGGAAATCCTAAAAAACAGACTGATGTGGCCCTGAAGGACTGGATTTAGGGACCCCTGTGCTAAGCCCCCCCCCCCCCCAAAAAAAAAAAACAAGTAAGTTCCTATATTCCCTGGACTTTCATGATTGTAAAAACATGACTCAATTGCCACATAGAGTATACTGGAGAAATACAGTATATGACAGCTGGTACTACTGTTCTATACATTTTATTGACCTCTCACTGAACTATTTCCCTGGGTAGCAAGCAGTAAGTAAGCAAATCAGTGCAAGTCCTACCTTGGAAAGGAGTTATAAATAAAGCAACCGTTTCAGGCTTTTTTTTCCATTAGAAAGTCAATGGTAAACAAGAAAAATGAAGTAGGACCAACTTCTACATTGCAAAGTGGAAGAATTAAGATATTTGTTGCAGCCAATATTTAGTTTCTGCCCTCTAGCTAAATGCCGAACGTTTTATGAGATATGCTATAGACGTGGTAGGTGCCAAGGCTACTTGTCACAAATACTGTGTTTTATCAGTGCTAAACAAGTTGGGCTTCCAAAAATAATGAGAAAATGATAGATTTCTTATGTGATATAAAAGTTAACAAAACTATCTAAAAGGCTTACTTTACAAAGAGTTTTATCCCAATGGCACATGCATTCATTCATTGGCTACTGCATGTTAAAATGATTTTGCACATATTAAAGGGCATATATTCAGTGAAGGCGGTAAAGTGGTTGGCCATCCTCATTTTAAATTATGCCCGGACATTCAATGCTGTTACCATATCCGGCCACCGGCACTGAATATCCAGGTTGTCCAGTTAGCATTTTAACTAACCGTTCAGCAGCAATATTCAACTGCTAGCCAGATAGCTAAGCTGGCTAAAGTTAGACCAGCCTGTCTTTAACCAGTTTAAGTTAATCGGCCAGTAGCTGAATATCAACGTTGACTGGTTAACTCTAGTGCCACCGCTGGAACACACCCAGAACTCCCTGTTGCTAGCCAGTAAACATTGGGGTATACAAACCAGTTAGCAGATAATACCCACTGACTGTGTTTCAACAGGTCTGCTAACTAGTTAAATCGCTTTGAATATGCTCCCCTAAATTATTTTGAGATGTGCTAAAAAACCAAGGGCCCCTTTTATTAAAGCCCGCTAAGGTTGTGCACTTGACATGCCAAACAAAACCATGTTAAGTACAAAGCCTCCACATTAGCTATTAGGGGCATGCCCAGCATGCTCCCAATGGCTAACATTTGACAGGCTACTCTAATATGTGTTCTAGTAATGCAGGTTTACTTAACAACTCCTGTAGAGGTGTCATTAGGTGAAGTTGCATTAAGAACCACATTGCCATTGAGTACATAGCAATTGCCCTGGTGCTAATAGTAATGTGCTCTCCATACCCATACACCACTTCTTCCCTACCTCATCCACTGAAACAGATGTCTAGGTCTAGGACAAATTTGAAAAGGTTTTCATCTACCTCATTGAAAGAAAATTGAAATGGAAGATCAAAGAAGATTGTTTTGTATATTTTTGACCAATACTAACTTGCTTAGAGAATAGGGTGAACTTTAAGGTCTTGTTCTGAACTCTGTAATAAGTTCATTTGTATTGCTACCTGGTGTGTTGATGCCATTATCTCTATAAAGGTTACAAATGACAGATTTGTAATTATGATGCCTTAGGGATGGGGCCAATGCAAGGAGGGAGGTTTCTGGAGAATTGGGCAGGAAGTGGGGTTTGAACAAGGTTTGGGCTACCTCTGTGGGTGTGGCAGAAGATGATTTACTGAGAAGGTAGATCTACTTTATTGGGGAACGGGATTTGGGTGCAGGGTTTTCTCACCTTTGGGGAGAGGGTAGTGCCACTCAGGATTAATTGCCTCTTTAGGGAATCCAAAGAGGCCCTAAAAACATCAGCAACTATAATTAAGTTTATGAGGTTTATCTTGGATCTCAAGGTTCATTGCAATATGCATTAAGCATTTTTAATATCAATGAGATATTTTGCAGATTACATAGTTCAGTAGTTTTCTTGGGTCCAAATTTCAGTTGGCCGGTGCTATACACCATGCCGGCGCATAGCCTGTCCACCTCTTGTCTAACCTGGATTTTCCATGCTGGGGTCATATGCAGCTCCGGCATCGAAAATCCGGTTGTTGCCGCACAGCCAGGTAGCCGCAAGAGCTACCCATGTAGCACCGATTTTCGATGCTACACGATTAGCCCCAGCGCCTTAAAGATAGTCAAGGTTTTCCCACGTCTATCTTTAAGGCGCAGAGCACTAAACGTGCAGCATAGAAAATTGGTGCTACACAGGTAGTGCCATGGCCTGCCTCCGCTCCGCCCTGGAATGCCTCCAACACACCCCGCTGCTACGCAAATAGCATCTGGGCATGTTAGGGACATATCTGGGATTTTTGAAGGGCACTACCCATGTAGATGCCCTTTGAAAATCCCGGATAAGTCCTTTACATGGGTAACTAGGGAAGTTACCCATGTAAAGGTTTTTGCAAATCGGGCCCCTTATGTTCTAACAAATTTTTTAGTGTTATCAGTAATGATCTCATGTATATTACGGAAAAGATAAATTTATGAGATTTTAACATGCATAATGCATTAATGCTGCTTAGAAAATAGGTCCAGTGCCAGACCAAGGGTATCAACCAGACGTTCAGGACCTTTCTGAGATCAAGTGGAGTTGTCTAGGTTCCTAGGAACGCCCCAGCCATCCCTTCACCACATCCCCATTCAGAGGTGGATGTCCACAGACCTGGCTTCTAAAATGGTTCTGGAGATGTCTCTATGCCTGTTTTTGAACATCCTAAGCACAAATAGGGCTTCCAAAATTACCACCACAATTTATCTGATAGTGTCTGAAAATCACCACTATCTGGATAATTCTTTTGGCCCGCCCTTACTCCTCACTAAATCCATCCCACAATTATATGGATAAGGCCTGGCCATTAAGCAATTTAAACAATCAAATATTATCTGTACATTTTTTAAAATTCATAGATAGGCTAATTATGTGGTTGGCGGTGAATACAGAATTGCCTTTGAAAACTGATCTGATGGAGTATAATTTTTCATTCACTTGAAACATTCCAAACCAACCAATAAAACTCCCCTAATAATGGAATAAGATGGATCAACTTATAACTCAATATACAATTGCTATGCAGATTCTATGGTGAGCTGTAAAACTAGAGGGCATAACATGAAGCTGCAAGGGGGTAAACTGAAAGACAATGTCAGGAAAGATTTTTTCACTGAAAGGATGGTGGATGTTTGGAATGCCTTCCGATGGAAGTGGTGGGGGCAAATACAGTGACAGAATTCAAAATGGCATGGGACAGACACAGAGGATCCATTTATAGCAACAGGATAAAATCAAAATAAACATATCTGTCTCTTATATTTATTTTATCTATTTATTTATTTAATTTTCTTATATACCGCGCTATTTGTCATCAGTGCGGTTTACATTGAAACAATACAACAATTGGTCAGATATAACAGACCTATTACAAGTAACAGGAAAATTAACATGGAAGTAAACAGGGAAATCATTTTTATATATATATATATATATTTATATATATTATATATATATATTTATATATATTTAAATCATTTATATATATTTATATATATATCTCAGTAAACAGGGGTGACCTATATGGAGAGGTGGGTACACCCCTAAACAAAGGCATGGGGAGGAGTGACCTGCCCTGAGCGGCAGGTGCACCTACTCTTGCCACCTTACTGGGCAGACTAGATGGACCATACTGGTCTTTATCTGCCGTCATATACTATGTTACTATGTTACATCAATGCAGCAACACAAACTCCCTCTATTGCCAGATATTATGCAAAAAGACACAAAAAAAACCATTTTGAATTGCAGAAAAACAGTATATAAAAAAATGTTAAATAAGTAAATACATTTTACATAGACGATCTTTGTGGGAAATGGGACATCTAGGTTGGGATGGTCACATTTCCCTGAGTATTTTACAAAAGGCTCTGAAAAAGAGAGGCATTACTCTTTTTTTTCTATGTATAAGGACTGGAAATTACATATGTAAGTGATTTTCACTGCTTTCTTATATAGGTGCCAGCAATCTCATGTATATAGGTACAGTATTTTAGACAATTATATTTATAAGTGCAGCCAATTAGTTCACAGATATTCCCAGGAGACTAAACATAATTGTCTCCTCAAACACTCATTGTAAGTCCTGTCCAAAATGAGCACTTAGTTGAAACTTATGCGTACTTCAGAAGAAGTGCAAAAATCACATGGGGAAATTTTTTAAAACATATGCATGTATTCCTGTATGATTTATAGTTTCGCTCAGGTCATGCTCACATTATATCCTTGTGGTAGAGGCACAATACAGGACTCCACAGACAAGAGGTTTAATGAAAATATACTTCATTTGGAGACAAGCATCCAGACAACTGCTCCGGCCCTCTTTGGGTTTAGGCACATGCAGAGTTAAACCCTCTGTTGCCCTAGGTTTTTCCCCAGCTGTAATAAGTCCTTAATTGTTTTCAGCAGGGCTACTCTGCTGAATAGCTGAATGTACAGATGGCATTTCCAAAACAAAAGAAAACTAGCTCTTCAATGTTCTTTCACTTCAGGCAGCACAACCCAGCAACAGTTTCTCCAATTGAGTAGAACTCCAGCACAAACAGCACTTCTAAAAAAAAAAAAACAGGATTGTCCCTTCAAAATCCATTCATTCTGGGCAGCACAACTCAATAGCCTTCTTCCATTCTTTAGCAGCAGGATAGGGTACTCATAAGTGAACCAACACAGCAGTCCTCTGTAGCACGGGAGTCCTCTAGCCAGGCAGGACTTCAACAGCAAGGCTGAGTGCACAGTAGTAGTAGATTTAAAAACACTTCCTACCTTCTTAGCAGGCTCCCACCTTGCTCATTCAAGGGAATATGGTCTAATACCCAACAATGAAGATCAAAAAAGTCATGACTAAATTCATGACAATGTGCCACCATCGGGGAATCTTTCCTCAGTTTCGACAAACAGTACCTACAGTATGTTCAGTCAATCGTACTTTTAATAGACGAGTAGTTTTACCAATATAAAATTTCCCACAGGGACACTTTAAAATATACACAACATAATCCGTCGAACAGGAAGTCTGAAAACATGAATGGACAATTTGATCACCAATGTATATCTTATCTTCTTCTATCATCAGTGCACAACACTGGCAGCATCCACATTTATTATGCCCAAGTTGTAGTATATATGATGTTTTTCTAACCACAGGACATAAATGGTCCCTCAGATTTTCCCACATTGATAAGCCATGTGAATACGTTGATTTTGAAAACATGGAAGAGCATGCACTACAGACCATCTATTCTTAATGCAAGCAGCTATTCTCCAGGAAAGTAGTGAGTAAGGTAAAACACACATAATACAGTTATCTTCATCCTGATAACAATGCCAAGAATGTTCATTAGTATATTCCAAAAGCCATTCTCTATTTTTTTTTATTTGGTTTTATACCGCACTATTTATGATCAGCACGATTTACAAAATAACAACATATTACAAGGAACACTTTATATTGAACATATTATATTGAATATTCTCTATTGAACATGTGAACAAGATATAAAACAATTAACATATTTACATAAAATAGATGATACACAGTAGCATGTACGACTAGGAACTATTTACAGTCTAACAGAATCTTAAGTATGATATTGAATTTATTGGCAAGGCTTTATGTTACGTGGTCGAAAGCAAGATGGAATAGGTGTGTTTTGATTGCTTTGCGAAAGGTGGCCAAATCTGAAATGAGACGAATAGGAGCAGATAGGGAGTTCCACAGTAGAGGGGCGAAGAGGGAGAAGGCTCTGTTCATTGCAAATTGGGAGCTTTTTCTAGATATGGATAGGATGGTGAGATTGTTTATCATATTTGTTCTTCTTGCTCTGTTATCTGGAGTCCAGTGTAGGAGATCTTCCAGCGAGGATGTGGAAAGGTGATGGAGGATTTTAAATGTTATCAGGAGAGTTTTGCATTTAAGTTGACTGCTTATTGGGAGCCAGTTTAGATGGATAAGGAAAGGAGATACATGTACATGCCTGGAAGCTCTGTAGATGGTTCGTGCAGCAGTATTCAATGCTAATTGTAAAGGATAGAGAGTATATCCAGGAAGCCTATGCAGGATGATATTTGAGTAATCGAAGAACAGAGTAATGAGGTCTTGGAAGACAGTATGGAAATTAGTAGGCTCCAATAAGGGTCAGAGATAACGGAGGGAACATACTTTATGATAGACAGCCTTTGTGATATTGCTTATATGGGGCTCCATTCTTAGGGACTGGTCCACAGTGATGCCCAGATATCTAACCTCATGATTAGACTTCAGATAAAAATTCTTAACCTACAGGATTGTCAGGGGTATGAATGCTGGGACTTTTGTGACAAAAAGGACTTCAGTCTTTTTATAGTTTACTTTCAGGTTGTGCACAGCTAGCCAGTTGGAGACAGCATTGAAACAGTCAATAATTCCAGTGAAGTTTGGGTTTTCTATTGAAAAAGGAGTGTAGAGAAGCACATCATCTGCATAGATGTGATACAGAATGCCAAATGATTGTATGATTGTACATATCAGTTGTAAATATATGTTAAATAGTAAGGCGCATAGGGACGAGCCCTGTGGTACTCCTTGTGTTTGCTGATACGTATCTGAAGTTTGATTGCCCATACAAACTTGTTGTTGCCGATCTGTTAGATATGAGAGACATCAATCTAGAGCTGAGCTTTGAATGCCCTTAAGCTTAAACAGATTAATCAAATGGCTGTGACAGACTGTATCGAAGGCTGAAGCAATATTCAAGATAAAGCCCTGTTTCATATTATTTAAGCCTAATATTAGGTTATCAAATAAGTAAGTGAGTAGGGTCTCAACACCATGATATTGTCGAAAACCATGCTGTTGCGGATCAAATGGTGCGTGGAAATAAATATGGTCTTGTATTTGTTGCTGTACTATCTTCTCCATTATCTTAGGAAGACTGGATATGGGATGGTAGGAATTTGGGTCCTGTGGGTCAAGCTTGGGATTTTTTAAGAGAGGTTTGATTGTGTCAGTTTTCAGGGAAACTAGGACAATGCCCTTGTTGAAGGATAGGTGGATGATCTTGGAAATATGGGAGTTTAATACAGGGCAAGATTTGATTCAATGAGAAGGGCATGGATCAGTGGGCGAAGTGGTAGAATTCAGACCTTTTAACACATTTTCAATTTGTTTGGGGGAGTAAGGGTAGAAATGACAGAGCAGGGATGCTGGTGCTTTCAGGCAATGGAGTGTCTACGCAGATGTCTCTCAAATTGTTGAGGGATGCTTTGTTTTTATATTGAAAATGAATGGCAATATCTTGAGGGTGGATAACATTATTTGCTCAAAGCAGAGATGATTCATTTGTAAGGGATTGAATTATTCTAAAGAGCTCATGGGGCTTGTTGAGAGAGCGCATAAGCAGATATGTATGGTATTCCTTCTTCCTTTTCATAATGGTAAGGCGGTGTTCTTGCAAGGTCTTCATGTAAAATTCTCGGTCATGGGGGAGCCTGGAGTTGCGCCATTTTTGCTCAAGTTTCCTGAGATTCTTTAAAGAATTGTGCAAAACAGCCGCAAACCAGATAGCCGTATGCATCTTATTATTTGGGTGTTTATGCTGGGATAGTAGTGCAGCTTTTCCTAGGGTAGCATTCCAAGTGTGTATTACTTCGTTTATGTCAATGGATTCAGAGTTGGAGCTAAGGTCAGGTACAGTTCTACAAGGAACAATTCTCTGTTGAATGGCTTAAAATGACAAACAGGTGGTAATTCAGTTTTAACAGGAACTTTTGAGACTCGTATGTTGAATGGGATATGGAATAAGATAGCTTTATGGTCTGACCAGGGTACTGGAAAGACATGTGTTTGATCAAAGTTGCTTGTACCATAAGTATAGGGGGTGAAAAGATAAGGTCTAATGTGTTACCTTTAGTGTGGGTAGGGGCATGAACTAGTTGCTGATAGTTAAGAGCAGACATAGCGTCCAGAAAAGCTGTGGAGTTCTTCTTCGATAGAGCTGGGAAGTTGAAGTCGCCTAGAATCCAGAGAGGTTTGGACTGTGGCGAGTGGTTACAGATTAGATCTAGAGTTATGGAGAGATCATTAGTACAGGTAGACGGGGCACAATAGAACATTGCTGTTGCCATTTGCTTATTTGCTATTATGATGGTGTTGAGGCTGATAGTATTATGGGAGGAGAGGCATTGGAACTGCAGGTCAGATCTGGCCATGATGAGTGTGCCTCCACCTCTTTTGTTAGACCTTGAGCAGTTGAAGATATCATAGTTTGGAAGCTTGAGCTGATTAATAAGTACTGCATCAGTATCTGTGAGCCATGATTCCGTGATGAAGATTATGTCTAGTTTATGATTCTCCACATAGTCCCCAATAACTGGCCATTTATTCCGAATGGATCTTGCATTTACAAGCATGCATTTTAGAGCTTTTTCATCTGAGGCCTTCCGAGTGGGAGATTTTCCTGATTGCTGGCATACGATGTGTATAAGATATTGGTTTCTTATCATACGTGATTGTCTCATAGTGGTGAAGGCATCTTCTGGTTTGTTTCAGCCAAAGCCTTGTATAGTGGAGATTAAGCTATGTTGGTTTGAGAATGAATCAACAGAAATGAAGGACAGGGCAAGACCATAAAGGCATAGGATGAAGGGCATATAGTAAGGCATTGTGGTGGCAAGGTGATTGTGGTAGTGGTTATCCAGATAACAGTAGGTGTAAGTTCTTATAGGTGTAGCAGGGAGTAGGAGCCAGCTATAATTATCTACAGAGAGGTCAGATATAGGAATAGCAATAGCAGCACTATATAATCAAGGTTGATGCAATTATTCTCAGGGAAGATAATATAGGTGCTTGAAGGAGGGGAATAGCGCATATAAACCAATGTATACTACACTTATAGCAATTATCCAGCAGAGGTGATTATCACTTGCTCTCTTGTATGCTTCATTAATAATCTTGCTTGGATAACCTCTTTTAATGAATCACTCACTCAGTGTCTTAGCTTGTATAGTGTACCGGGATTTCTCTGAGAAGATTCTACGGTACCTAAGCATCTGGGAATATGGTAGACTATTTCACAATACCACAGGATGGAAACTATTATAGCTCAATAAAGTATTCTAATCTGTAGGTTTTGAAAAAACTGATGTACAAAACTTATCTTCTAATTTTGATACTCGTATTTCCAAAAAATGAATTAAACTGTAGTTATACTTCATTTCAAATTGAATCACAGGGTTACATTGATTCAAATAATACAAAACCTCATGCAATGTCTCTTGAGAGCTGGCCCATAATACAAAAATATCGTCTGAATATCACTTCCAGCTTTTTATGAATGGTTTAAAAACAGAGTCATAAACCCACTTCTCCTCAAAGTCTTGCATATATAAATTTGCTAAAGAGGGTGCAAAACTGCCCCATAGCAGTACCAAAACTTGAACATAAAATCGATGTTCATATAAAAAATAATTAACCTGTAATACCATTCTTGCCAGTGCCATCAAAAAAGCTGTAGGTACCTTATGTGGTCTGCTTCATCCTGTCCATATCTTGTAAAAACCCTCTAATGCCTCATTCTGAGGAATTGATGTATAAAGGGCCTTAATATCTAAAGTAAATATTGAATAGACAATATATCATTTGTAGACTGCAGGATCTGAAGGAAATGACTAGTATCCTTAATATATGATTGAATCTTTGGTACCTCATACTTCAAAAATTCATCTATATACCTCCTTACATACTCCAGCAATGACCCATTGCTTGACAAAATCGGTCGCCCTGGGGGGTTCTCCAGGGATTTATGAACTTAAGGGAGTACATATAATACAGGTATATGTGGACATACAGGCATTAAAAAAAATGTTCTTTTCCAGTTAAATACCCCGATTCATATGCCTCTGAAGTCAACTGTTGTAATCTTTCTAATATTTTCGGTATAGGATCTGTTGATAAAGGACTATAGCATTGTGCATCAGATAACTGGCTGCGAATTTCTGTGTCGTAATCACAGGTTTTTAATACCACTATTGCTCCTTCTATATCTGCCCTTTTTTGTTATAGAGTCATCTTCTTCCAATTCTCTCATAGCTATCCTTTCTTCTTTAGACAAATTTGGTATAAAGTAATGCTTTTTACTTTTTTCAATATCCAAAATATCTTTAATCAATAGTGCCTTAAAAGCATATAGCTTGTTTCATTCAATTTTAATTTCTTCATTTTTTTGTTTATCATTAATATTGCAAAATATCACTTTATATACTATTAAATAATAGTGTGTGCTATTGGCACACAGTGTGTACTGTTGAGTCGTAATGCACCATATTATGCAATTTGTGCCAATAGCACACACTATTGCATAATGGGGCACACTGTGGCTTAATAGTGCACATTATAGCTAAGACCTGTCATAGCTCCTCCTGTTACAAGGCTAGCAGGCCAGGCCCAGCCCCCTTGTCCTCTACCACTGCAGTCTGCCAAAGTGCAGGTGTAGCAGCCTGGAGATGAGAGGGGATGAGAGCATCGTAGACCTAATCATGTTTCTTTTGAATACTCTGATGATTCAGCCTTATCGGATCAATATACTTCTGGCCCTGAAGATTTTTTAGATCGAGGCAAAGGTACCCGCAAGCGCAAAGGCCGGGGTCGAGGACGGGGGAAACAGAGCGAGGCTCCTCCGCCCCATCGTCCTTGGACCAGATCTCAGGTAGCGGTGGATCCCGAGGGCTTGTAGTTAATTTATCAGCATGGGTTTTATCCCCAGCCCAATGGGCAGAACTGGAAAAAGGTTTATCATTTGTCCCGCGGATTACTTATGATGCTTTTTCTGTCCGTGTGGAATTAGAGCAACTTCTGCGTAAGCTTCATTTACAAGCCTTTTTTGCTGATACATCTAATTTTTCAGGATCCAGTTCAGAGCCTTCTCATATCTCTGTGACAGATCCCGGACAACCTCCTTTGATGGCTCTTTGTCTTCCCATTTGTTCTACTTGGACTCCCCCTGGCCCGTTACCATCTACATTACAAGTTTTTCGGGATTTAGTTTTGAAAGACATTGTACAGTTGGAAGCGCTGTCTAAAGGACAGATTCATCATAGTCTATCAATTTTGGAACGTCAGGCCCTACTTGAGCTTCGGGGTTATGATGATATTATAATTCGGAGAGCTGATAAAGGCAGAGCAGTTGTTGTGTTAGATACGTCTCAATATGTGGCAGAAGTTCATTCTCAATTACTGGACACTACTACTTACCAGCCACTATTGGTGGATCCCACTTCAGATTTACGGGATTTTATCCAGCAGACTGTTTCTCGGGCCTTGGATCATAATCTGATTACTAAGAAGGAGGCAAAGTTTTTATGTGTTTCTCATCCACACATTCCGCATTTTTATATCTTGCCTAAAATTCACAAGAATCTTCACAATCCACCAGGGAGGCCAATAGTATCTTTGAGGGGCTCTCTTTTGGAACCTCTCTCTATGTTTGTGGATTCTTTTTTGTGGCCCCTGGTGTTTCGGATCCCTTCTTATTTACGTAACACCATGCATTTTTTGCAGATATTAGCCCACGGCCATGATAAAGATTTACCTGCTGAGTTAGTTATGACTACTTTGGATGTCTCCTCCTTATATACTAGCATTCTCCAATCTGAAGCTATATATATTGGTCGGTGTAACCTGATGGCCTATTATGATTTGAGTCCATCTAAGATTGATTTCATTGTTCAGCTCATGAGCATTGCTATGACAAATAATTTTTTCTGTTTTGATGGATCGTTTTATCAACAAAACAAAGGGGCTGCCATGGGAGCCACAATGGCCCCTTCGACTGCCAATTTGTATATGGCAGATTTTGAGGACCAATGGCTGACGAATGGTCCCTTTCAGCCTTTTATCTGTCTATGGGTGAGGTACATTGATGATGTTTTTCTTTTATGGACTGGTACTGTGGAACAGTTATCAGCCTTTCATGGCTGGTTGAATCAGCGGGACCCGCATATCTCTTTTTCTTTGGAACATAGTATTATCTCAATTTCGTTTTTGAACGTTCTGGTAAGACGTCAGGCTGATTCTTTGGTGACCACTGTCTATACTAAACCGACTCATCGGATGTCCTTTCTTCATTTTAACAGCGCGCATCCACAGCGTTTGAAAGAAAGTCTGCCCTTTACACAATTTTTGCGTTACCGTCGGAATTGTTCCACGGTTTTTGATTACAAAACACAATCTCAGACTTTGGTGGATTCCTTTCTTGCCCAGGGGTATCCGGCTGGGCTGATATGTAAAGCCCGGACTAGAGCTCGTTTTAATGACCGGACCTGGCTTTTGACTCCTCGTGAGCGTTCAACATCTGTGGAGTCCCCATATGTGCATTTTGTTACAAAGTTTAATCCTCTTAGTTATCAGCTATCTATAATAATTCAACGGCACTCTCATGTTGTTCGTTTAACCCCAGGTCTGAGCCAACATCGGATTCGTTCAGTATATACGAAGGGCTCTAATCTAAAGGATCTGTTATGTCCTTCTGCTTTTTCCAGGAATTTACCTGCGCCATCTATGCCATTGGCAGTTTTGGGTCATCGAAGTTGTGGGCATTGTTCGGTTTGTTCTGTAATGGAAACCTGTAGTAGCTTTCAACATAATCATCGGACTTACCGTTTATTCCACTCTACGACATGCGACAGTGTTTATGTGGTTTATCTACTTCATTGCCCCTGTGGTCTGTGTTATTTGGGGAAGATAGTCGAGCCCTATGAACACGTTTGATCGAACATCGTAGTCGTCTCCATCATTTGACAGAGGGTGCTCCTCTGGTTCATCATTTTCAGTCCTCAGGTCATGTTTTTGAGGATCTGAAATGTTTGGTGATAGTTCAATGTACACCTTCAGTGTACGGGGGTGATTTGCAGAAGATCTTGACTCGGTTAGAGCAACGTTGGATTTTTCACTACAGACTGTTGCCCCTGCGGGTTTGAATGAATCCATTGAATGGACGAGTTGACTATGAAGTTTAAGTTTTTCTAATGAATGGCTTTCCTTTTGTCTTCTTTTCTCCTGTCTCTTTTGTTTTTGAGGCTTGGAGTTTTTGTTTTTTGTTTTCAGTGTTTTTGTTTTTGAGGTGGGCGGTGGGCTTTTTGTTAGACTGCCTTATGCGGGATAATGTGCGGCTTTTTCACCAGTATGTTTTTTTGTTTTTTGATTGCCGGTCTTGGCTACTGAGCTTTAATTTTTGACGTCATGATTGGTTCACTATATATTTATAGAGCGCATGCGCTGGCGTTTTTGTTTGGCGGTTAGTCTGTTGGATCGCCACGCCGCGTTCTTCTGGTGTTTTTTGTGCCCTTGCTCCCGTGTAATGGTAAGGTTTTTTTTGCATCCTGTTTGATCAGACCTTCATCAGTTTTTCCTCTTTTTCTTTTCCTTTTTGTTTTGGTATTCTGTTGTCTGGGCATGAGACATTTTTGTATCGACTGTTATTGTGTGTTTTTTCAGCTCCTGCATGTTCGTTGATTTGCTCCTCTGAAGCAGTTTCTGTTGTGGATATTGACAGCGTGTGGAATGTGGACTTGAGCTCCCTGAGGAAGCCGTAAGGCGAAACATCGGATGCCGGGGCTCTCTGCCTCCTTCGTTGGACATATCATCTCTGACTTCATTTAGCCACCTTTGGTTTGCCATCTGCTGTCCTTTGTCGTCATTTGTCAGCATTTTTTCCAACAGATAAGTGATTTCAGTTTCTTTCTTCTGTTTGGAGCGCTGATTGTGGAGCTTGTTAGTTTTGTTTTCATTTTTTGAATACACACAGTTGATTGCTTGGCTGCACCAGCCTGAAGTGTGTTTTTGCCCTGGCTGGTTGGGGGTTTTTTTGGCCGTTGATGTAACACGAGTCTTATCATTTGCATTGATATGTGTCTTTGACTAGACTCAATTCCCCTGAACCATACGGTGGGGTTTGCTGAGGTCTTTTTTCCTCCAGCTGGGTGAGCTTCTTTTTGGCTGGTGTTCAGCTTTGGTCTTAGGGCTATGTTTACTAAACGTGAATAACGCGCGTAGTATGACGTTAACGACCGTAAGTGCCGTATAACGCGCGTACCGACGCGCTAATGACCGTTAACGTCATACTACGCGCGTTAACCGTAGTTAACGATCGTAAAGCTCCGCGGCGCGTTAAAACAGCGCAGAAGGTGGAGAGTGGGCGGAGAGAAGGGGTCAATGGGCGGAGAGTGGGCGGAGAGAGGCTCCCCTCATACTAACGCGCGGAGTGTCAGAGCTCACTTCCAACGCAAATGAAAACCTGTCGTTAAAGGCATTAAAGGGAAGAGAAACCATTTACGTCAGCAATGTACAGAAAACCGGGGAAACCCACAAAACGTGAGCAGTGTGATACATGTGCACAGAACAAAATATCACATAAAACGTTAAAAATGACCACAAGAAACATTTTAAAAAGCAGAATTCAGCTGGGCAACAGTGATAGCAATGGGCAACAAGGAACAACACTCCCTGGAAAGCACCAAAATAAAAGGAAATGATGTGTGGAAGGGTCTACGCTCCGCAGACCCTTGCAAAGAGCATTACATTGTAAAGGAGCTGTCCTGGGTGTGTGGTGTAATGTTTCCCAATGATATCATTGTTGCCCAGCTTGGTTATGGGTGTGTGCCCCTTTTGTGAGGTCATTTCTGCGGTTTATGTGCACCTTTGTCTGCATACAAGGTAAATGAGGCCACAGTAAACCTGTTGCAGAGCAGGGTTTCTGACTCGTCAGGCCGGTTTAACTAACTCCAGGGACTGCACTGTCTCTGTGGCCACAGTGTGGTGCAACAGACACAGCCAGTGCCTGTAAGACCAGAGGGTCACAGGTTCAAATCCCAGTTGGGGCTCCTGCCAACCCAGTCCCCATAGTTTTACCCACCACTAAACAGTGATAGTAAAGACACTCCTGTAGTGCAGAGAACATACGCATGGCCTATATTTTACCACACCAAACACAGACACCAGAAACAGGCACATTACCTATAGCAGAGTCCCGCAAATGCAGTCCTGGAGGGCCCCACAACATTCCGGTGTCATGCTGCCTCTAATAAAGATGCCTGTGCTGCATAGCTATGCACCACCCCCATGGTATGCAGATGTAGCTCATGCATATTTATGAGAGACAGCATGAAAACCCGAACAGTGTGTGGAACACCAGGACTGGAGTTGGGGAACTCTGCCGTAAAGCAGCAGCCAACAGGGCCACACACCCACCCACAGGCCCCATTGGCCAATGCCAGCTGGAGCGGCAAGACATTGGGCCCTGCCTGTATCTCCCAATACTAGCAGTTGCATACCTTAGCAATGCCACCCTACACCTGGGTATATGGTACACAGCTATCAAACGTTTCCTCTGATAACTGGCAGATATCAATTCCTACGTTAAGCACATTTTGCTCATTGAGCTCCACCATAACAATCATTCTGATGTCTGCGGTGTGTGCTGCAGGTCTGGTCTCTGACAGTGTTCACCACCCTGGGGAGTGACCCCCCAACAGTCTTGTGTACCATATCCATGCCTGTACTATGCCCAGGACTGGTGTGGTGGGTATGGCTGCTGACCACCTCTATAGTAGCACAATGCTGGCATAGGTGTGGGGGTGGCTGTCTGTCTATCCAGTGTGTGGTGGCTGCAAACACCTTCAACAGCCCACACTGCCAGCACTGTTGCCAGTATTGGGCTGCCAATGTGCATAATGAGGAGCAAGGTACTATGGGTATAGGCCGGACAGGGTGGCCTGGCCAGGGTGCATCTGCACAGGGCATAGGGCAGTGACAGGCACATTGTAGTGCCCGGCCACCAACTACACAGACAGGGTGACCTCAGTATATCCTGCGGAGAGATCACTCTCACCCTGACTGTGCAGTGACCACAGCATGGCTAAGCACTCCCATAGTGCTATCTAGTATTTCTCTCATGTGATACATATGGGTTTCCGTCTGGGGCCCAGTCACTGATGTATCTGCTTGCTGTGTATGCTGACATCCCAGTTCTGGGTGCAGGCATCTCCACTGGGCACTAGCAGACTGTTTGCAGCTGGTAGGTGTTGTGATGGAGTGGCTTGCAGGGTGCAGTGGCTGATGGCTTGCACCAGGGGAATATCAGATAGTGGTGGGGTGCAACATACCATATCCAGGCCTAATGTCTGTCTGCTATTGTGTTATGGCTGTGTACAGAGCTACATTGACTGCCCTGTGGGGTGTCTGTTCCCCAGCAGGACTAGGGTTCATGTTCCCCTCTACTGCCACCGTTGCAGCACGGTAGACTGTGGATCTTTTGATAGGAGACCCTGTTTGCCTCCCTCAGCCCTGGGGGAGGGGTGTGGTGGTGGTGCATGGGGGCTGTACCTGACTGAAACAGACAGAGATGGCCAAGGTGTTCCTGCAGAAACTACCTATCTCACACAGTAACACTGCTTTGGACCTGCGCCATGGCCGGTGCTGTGGACCTAGTGCTGGGCGCCTCACTGCACCCTCAGGGTGAGCACAGTACCCGCACAATGTGACGGTGTGTAGCTGCTCTGTGCCAGTACAACACACAGTCGGTACCCCCTACCAGGCCGAGGTGCTGTGGGGGTGCATTCCCCATGGTGTGTATCTGTGGACAGCTGCTTTGCATGTGCACTGCATCATGGGTGTGACTGGCCCAATCCAACCCTGTGAAACACCAGCACCTGCTCACAGGCTCTGATAAACCATAGGCCATCACACGTACATCTGTTAGCATAATGCATAGGTGCAGGACACCCTACAAAGTCTGTAATATAAGATGCCCACACTGGTAAAAACACACGTACCCACGCACGTAAACAAACACGTACCCACGCACGAATGTACACGCGTAGCTACGCACGTGGCTAGGCACATTCCGAGGGTGTTTTTCTGACACCAATACTCAGCGTAACGAAAAGCATGCCTCCTCTTTCCTTCTGTAATGTACAGGGTGATGCCTGAGACAGCCTTCTGTGTTAGGCACACTGGGGGCTCGAACCCATGCCGCCTGTAACAGCGGTCAGTACCGTAACCATTGTGCTACAGCTCTGTTTCAGTGCTTTGTGTCTGTACGTCTTCTTATGATTAACGCGCAGTAACGTGGCACGGCGCCCGGTAACGCTCGTTAATTTTGCTAACGCGCGGTAGTGGTAACGATGTACCGCCCATGTCCTTATTTGGGGTTTCTTTCACTACCGCGGCTCCTACCGCGAACTGCACTAACGCGATTTAGTAAACAGACCCCTTAGTCTCTTGCCCATTTTTTGTTTAAATTTTTTGTTTAAATCTTTTTTACAAAAAAAACATTAACATTTTTTTTCTCTTCTTTTGCTTTTTGGTTTTCTGCACTGTTTGGGGTTGTGTATTATTCGTTTTTGGTTATTTGGCTCCTTGAGGAGATTTTGTGAAAATAGCTCCTCCTTGACAGGAATATCAGCAGGGGAGGGATGCAGCTTTTAAAGACTATTTTGTCATATGCAGACCTGCTCTTCTTAAATAATTCTGCCAATCTCCATGTACTGTAGACACATCCATGTGGATTTCCTCACAAAAGCAAAGTATCTAAACTTTGCCTTCACGTGTCTTTATAAAATATTGTTGTTGTTAAGTGCTGTCAAATCAGTGTCGATTCATGGTGATCCTCTAGTTTGGTCTTCGGTCTTCAATCACGTGGCTCATTGTTGGTAGAGTGGCAGCGATACTGTAACTGCTGTTATTGTATCAATCCAGCTCATTGCTGGCCTTCCACTTTATAAAATAGGCTCGTATAATGATCCCCCAGTAGCATACAAATGATTTCACAGAAATGTATACCTGCCTCAAAGAAGATGTAAATGTGTGTGCACTCACATTTTATAAAATACTCATATACAGCACATGAGTGGAGGAGTAGCCTAATGGTTAGAGCACTGGCTTGGGAACCAAGAAATCAGTATTTGTTTCCAACTAGCTCTTCTTGTGGCCTTGGGCAAATCATTTAACCCTCCATTGCCTCAGAAAAATCCAAGCTATCAATGTCCCTGTTTAATGTACATACTAAGCTTAAGGTTACAATGTAAAATGATTTGTCTGAAATGATAAGGCAGTATAAAAGGCCTGTTAAATAAAATAAATCTTGACTCCATTTAAAAACCAAAGCAGAGAAAAGAAACCCACAACCATACAGATAAGACTTCACACAAGCAGATTTATTTAGTGACCCAACTTGGCCAAGTTTCGGCACTCAGGAGTATCGTTCTCTTCTGTTTTTTGTTTTTTGGATGGACTTTTATGCGGAGTACCCTTCTTTTCTATCCCTTCTCCAGCCTAATTCTATCTCCAGAAGTGCCTAGGCAGGGCTCCCATGTATATGCCATCAGCACAGTAACACAGTAACATAGTATATGACAGCAGATAAAGACCAGTATGGCCCATCTAATTTATTTATTTATTTATTTATTTATTTGGATTTTTATACCGCCTTATCATACAATCAAAGCGGTTTAACAAAAGAGAAAATAAGTAATAGTGAAACAATCTGTGATAATATATACATAGTTTGTAAATATATGATTTGCCCAGCAAGGTGGCAAGAGTAGGTGCACCTGCCGCTCCATGCAGGTCACCCCTCCCCATGTCTTTGTTTAGGGATGTACTCACTTCTCTGTGTAGGTCACCCATATTTGCTGAGATATAAAAGATAGTTATGTTTATTTTAATTTTATCCTATCGATATAAAGGGAGCCACTGTGTCTGTCCCATGACATTTTGAATTCTGTCACGGTATTTGCCCCCACCACTTCCATCGGGAGGGCATTCCAAGCACCCACCACCCTTTCAGTGAAAAAGTATTTTCTGACATTGCCGTTTACTATCACCTTCTGTTGTCTGTCAGTCAACCAATTTCTGATCCAGTTCACCACCTTGGGACCCATCCCCAAGCTGTTGAGTTTATTGATAAGGCTCCTATGAGGAACAGTATCAAAGGCTTTGCTGAAATCTAGGTAGATCACATCCATCACATGCCCTTAATCTAGTTCTCTGGTTACTCAGTCAAAGAACTCAATCAGATTTGTTTGGCAAGATTGTCCTTTGGTACAACCATGTTGCCTTGGATCATGCAACCTGTGGGTTTTGAGGAAGTCCAATATTTGCTCTTTCAGGAGCACCTGCATCACTTTTCTCCGCCACCAAGGTAAGGCTTTCTGGCCTGTAGTTTGTCACTTCTTCCCTACTTCCACTTTTTGTGAAGAGGTATCACATCAGCCCTTCTCCAGTCTTGTGGAACTTCTCCTGTCTCCAAGGAGCTAGTAAAAACATCCTTTAATGGCCCCGCAAGAACCTCTTGAGCTCTTTCAGTATCCTGGGATGTATCCTATCTGGTCCCATGGCCTTGACCACTTTCAGTTTTGCAAGCTGCTCTAACACATCATCTTCTGTGAATGGTGTGGTATCTACTCCATTCCCATTTGTATATTTGTCAATCATAGGTGGTCCAGACATATTTGTTTAGCATTTTCACTTTTTCAATGTCACTTTCCACAAATTCGTTCCCAGCACTTTTTTATCCTGCAATTCCACCTCTGATTGTCCTCCTAACCCGAATATACCTGAAAAAAGTTTTTTTCGCCACACTTCACATCTTTAGCCATCTTTTCTTCTGCCTTTGATTTTGCTATCCTTATTTCTCTTTTTGTCTCTTTTAGTTTGATCCTGTATTCTTTTTTGTGTTCCTCTGTTTGTGAACTTTTGAAGTTTGTGAAAGCTGTGTTTTTTGCCTTTATTTGTTGAGCCACTTCTTTGGATAACCAAATAGGTTTCCTTTTCCTCTAGTTTTTATTTACTTTTCTTACATACGTATCTGCTGCCCCTTTTATTGCCTCTTTTAGTTTAGCCCATTGCAATTCCACTTCTCTTATCCCCTCCCACCCTGCCAACTCCTTCTTCAGTTGCTTGGCCATTTTACTGAAGTTAGTGTTTTAAAATCTAGGATGTATGTGTATTTTGCCCACAATTTCAAAAGATCCATTTTATGTGTCTAAATATGCTTTAGAAGTAAAATGTCCTTATGATGTTATCTCCATTATTGCATGGAAACTATGCTGAATAACTTTGGACCACTCAAGCATTTCAAAAGCTTCAAGCTGGCCCTCAAAACAAATGATTATTTGCTGTGGTCATGTTATTCTATATACAGTACATATTTATTCAATTCAAAATTTGCTAGATCACCATTCCAGCAAAAGATCTATCATGGCCCATCACATAATCATTTTAAAGCCGGTGTATAAATACGTAAAGTCCATCTTTACAGGTTAGAAAATAGATCCAAATAGATATCTAAGAATGCAGCTGATGAAGAAAATATGCTGCCCTATGGAGGGATGCCAATGACTTGGATTCCATACAGTAACATTGCACCAACCATTGGTGAATATTCCACAATTTGGCAAACTATTATAATCCTTGAAAAGCAGCTAAGAAGAGAACCCCAGTCCTTCAAGGAACTAACAGATGTTCATTGTTGTTGGCTTCTTTTTTTTCATTGAATGACTTTATTGTCTAGGCATCTTTGACTTCATCCCTATATTTTTATATTTAATAGCATGCCTTACTCTTAGTCCACATGTCTATTTATTTAACAGTTTTTGCATTTCACTCAAAGCAGTTTACATTGTAACTTAAACTTGCTAATGTACATTAAACAGGGACATTAATAACTTGGATTTTTCTGAGGCCCTGGAAAGTGAAGAGACTTGCTCAAGGCCACAAGGAGTGCTAGTTGGCATCAAACCTTGGTCTTTTAGCTCCCAAGCTAGTGCTCTGACCATTAGGTTACTCTTTTACTATAGCTATAGTGCTTAATCATTGATATACTGATATGAATAATCTAGCCAATCAAATCTCTCTATTTTGTGACTTTTCTAAATCTTTTCTGAAATGGATTGAGACCCTTATATTAAAGTGCATTAGGATTTTGCACTAAAACAAATGTGAATTAAGTGTAAAGCCTTTGTTGTATGTGTTGGAGGCGTGGCCAGCATGTTCCCATCAGTTAACATTCAAATACATAATGTATGGCGAATTACTGTAGGTGCTCCGAATGCTACCTATTGAGATGGCATTAGTTGCCCCCTCACTTATTGGAACTGCCTCCCCATGCTAACTACAATGTACTCTTCATAACCACTCTCTGCTCATAATCCACCCAATCACTTCAATGCATGATCAAAGGTTAGCGAACAAATCAGTACGGGGTAACTGTCACACCCTGTGGTAACAACTACCACCGGTCCTTGCGCATAGTTACCATATGCAATAAAACGCATTAACTGCTTAGCCCCTAAAGGTCCCTAAATGTATGATGGGATTAGTCTACAATTTTATCTGAGACAAGATATAATTTCACTAAGGTACTTGATATTGCAAGAGTATATTCAGGCAAAAATACAATAAGAGAAGCCATAAGCTAGAAAGATTCTTTAGCAATGCTTATTTCCTCTCTTTAATATTAGAGAAGAGATATTTAATTATACTCACACTCTATAAAGCACTAGAGCAGTAGATGTTAGTTTCATTCTCCCAATATGATGTTTAAGCATAATATTTTTCACGGGTATATTATTTCAGTGGCAGTTTTGAGTGCCAAAGGGAGACATTAATGTGGAAAGCATCCAAGAAGGACCCCACTGGAAGATGGTAAATTACTTAATATTGATAAAATGATGACAAATATTATCAAGACAAGTCTTACAAACTTTAGGTTTGGTGTGATAAATTTTATACACAGCTCTGAGCATTAGAATATATCTAGGATATACTATAAATTGAAGAAATATCTAGCCTAAGGCCAATACAAATGAATTCATGATGAAAGATACAGAAGGAAAACTTTGGTGGTTTTTTTTACGTAGGTTTTACAAGGATTTGGGGTATGTTTACTAAACTGCGTTAGTGCAAATCGCGTTAGAAGTCGCGTTAGTGAAAGGAAAGCCAAAAAAGGACATGGGAGGGACATCATAACCACTAATGCGCGTTCCCAAAACTAACGAGCGTTACAGGGCGCCGTGGCGTTACTGCGCGTTAATCGTATGAAGGCGTACAGACACAAAACACTGAAACAGAGCTGTAGCACAATGGTTAGTGTACTGACTGCTGTTACAAAGGGCAAGAGTCGTAGGTGGGTGTAAACAAATTTATTAACCCCTACGCGTTTTGGCCGTAGCCTTCTTCAGGGGGCACACAGATGTGTATGATCGACGAGATCTGCAAATCGTAAACTGTATTCACCGAAGCAAATATAAACCTTCTAATGTTTGTTTATATCATCTGCAAAAACGGAACTTGGATACTATCTGTGGATGGAGCGAGTTTTTTCAAAATTCGAACAGCCATCCACAGATAGTATCCAAGTTCCGTTTTTGCAGATGATATAAACAAACATTAGAAGGTTTATATTTGCTTCAGTGAATACAGTTTACGATTTGCAGATCTCGTCGATCATACACATCTGTGTGCCCCCTGAAGAAGGCTACGGCCGAAACGCGTAGGGGTTAATAAATTTGTTTACACCCACCTACGACTCTTGCCCTTTGTTGCTTTCCTGTGTTCCTGCAAGAGCAGCCACTCCCCCTTGTTTTCTCTGACTGCTGTTACAGGCAGCATGGGTTCGAGTCCCCAGTGTGCCCAACGCAGAAGGCTGGCCCAGGCATCACCCTGTACATTACATAGGGAATGAGGAGGCATGTTTTTCTTTACGTTGAGTAGTGGTTACAGAAACACACCCTCGCAGTGTGCGTAGCTATGTACGTTGGTGCGTGCGTGGCTGCGTGCGTTGGTACGGGCGTAGCTATGTACGTTGGTGCGTGCGTGGCTGCGTGCGTTGGTACGGGCGTAGCCGCGGGAGTTGGTGCGTGCGTACAAACGTGCATGGGTACGTGTGTTTTTTCCAGCATGGGTACCTTATATTACAGACTCTTTAGGGTATCTTGCACCTATGCATTATGCTAACAGATGTACGTGTGATGGCCTATGGTGTCTCTGAGCCTGTGAGCAGGTGCTCCCCTCATACTAACGCGCTGTATTTCAGAGCTCAATTCCAACGCGAATGAAAACCTGTCGTTAAAGGCATTTAAAGGGAAGAGAAACCATTTCCGTCAGCAATGTACAGAAAAACCGGGGAAACCCACAAAACGTGAGCAGTGTGATACATGTGCACAGAACAAAATTTCACATAAAACGTTAAAAAAGACCACAAGAAACATTTTAAAAAGCAGAATTCAGCCGGGCAACAGTGATAGCAATGGGCAACAAGGAATAACACTCCCTGGAAAAAAAACAAAATAAAAGGAAATGATGTGTGGAAGGGTCTACGCTCCGCAGACCCTTTCAAAGAGCATTACATTGTAATGGAGCTGTCCTGGGCGTGTGGTGTAATGTTTCCCAATGATATCATTGTTGCCCAGCTTGGATATGGGTGTATGCCCCTTTTGTGAGGTCTTTTCTGAGGTTTATGTGCACCTTTGTCCGCATACAAGGTAAATGAGGCCACATTAAACCTGTTGCAGAGCAGGGTTTCTGACTCGTCAGGCCGGTTTAACTAACTCCAGGGACTGCACTGTCTCTTTGGCCACAGTGTGGTGCAACAGACACAGCCAGTGCCTGTAAGACCAGAGGGTCACAGGTTCAAATCCCAGCTGAGGCTCCTGCCAACCCAGTCCCCATAGTTTTACCCACCACTAAACAGTGATAGTAAAGGCACTCCTTTAGTGCAGAGAACATACGCAAGGCCTATATTTTACCACACCAAACACAGACACCAGAAACAGGCACATTACCTAAAGCAGAGTCCCGCAAATGCAGTCCTGGAGGGCCCCACACCATTCCGGTGTCATGCTGCCTCTAATAAAGATGCCTGTGCTGCATAGCTATGCACCACCCGCATGGTATGCAGATGTAGCTCATGCATATTTATGAGGGACAGCATGAAAACCCGAACAGTGTTTGGAACACCAGGACTGGAGTTGGGGAACTCTGCCGTAAAGCAGCAGCCAACAGGGCCACACACACACCCACAGGCCCCATTGGCCAATGCCAGCTGGAGAGGCAAGACATTGGGCCCTGCCTGTATCTGCCAATACTAGCAGTTGCATACCTTAGCAATGCCACCCTACACCTGGGTATATGGTACACAGCTATCAAACGTTTCCTCTGATAACTGGCAGATATCAATTCCTACGTTAAGCACATTTTGCTCTTTGAGCTCCACCATAACAATCATTCTGATGTCTGCGGTGTGTGCTGCAGGTCTGGTCTCTGACAGTGTTCACCACCCTGGGGAGTGTCCCCCCAACAGTTTTGTGTACCATATCCATGCCTGTACTATGCCCAGGACTGGTGTGGTGGGTATGGCTGCTGACCACTTCTATAGTAGCACAATGCTGGCATAGGTGTGGGGGTGGCTGTCTGTCTATCCAGTGTGTGGTGGCTGCAAACACCTTCAACAGCCCACACTGCCAGCACTGTTGCCAGTATTGGGCTGCCAATGTGCATAATGAGGAGCAAGGTACTATGGGTATAGGCCGGACAGGGTGGCCTGGCCAGGGTGCATCTGCACAGGGCATAGGGCAGTGACAGGCACATTGTAGTGCCCGGCCACCAACTACACAGACAGGGTGACCTCAGTATATCCTGCGGAGAGATCACTCTCACCCTGACTGTGCAGTGACCACAGCATGGCTAAGCACTCCCATAGTGCTATCTAGTATTTCTCTCATGTGATACATATGGGTTTCCGTCTGGGGCCCAGTCACTGATGTATCTGCTTGCTGTGTATGCTGACATCCCAGTTCTGGGTGCAGGCATCTCCACTGGGCACTAGCAGACTGTTTGCAGCTGGTAGGTGTTGTGATGGAGTGGCTTGCAGGGTGCAGTGGCTGATGGCTTGCACCAGGGGAATATCAGATAGTGGTGGGGTGCAACATACCATATCCAGGCCTAATGTCTGTCTGCTATTGTGTTATGGCTGTGTACAGAGCTACATTGACTGCCCTGTGGGGTGTCTGTTCCCCAGCAGGACTAGGGTTCATGTTCCCCTCTACTGCCACCGTTGCAGCACGGTAGACTGTGGATCTTTTGATAGGAGACCCTGTTTGCCTCCCTCAGCCCTGGGGGAGGGGTGTGGTGGTGGTGCATGGGGGCTGTACCTGACTGAAACAGACAGAGATGGCCAAGGTGTTCCTGCAGAAACTACCTATCTCACACAGTAACACTGCTTTGGACCTGCGCCATGGCCGGTGCTGTGGACCTAGTGCTGGGCGCCTCACTGCACCCTCAGGGTGAGCACAGTACCCGCACAATGTGACGGTGTGTAGCTGCTCTGTGCCAGTACAACACACAGTCGGTACCCCCTACCAGGCCGAGGTGCTGTGGGGGTGCATTCCCCATGGTGTGTATCTGTGGACAGCTGCTTTGCATGTGCACTGCATCATGGGTGTGACTGGCCCAATCCAACCCTGTGAAACACCAGCACCTGCTCACAGGCTCTGATAAACCATAGGCCATCACACGTACATCTGTTAGCATAATGCATAGGTGCAGGACACCCTACAAAGTCTGTAATATAAGATGCCCACACTGGTAAAAACACACGTACCCACGCACGTAAACAAACACGTACCCACGCACGAATGTACACGCGTAGCTACGCACGTGGCTAGGCACATTCCGAGGGTGTTTTTCTGACACCAATACTCAGCGTAACGAAAAGCATGCCTCCTCTTTCCTTCTGTAATGTACAGGGTGATGCCTGAGACAGCCTTCTGTGTTAGGCACACTGGGGGCTCGAACCCATGCCGCCTGTAACAGCGGTCAGTACCGTAACCATTGTGCTACAGCTCTGTTTCAGTGCTTTGTGTCTGTACGTCTTCTTATGATTAACGCGCAGTAACGTGGCACGGCGCCCGGTAACGCTCGTTAATTTTGCTAACGCGCGGTAGTGGTAACGATGTACCGCCCATGTCCTTATTTGGGGTTTCTTTCACTACCGCGGCTCCTACCGCGAACTGCACTAACGCGATTTAGTAAACAGACCCCTTAGTCTCTTGCCCATTTTTTGTTTAAATTTTTTGTTTAAATCTTTTTTACAAAAAAAACATTAACATTTTTTTTCTCTTCTTTTGCTTTTTGGTTTTCTGCACTGTTTGGGGTTGTGTATTATTCGTTTTTGGTTATTTGGCTCCTTGAGGAGATTTTGTGAAAATAGCTCCTCCTTGACAGGAATATCAGCAGGGGAGGGATGCAGCTTTTAAAGACTATTTTGTCATATGCAGACCTGCTCTTCTTAAATAATTCTGCCAATCTCCATGTACTGTAGACACATCCATGTGGATTTCCTCACAAAAGCAAAGTATCTAAACTTTGCCTTCACGTGTCTTTATAAAATATTGTTGTTGTTAAGTGCTGTCAAATCAGTGTCGATTCATGGTGATCCTCTAGTTTGGTCTTCGGTCTTCAATCACGTGGCTCATTGTTGGTAGAGTGGCAGCGATACTGTAACTGCTGTTATTGTATCAATCCAGCTCATTGCTGGCCTTCCACTTTATAAAATAGGCTCGTATAATGATCCCCCAGTAGCATACAAATGATTTCACAGAAATGTATACCTGCCTCAAAGAAGATGTAAATGTGTGTGCACTCACATTTTATAAAATACTCATATACAGCACATGAGTGGAGGAGTAGCCTAATGGTTAGAGCACTGGCTTGGGAACCAAGAAATCAGTATTTGTTTCCAACTAGCTCTTCTTGTGGCCTTGGGCAAATCATTTAACCCTCCATTGCCTCAGAAAAATCCAAGCTATCAATGTCCCTGTTTAATGTACATACTAAGCTTAAGGTTACAATGTAAAATGATTTGTCTGAAATGATAAGGCAGTATAAAAGGCCTGTTAAATAAAATAAATCTTGACTCCATTTAAAAACCAAAGCAGAGAAAAGAAACCCACAACCATACAGATAAGACTTCACACAAGCAGATTTATTTAGTGACCCAACTTGGCCAAGTTTCGGCACTCAGGAGTATCGTTCTCTTCTGTTTTTTGTTTTTTGGATGGACTTTTATGCGGAGTACCCTTCTTTTCTATCCCTTCTCCAGCCTAATTCTATCTCCAGAAGTGCCTAGGCAGGGCTCCCATGTATATGCCATCAGCACAGTAACACAGTAACATAGTATATGACAGCAGATAAAGACCAGTATGGCCCATCTAATTTATTTATTTATTTATTTATTTAATTGGATTTTTATACCGCCTTATCATACAATCAAAGCGGTTTAACAAAAGAGAAAATAAGTAATAGTGAAACAATCTGTGATAATATATACATAGTTTGTAAATATATGATTTGCCCAGCAAGGTGGCAAGAGTAGGTGCACCTGCCGCTCCATGCAGGTCACCCCTCCCCATGTCTTTGTTTAGGGATGTACTCACTTCTCTGTGTAGGTCACCCATATTTGCTGAGATATAAAAGATAGTTATGTTTATTTTAATTTTATCCTATCGATATAAAGGGAGCCACTGTGTCTGTCCCATGACATTTTGAATTCTGTCACGGTATTTGCCCCCACCACTTCCATCGGGAGGGCATTCCAAGCACCCACCACCCTTTCAGTGAAAAAGTATTTTCTGACATTGCCGTTTACTATCACCTTCTGTTGTCTGTCAGTCAACCAATTTCTGATCCAGTTCACCACCTTGGGACCCATCCCCAAGCTGTTGAGTTTATTGATAAGGCTCCTATGAGGAACAGTATCAAAGGCTTTGCTGAAATCTAGGTAGATCACATCCATCACATGCCCTTAATCTAGTTCTCTGGTTACTCAGTCAAAGAACTCAATCAGATTTGTTTGGCAAGATTGTCCTTTGGTACAACCATGTTGCCTTGGATCATGCAACCTGTGGGTTTTGAGGAAGTCCAATATTTGCTCTTTCAGGAGCACCTGCATCACTTTTCTCCGCCACCAAGGTAAGGCTTTCTGGCCTGTAGTTTGTCACTTCTTCCCTACTTCCACTTTTTGTGAAGAGGTATCACATCAGCCCTTCTCCAGTCTTGTGGAACTTCTCCTGTCTCCAAGGAGCTAGTAAAAACATCCTTTAATGGCCCCGCAAGAACCTCTTGAGCTCTTTCAGTATCCTGGGATGTATCCTATCTGGTCCCATGGCCTTGACCACTTTCAGTTTTGCAAGCTGCTCTAACACATCATCTTCTGTGAATGGTGTGGTATCTACTCCATTCCCATTTGTATATTTGTCAATCATAGGTGGTCCAGACATATTTGTTTAGCATTTTCACTTTTTCAATGTCACTTTCCACAAATTCGTTCCCAGCACTTTTTTATCCTGCAATTCCACCTCTGATTGTCCTCCTAACCCGAATATACCTGAAAAAAGTTTTTTTCGCCACACTTCACATCTTTAGCCATCTTTTCTTCTGCCTTTGATTTTGCTATCCTTATTTCTCTTTTTGTCTCTTTTAGTTTGATCCTGTATTCTTTTTTGTGTTCCTCTGTTTGTGAACTTTTGAAGTTTGTGAAAGCTGTGTTTTTTGCCTTTATTTGTTGAGCCACTTCTTTGGATAACCAAATAGGTTTCCTTTTCCTCTAGTTTTTATTTACTTTTCTTACATACGTATCTGCTGCCCCTTTTATTGCCTCTTTTAGTTTAGCCCATTGCAATTCCACTTCTCTTATCCCCTCCCACCCTGCCAACTCCTTCTTCAGTTGCTTGGCCATTTTACTGAAGTTAGTGTTTTAAAATCTAGGATGTATGTGTATTTTGCCCACAATTTCAAAAGATCCATTTTATGTGTCTAAATATGCTTTAGAAGTAAAATGTCCTTATGATGTTATCTCCATTATTGCATGGAAACTATGCTGAATAACTTTGGACCACTCAAGCATTTCAAAAGCTTCAAGCTGGCCCTCAAAACAAATGATTATTTGCTGTGGTCATGTTATTCTATATACAGTACATATTTATTCAATTCAAAATTTGCTAGATCACCATTCCAGCAAAAGATCTATCATGGCCCATCACATAATCATTTTAAAGCCGGTGTATAAATACGTAAAGTCCATCTTTACAGGTTAGAAAATAGATCCAAATAGATATCTAAGAATGCAGCTGATGAAGAAAATATGCTGCCCTATGGAGGGATGCCAATGACTTGGATTCCATACAGTAACATTGCACCAACCATTGGTGAATATTCCACAATTTGGCAAACTATTATAATCCTTGAAAAGCAGCTAAGAAGAGAACCCCAGTCCTTCAAGGAACTAACAGATGTTCATTGTTGTTGGCTTCTTTTTTTTCATTGAATGACTTTATTGTCTAGGCATCTTTGACTTCATCCCTATATTTTTATATTTAATAGCATGCCTTACTCTTAGTCCACATGTCTATTTATTTAACAGTTTTTGCATTTCACTCAAAGCAGTTTACATTGTAACTTAAACTTGCTAATGTACATTAAACAGGGACATTAAT
Organism: Ichthyophis bannanicus; assembly: GCA_033557465.1. Taxonomy (NCBI): domain Eukaryota; kingdom Metazoa; phylum Chordata; class Amphibia; order Gymnophiona; family Ichthyophiidae; genus Ichthyophis; species Ichthyophis bannanicus. Next base: position 846,218,080 of record CM066034.1, read on the forward strand.
AACTTGGATTTTTCTGAGGCCCTGGAAAGTGAAGAGACTTGCTCAAGGCCACAAGGAGTGCTAGTTGGCATCAAACCTTGGTCTTTTAGCTCCCAAGCTAGTGCTCTGACCATTAGGTTACTCTTTTACTATAGCTATAGTGCTTAATCATTGATATACTGATATGAATAATCTAGCCAATCAAATCTCTCTATTTTGTGACTTTTCTAAATCTTTTCTGAAATGGATTGAGACCCTTATATTAAAGTGCATTAGGATTTTGCACTAAAACAAATGTGAATTAAGTGTAAAGCCTTTGTTGTATGTGTTGGAGGCGTGGCCAGCATGTTCCCATCAGTTAACATTCAAATACATAATGTATGGCGAATTACTGTAGGTGCTCCGAATGCTACCTATTGAGATGGCATTAGTTGCCCCCTCACTTATTGGAACTGCCTCCCCATGCTAACTACAATGTACTCTTCATAACCACTCTCTGCTCATAATCCACCCAATCACTTCAATGCATGATCAAAGGTTAGCGAACAAATCAGTACGGGGTAACTGTCACACCCTGTGGTAACAACTACCACCGGTCCTTGCGCATAGTTACCATATGCAATAAAACGCATTAACTGCTTAGCCCCTAAAGGTCCCTAAATGTATGATGGGATTAGTCTACAATTTTATCTGAGACAAGATATAATTTCACTAAGGTACTTGATATTGCAAGAGTATATTCAGGCAAAAATACAATAAGAGAAGCCATAAGCTAGAAAGATTCTTTAGCAATGCTTATTTCCTCTCTTTAATATTAGAGAAGAGATATTTAATTATACTCACACTCTATAAAGCACTAGAGCAGTAGATGTTAGTTTCATTCTCCCAATATGATGTTTAAGCATAATATTTTTCACGGGTATATTATTTCAGTGGCAGTTTTGAGTGCCAAAGGGAGACATTAATGTGGAAAGCATCCAAGAAGGACCCCACTGGAAGATGGTAAATTACTTAATATTGATAAAATGATGACAAATATTATCAAGACAAGTCTTACAAACTTTAGGTTTGGTGTGATAAATTTTATACACAGCTCTGAGCATTAGAATATATCTAGGATATACTATAAATTGAAGAAATATCTAGCCTAAGGCCAATACAAATGAATTCATGATGAAAGATACAGAAGGAAAACTTTGGTGGTTTTTTTTACGTAGGTTTTACAAGGATTTGGGGTATGTTTACTAAACTGCGTTAGTGCAAATCGCGTTAGGAGTCGCGTTAGTGAAAGGAAAGCCAAAAAAGGACATGGGAGGGACATCATAACCACTAATGCGCGTTCCCAAAACTAACGAGCGTTACAGGGCGCCGTGGCGTTACTGCGCGTTAATCGTATGAAGGCGTACAGACACAAAACACTGAAACAGAGCTGTAGCACAATGGTTAGTGTACTGACTGCTGTTACAAAGGGCAAGAGTCGTAGGTGGGTGTAAACAAATTTATTAACCCCTACGCGTTTCGGCCGTAGCCTTCTTCAGGGGGCACACAGATGTGTATGATCGACGAGATCTGCAAATCGTAAACTGTATTCACCGAAGCAAATATAAACCTTCTAATGTTTGTTTATATCATCTGCAAAAACGGAACTTGGATACTATCTGTGGATGGAGCGAGTTTTTTCAAAATTCGAACAGCCATCCACAGATAGTATCCAAGTTCCGTTTTTGCAGATGATATAAACAAACATTAGAAGGTTTATATTTGCTTCAGTGAATACAGTTTACGATTTGCAGATCTCGTCGATCATACACATCTGTGTGCCCCCTGAAGAAGGCTACGGCCGAAACGCGTAGGGGTTAATAAATTTGTTTACACCCACCTACGACTCTTGCCCTTTGTTGCTTTCCTGTGTTCCTGCAAGAGCAGCCACTCCCCCTTGTTTTCTCTGACTGCTGTTACAGGCAGCATGGGTTCGAGTCCCCAGTGTGCCCAACGCAGAAGGCTGGCCCAGGCATCACCCTGTACATTACATAGGGAATGAGGAGGCATGTTTTTCTTTACGTTGAGTAGTGGTTACAGAAACACACCCTCGCAGTGTGCGTAGCTATGTACGTTGGTGCGTGCGTGGCTGCGTGCGTTGGTACGGGCGTAGCTATGTACGTTGGTGCGTGCGTGGCTGCGTGCGTTGGTACGGGCGTAGCCGCGGGAGTTGGTGCGTGCGTACAAACGTGCATGGGTACGTGTGTTTTTTCCAGCATGGGTACCTTATATTACAGACTCTTTAGGGTATCTTGCACCTATGCATTATGCTAACAGATGTACGTGTGATGGCCTATGGTGTCTCTGAGCCTGTGAGCAGGTGCTCCCCTCATACTAACGCGCTGTATTTCAGAGCTCAATTCCAACGCGAATGAAAACCTGTCGTTAAAGGCATTTAAAGGGAAGAGAAACCATTTCCGTCAGCAATGTACAGAAAAACCGGGGAAACCCACAAAACGTGAGCAGTGTGATACATGTGCACAGAACAAAATTTCACATATAACGTTAAAAAAGACCACAAGAAACATTTTAAAAAGCAGAATTCAGCCGGGCAACAGTGATAGCAATGGGCAACAAGGAATAACACTCCCTGGAAAAAAACAAAATAAAAGGAAATGATGTGTGGAAGGGTCTACGCTCCGCAGACCCTTTCAAAGAGCATTACATTGTAATGGAGCTGTCCTGGGCGTGTGGTGTAATGTTTCCCAATGATATCATTGTTGCCCAGCTTGGATATGGGTGTATGCCCCTTTTGTGAGGTCTTTTCTGAGGTTTATGTGCACCTTTGTCCGCATACAAGGTAAATGAGGCCACATTAAACCTGTTGCAGAGCAGGGTTTCTGACTCGTCAGGCCGGTTTAACTAACTCCAGGGACTGCACTGTCTCTTTGGCCACAGTGTGGTGCAACAGACACAGCCAGTGCCTGTAAGACCAGAGGGTCACAGGTTCAAATCCCAGCTGAGGCTCCTGCCAACCCAGTCCCCATAGTTTTACCCACCACTAAACAGTGATAGTAAAGGCACTCCTTTAGTGCAGAGAACATACGCAAGGCCTATATTTTACCACACCAAACACAGACACCAGAAACAGGCACATTACCTAAAGCAGAGTCCCGCAAATGCAGTCCTGGAGGGCCCCACACCATTCCGGTGTCATGCTGCCTCTAATAAAGATGCCTGTGCTGCATAGCTATGCACCACCCGCATGGTATGCAGATGTAGCTCATGCATATTTATGAGGGACAGCATGAAAACCCGAACAGTGTTTGGAACACCAGGACTGGAGTTGGGGAACTCTGCCGTAAAGCAGCAGCCAACAGGGCCACACACACACCCACAGGCCCCATTGGCCAATGCCAGCTGGAGAGGCAAGACATTGGGCCCTGCCTGTATCTGCCAATACTAGCAGTTGCATACCTTAGCAATGCCACCCTACACCTGGGTATATGGTACACAGCTATCAAACGTTTCCTCTGATAACTGGCAGATATCAATTCCTACGTTAAGCACATTTTGCTCTTTGAGCTCCACCATAACAATCATTCTGATGTCTGCGGTGTGTGCTGCAGGTCTGGTCTCTGACAGTGTTCACCACCCTGGGGAGTGTCCCCCCAACAGTTTTGTGTACCATATCCATGCCTGTACTATGCCCAGGACTGGTGTGGTGGGTATGGCTGCTGACCACTTCTATAGTAGCACAATGCTGGCATAGGTGTGGGGGTGGCTGTCTGTCTATCCAGTGTGTGGTGGCTGCAAACACCTTCAACAGCCCACACTGCCAGCACTGTTGCCAGTATTGGGCTGCCAATGTGCATAATGAGGAGCAAGGTACCATGGGTATAGGCCGGACAGGGTGGCCTGGCCAGGGTGCATCTGCACAGGGCATAGGGCAGTGACAGGCACATTGTAGTGCCCGGCCACCACCTACACAGACAGGGTGACCTCAGTATATCCTGCTGAGAGATCACTCTCACCCTGACTGTGCAGTGACCAGAGCATGGCTAGGCACTCCCATAGTGCTATCTAGTATTTCTCTCATGTGATAAATATGGGTTTCCTTTTGGGGCCCAGTCACTGATGTATCTGCTTGCTGTGTATGCTGACATCCTAGTTCTGGGTGCAGGCATCTCCACTGGGCACTAGCAGACTGTTTGCAGCTGGTAGGTGTTGTGATGGAGTGGTTTGCAGGGTGCAGTGGCTGATGGCTTGCACCAGGGGAATATAAGATAGTGGTGGGGGGTGCAGTATATCATATCCAGGCCTAATGTCTGTCTGCTATTGTGTTATGGCTGTGTAAAGAGCTGCATTGACTGCCCTGTGGGGTGTTTGTTCCCCAGCAGGACTAGGGTTCATGTTCCCCTCTACTGCCACCGTTGCAGGGAAGTAGACTGTGGATCTTTTGATGGGAGACCCTGTTTGCCACCCTCAGCCCTGGGGGAGGGGTATGGTGGTGCATGGGGGCTACAACTGACTGAAACAGACAGAGATGTCCAAGGTGTTCCTGCAGAAACTACCTATCTCACACAGTAACACTGCTTTGGACCTGTGCCATGGACGGTGCTGTGGACCTAGTGCTGGGCGCCCCACTGCACCCTCAGGGTGAGCACAGTACCCGCACAATGTGACGGTGTGTAGCTACTCTGTGCCAGTACAACACACGGTCGGTACCCCCTATCAGGCCGAGGTGCTGTGGGGTGCACATGGTCAGTTCCCCCTACCAGGCCGAGGTGCTGTGGGGGTGCATTCCCCATGGTGTGTATCTGTGGACAGCTGATTTGCATGTGCAGTGCATCATGGGTGTGACTGGCCCAATCCAACCCTGTGAAACACCAGCACCTGCTCACAGGCTCTGCTAAACCATAGGCCATCACACGTACATCTGTTAGCATAATGCATAGGTGCAGGACACCCTACAAAGTCTGTAATATAAGATGCCCACACTGGTAAAAACACACGTACCCACGCACGTAAACAAACACGTACCCACGCACGAATGTACGCGTGCAGCTACGCACGTACCAATGCACGCACCAACGTACGTGGCTAGGCACACTCCGAGGGTGTTTTTCTGACACCAATACTTAGCGTAACGAAAAACATGCCTCCTCTTTCCTTCTGTAATGTACAGGATGATGCCTGAGACAGCCTTTTGCGTTAGGCACACTGGGGCTTGAACCCATGCTGCCTGTAACAGCAGTCAGTACCGTAACCATTGTGCTACAGCTCTGTTTCAGTGCTTTGTGTCTGTACGTCTTCTTACGATTAACGCGCAGTAACGCGGCACGGCGCCCGGTAACGCTCGTTAATTTTTCTAACGCACGGTAGTGGTAACGATGTACCGCCCATGTCCTTATTAGGGGTTTCTTTCACTACCGCGGCTCCTAACGCGAATTGCACTAACGCAGTTTAGTAAACATACCCCTTTATTTGGTTCAGCTATCCAATTAGTGGCTGAATATCTCCACTGATAGGATAGCTGCTCTGCTCTGTTCGGCTCACAGGCCACCTCGGATTTAATTAGGCATCTTTCCTTCGGTCTGTGGGCAGGGCCAGCCCCAGAATTGGTTTGAGGTGTTGGCACCCTAAGAAACATAGAAACATGATGACAGAAAAAGACCACATGGCCTATCTAGACTGTCCTTCCATAACAACAACTACAACAGTCCACTTTTTACCTTTAGAGATCCTCTGTGTTGGTCCCATGCTTTTTTAAATTCAGTTACTGTCCTCATCTCTACCACCTCCACTGGGAGACTATTCCATGGATCCACTACTCTTTCTGTAAAGAAATATTTCCGCATATCACTCCTGAATCTATCTGCCTTCACCCTCATCCCATGTCCCCTCGTAGCAGAACTTGCTTTCAATTGAAAGAGGCTCTCTCCCTGAACATTTATGCCACGGAGGTATTTAAACATCTCAATCATATCACCTCTATCCCGCCTTTCCTCTAAGGTGTACATATTAAGATCCTTAAGTCTGTCCTCATATGCTTTATAATGAAGCCCATTAATCATTTTAGTAGCAACCCTCTGCACCGACTCCATCCTGTTCACATCTTTTTGAAGGTGCGGTCTCCAGAATTGCACACCATACTCCAAATGAGGTCGCACCAAAGACTTATACAGAGGCATTATCACCTCTTTTTTTCTGCTAGCCATTCCTCTCCGTATGCACCCAAGCATCCTTCTAGCTTTTGCCGTCGCCTTTTCTACCTGTTTAGCTACTTTAAGATCATCAGACACAACCACGCCTAGGTCCCGCTCTTCTTTAGTGGACAAAAGTACTTCACCTCCTATACTGTATTGCTCCCTTGGATTGCTGCAGCCCAAATGCATGACCTTACATTTTTTAACATTAAATCCCAGCTGCCAAATTCTAGACCATTCTTCAAGCATAGCTAGATCCCTCCTCATGTTATCTACACCTTCCTGGGTGTCTACTCTATTGCAGATTTTGATATCATCTGCAAAAAGGCAAACCTTACCCGACAGCCCTTCCGCTATATCACTAACAAAGATGTTAAAAAGAATCGGACCAAGGACAGATCCCTGGGGCACACCACTAGTAACATCCTTCTCCTCAGAGTGAGCTCCATTTACTTGTACTCTTTGTCGCTTAAGCTTTATGTCCCCCCTCCCCAGGTTCTCAGAATCGATTTCTTAGCTTTGAATGGCCTGCTCTTTGTCACCCCCCAGACGTTGCCACTCTAGGTGAACGTTAGTTCGTCTAATGATTGAGCTGGCCCTGTTGTGGGGATATTCAGCGGCACTATCCAGATAGTGCTGCTGAATATCGAGATTGCCAGGGTTTAGCCAGTTAGCTAGTCCTACGAACTACTAATAATAATCACTTGTAAAAGGCATATGAAGTGCTATACATACAAATGTAAGACACTGTCCTGCTCATCAGAGCTTACAATCTAATTAAGACAAAAAAAATCACCATAAAACTAGGGACTAGAGTATGGCAAGATACACTTAAGCAGTGGACAAGAAACTGAGGAGAATCAGGATCAAAAAGCAACTTCAAAGAGGTGAGATTTTAGCCTGGATTTGAATAGGGTTAGAGAAGGGGCCCGATGCACTGACTCAGGTAGTTTGTTCCAGGCTAAACCCTTTTGAATATCGGCCCTTATAGTTTTGATTAATCCTGCCCGTGTTACTTTTTGGCTAGTCCAATGATGAATAATAGACTACACTGTCAGTAGTATATAATTTATAAATAGAAAAGGTCATTTAAAAATTGCAGATTTAATACAACCCAGCTTCAGTTTTTTATTATGCATTTTACTTGCAAAGAAAGTTTTAAAATATTGCAATGTTTTGACAGAAGAAGTATAATACCTAAGGGATTAGAATAACTCCAGAAAGAAAGAAGCAATGTACTACACATATATCAGTAAGGGACAGCCAGCTGCAGGAATTAGTATAAATCTGCAGTAAATGCTTTTGAAGTATCTGAAGAGAAAAAGAGAAGCTAAACAAACCCTGCATCTTTATGCAAGAGTAATAGCTGGGCTGCAGTCAGTTTTTCTCACTCTCAAGAGTAGAAGAATTTTTTGTTCTCAGCTATGTTAAATTTAACTGCAGTGGGAAACAGGATCCCTGGTGCCCTTGATAACTATTATCGACCTGCAGTGAAAACATTGTAACATGGTAGCGTGGAGGGTAATTTTATAAGAAGACACCTAGATTGAGTGGTCAAGCAGGTGCCTTTTTGTAATCTATTTTATAGACACATAAGCACCAATATGTCTTTATCCAGCAGAAATTGTGCCTAAAATGAAAGCACAGATATCTGCATCTGCTTAGAAGCAGGTTTTGCATGTAAAGTGTTGTGTACAGGTGCATTTTATAAAGTACGTATGTAAATTACGATTCCACTCTGCTTTGTCCAAAATCCATCCCTGAAAATGCTTACACTTCGGTCATGAAAAAGTGCACACACTCTTGTCACCATGCATATTTTTATTTGGGGGATAATTTTAGAAGCACCATTTTCTCACGTATACTGGCATTTATGCATGAAAGTGCCTTTATAAAATTACTCCCATAGTAAATGGCAGTAGATAAAAACCGAAGTGGCTCATCTCGTCTGCCTGATAAAGTGGTTAGGTGCATTTTTCTTCAGCACATGCCTTCCTTCAGTTCCCTATCACAGTTCTTGCCTTTTTGTTATAAATTCTCATTTCCTAAACTCTGCCTTTCAATGCACTTTCCTCTTCCCTTCCCCCTTCCCCCTTCACTCTTTTCTAATATTACTTTCTTTACTTTCTACTCTTGGCCCCAAACATTAGCACAGAGTTCGTGATGGACCTGCGCTAACAAATGGGGGCATGCACGGCATGTCTCTGTGTAATTAATGCAGCTCCATTACCACCCTGGTACTAATCTGAGTGCCATGAAAATGGCAGGGACAGTTACTGCCACCCATTGAGGTGGCAGTAAGTGTCCTCAAGCTAACTGCACCATTGACAGTGAGTGCACACTAATGATTCCCATGTTAACCATTATGTGCAATGAGCTGTCAATGTTAATCAGTTAGACAGGGCTTTTTAGCGAGGCTGCATTTTTACTGAGTGGTAAACCCCATATTAACTGTTAGTACACTTTTGTAAATAATGTATACCCCAGAGAGAGTAATTTTATAACAGATTGCCTAGAGGAATAGACCAAGGAGGTGCCCATTTTGGACATCTTTTATAAAGACACATAGTGGTATGTTTACTAAAGGGCGGTAAGGGAGGAAAGATGCCATTAACGGGCGTTATTGGCACCCGTGAGTGGTTAACACCATGGAATGTGCCAATAACAATGGATAATGTGTGGAATCTAGGCCTGTAGTGTAAAGGTGAAAGGAGCTGGAGAGTGGACATTAATGCAGCGGAGAATGGATGGGGATAGTGTGTGCTCCCTGAATGCCAGGTTGTGTTTCCATGCATTAGACCTCCCTGTGCTGGGAACCCTAACACTATCTGAAAACTCATGGTAAGGGCAATTTCTGAGGGGAGAGAGCTTATTTCAATGTATGCAGTGTGCTCCAGCCACCAGGGATCCCAAATTAGTGATAGCAGTGCTCCATTAGCAGCAACAGCATGGTGCCCATTAAGAAAGGGTACAATGTTGCTGGTGCAAATTGCCAAAGGAGGCGCCACATGGATGAAGCAGTGGGGCTGGCTTGTCCACTAGGCAGACAAGACTGCTGCCTAGGGTATACATCAGTGATGTCTGGTAGGACTCCACTATGACAGTGGCAGCATACATACAAGCTGCCGCAGTCACAAAGATGTCACGGCACCCTCACAGACACAAGCTATCTTGTTAGCATCGTTTGATGGTGCTGGTGATGACTGCAGCAACTGCAGCCTGCTGCGGATGAAATCTGTGTCCTGGCCCTTTTTGTCTATTGCAACATTGCAATTGACACTGTCAGCGGGATGGGAAGCATGTCAACAGCAGCTACAGTGGAGCACATGGTGATCCCTTCCCCTAGAAGTCTAAGGCAGCAACACGTGTGCCCCCCAACTCCCCCCCCCCACATGGATGGGGGCTGGAATGGCATGGTGTGCCTCACTACATGTGTGCAACCCCAATAAAGCTGCTTTCAGCACTGAAGTGGCAGCTGTGCTACAATGGAATTATGGCAGGGAAGGAAAGATCAGCTAGCATGCTGTCCACCCTGAGCTTTGGACCCTGGCACCCGGCTATTCATCTGAGTGAATGGGCTGGCCCTGTGATCAGGATGCCCCTCACCTCCATATATTGAATGGATATGTGCATGCCACTGTAGAAGGAATAACATGCAATATGATAACAGTTCACGTCAGAGGAAAAATGCCCACCCTGCCCCCTCCCCAACCAAATGATGACCATAATATGTGTGTGAAATGGTGACCCCTCCATAAGTAAGCACTCAGTTAGTTACAACCATCTGAGCAACCTTTGAATCTGAAGTAGCTATAGTGCTATGCAAAAAAATCAGAATAGTCCATGACTAGCTCTACAAACAAACACCAGGAAATGGGTATGTTGGTCAGCCAGATAGGACACCCATTGTCTGGAATGTGTGTGGCCATGTATCATGGCCACCCCTGTGACTGCACAGATCCCATATGGAAGACATCAATCTGAGTCCTATCAGCAGCATAGCAAGGCAGTGCAACATACAGACCTAAGAAGATGGCCCTCACCCACACCTGCCGAACATACTCTGTCAGACAAGTATGGCACAGATCCTGCAGGGATCTAAACAGACATAGGCATATCGCAAAACATGTCCTCCTGAATCATTACAATGACCACATATGTACCCACAAAACTGGTGACCCCACTCTGTGGCTCCAAACATATGGCCAGTGTAAGTAAGAGAGAAGGGTCACAGGTTCAAGCTCAACATGCAGACCACAATTGGGATGTCTAGTTGTGTTAACTTTATCCCACATTTCCAGAACCCGTATCAGCATATACAACCTTCAACAGCTCCTCCAGCAAGAGTCCACACACTCAGCTGGCACTGAGAAGCTGCACCACCCATGCTTGGATGGCAGAGCACACCAATAGAACTGGCACACTGAGTGAGCATTGACAGCACCTAAGCATTGCAGAGAACACCAGTCTGTACACTGAGCAGGCATTGACGATGGTGGAGCCTCAAAGGAGCCCTAAGGGGCAAGTAAGAATGCCAACCTACTCCACTTTTGTACAGTGGGGTCATGTGTGTCTGTGTGTATCTCCAGAGTAGTGCAAACTTCAGCTATACACTGTGCATGCAAGTGATGCCCAGGGTTCATAGCTGTGCATACAACATGCAGCAAGTCAGCTACATAACAATCCCACATACTGTGTGAGACATCATTGACAAGCATAAGGCTAGTTTTCAGTAAGTAGTTACAACCTGTGGCTGTGAAGCTGTAATGCATTCCCAGTTACACCATCATCAAGTCCCATCCCCATAACATTCCCCAACACTTACTTCCAAACATGACACTGTTGCACAGCTCCTAAATTACCTGTTAGTTTGACAGCAGCAAGCAGGAAGGACACATGTATGTCATGCAACTGTCACCTTTTACTGAGCCTCCTGGCCTCAGGAAACACCATATTGCACAGGTGAGAGGCCAGATTAATGCCATTTGTCATAAAAGCTATAGCCATGGCAACAATGCCAGCCTACCTGGTGCAGCTACAGCCAATAGGGAACTAGGCTCAGGGGGAGGGCTGGCCTCTGTGAATGCCCAAATCATTCACTCAGTTGGTGACACAAGAAGGATTCTGCAATTTATATATTTAAACTTATTTCTATACCGCCTTTCTACAATTCAAAGCAGTTTACATGAAAACAAGATTTACAGGACTTGGAAATGCATACTGTTGTATATTGAAACTAAACACAAGTATAGGTTAATAACATTAACTTAAAGTAAAGATTTGAGTTAATTTACCCGCATGCACTTTGCACTTGTGCTATGTTGCAGTCGCAGAGTGAAATACGGGGGACCCTTTGCTCCAAGCAGTGTATGCACATACAGGCAGGTCCATATCATGCAAATTGGTGCACAATAAACACCATCTCAACACTGCCTACTGATCACTGGCCAAAGTGTACAGCTGTACATTACCCATCGCCCCAAACGAGAGTCTGAATGCACCAGTGTGCCTGATTATGACTGTGGAAACAGACCTTTGAATAGTGCATGCACAATTCCAGTTGCTGGAATGTGGCATAGGATGTCATGTTTGTCTCTGTATCACCTGCCACCATATGGGAAAGCAGTCCCTGGAGGTGAATGTTGAAGTGGTGGTAGGGGTGGCGGGAACTGTATCATATATTTTTATTTATTTATTTATTTACATCTCTTATATACCGCACTCTTTGGCATCAGCGCGGTTTACATCGAACAAAAAATTCAGCACAATAAGCAAGCGTCTGAGTTACAGTAAACAGGGGAATAAAACTGGATAACAGGGTAAAATCAGTAAATGGGGTCATACAAATATATGTTTCGACTGTGCCCATCATAGGTAGCATTTCTGTCCAAAGCCTATATTCACATGTCCAGAAGCTTTGTGGGACCACTCATTGTCTGTATGTGTTATTTCAAAGGGCCTGAATGATAACCTCACTGGCTCCCCATGGGTTCTGAGTCTGAGAGGCACAAGGATGTTGTTTGAGTACAAATAGGCAGGGAATAGTGGCATATGTATCGTCCGACAACTGTTTCAACATCCAATCCCATGTCCAACCAGTCGTGCTACCACACAATCTTGGTTGGGGGGGGGATGTGTCTACAGCATAGGATAGTGCAAGTGCTGCACTGGACAGTTTTGCCATGTCCATGGCTAGGGACATGGCAAAACTCCTTGAAGTGGAGGAGTAGCCTAGTGGTTAGAGCAACAGCCTACTATCTAGAAGATCTGGGTTTTATTCCCACTGGCACTCCTGGTGGCCTTGGGCAGGTCACTTTACTCTCTATTGCTTTGGAAAAAAAGGCCTGGCAATCTACATCCAGTCATACCTTGCCAAGAAAACCCAGGGGCAGCTGGGTCACCAGGAGTCAGCATTGACTTGAAGGCATTTAAAAAGAAATAGCTAGGGGGATGACCTTTTATGGGCATACAAGCATTCTGCCATGTTCAATCCTCACTGCCAAAAGCTGTTTGGGAGAACACCATATTGGGGTATGTGAGGGATGTAGGTCACTGTGGGCTAGCATGCACTCACAGCCTGCTTCTGGCCCACTTTCCACTATGCCTCGCATTATATAATGTGTCCTCGGGTTCAAAATAAAAAAAGGTTCATAATGAGGAGCAGAGGATTTTGTGTATTGCCTAAACAGATTGGTTTGCACAGGATGTATGAGTGGGAGGTAAGGTCAATAGCTGAGCCATCTTAGCGTGGATCTGCCACGGGCATGGCCTGGATGCACACATCTGTTCATGCTGAGAGGTCACTCTCAATCTGACCGAGTTGTGACCATGTCACAGATATGTATACACATGGTGCAATATAGTGTCAAGCTGTAGTAATACGGCTGTTGTTTCTTTTATGGCAGAACAGTCACTGGTTAGGCTGCTGGATGTCCATGCTGTTTGTGCCAAGCCAATGTGTTCATGGCTGGTATGTGCACATGCAGTGTGTGGTGTCTAGCAGACTGGGCACAGATGGCATGTGAGTGGCTGACACAGCCCAGTGTTTCCCAGCACATGCACACTGCCTGTGATTGCTCTAGTTGATTGGAAGTCCCAGAAAGTGAGACTAGCAGCTGTTAACTATAGCACTGGCAGGCCCACCTGCTGGGTATCAGTACTCCCATTCCCCTCCTCCTGCCTAGACAACACTCCCAGCAACATGTGGGCTCCTCAAAAACAGCTGCAGTAACCTTGAGGATTGACATGAAATGTTATAGAAGAGTCTCTGGCCATCAGGAGAAAACAAGGCCCAGTTAAGACTAGTTATACTAGCATGCTACAGGTGTGTAGAGTACCAAGTGATTGGTATCACACATTACAGACAATACCTGCAGCACATTTACAGCAATTTCGATTTGCTCCAGAATCTAGGGAGTCCACCTATTCCAAGGCTCGCTCCTGGGACCAGGTGAATGCCCCTCCCTTCCATTTAGGGTGACTGCTGAAACAGGTCATTAGCACATTTTGCAGGTGTTAAGTGCATGAAGCACACAATGTCCATGTATAATACAGAGCTGCTGTGCTGGATTGCTACATTCTCCATAGGATGAACAGTTGCATAAAGCTACACAGAATGTGCAGTGCATCATGGGTAATGTAGGGGCTAAACAATACCAGTACCCAGAGCACCATTTTTAGCCATAGAGATGCCTGCAATCACTGGGGCAATGCCCAGTTCCTGCTTGTTTTCTATGATGGTGGGAGACATATGCATGCCCCCCCCCCCAGGAAGGCCAGGATGGTCTGCAATGGACCATGTGGGTCATGAATGTGGTTTGTGTTGAGTGCATATGTGGTGTACAGCAGATCACTAGGAATTGCATGCCCTGCACATGTGCTGCTTCTGGGGTTAGTGCCAAACAGCAGCGCAGAGGGCCTCCTGCTTGCAACTGTTGTTTGCTATTGGAGGTACAGTGGCAGGATGGGCATCTTGACCACACATGTGGCTTGGTCCTTGGACAAGAGATGTATAATGAAACTCTGTCTGTCATTCAGCTACAGTACTGCATGCCGATTGCATTACGCACTGCTTGTGCGCCGCTGTAGGCAGGCCCTTGATATGGTGTACTACTGTCTCAGAATGTGCCAGTCACATAGTTTCATATCCTGGGTTTCACCAATTGCAGGCAGCGATCTGCAGTGTCTTTGATTCCAGGCATTGAAATGCAGGAAAGTATGGAGGGTAGCTTAATGGTTGGGGCTTTGGCTCAGTAAACAAACAATTAGTTTGATTCCCACCTGTACTCTTTGTGGCTGTGGGGAACTCACCTCATTTTATTGCCAGAAACAGTCCAGGGTCTGCATTGACTGGAGGACACACATTCTAATGCCTTTTTATATGTTTAAGAACATAAGAAAATGCCATTCAAGGTCAGACTAAGGTCCATTAAGCCCAGTATACTGTTTCCAACAGTGGCCAATCCAGGTTACAAGTACCTAGCAGATTCCCAAAAAGACACACAGGTTCCATAATGCTTGTATTGGGGCAAGCAGTGGATTATCTGGGTCTTCTTTAATAATGGCTTATGGACCTTTCCTCCAGGAACTTGTCTAAACCTTTTTTAAACCCAGCTACACTAACAGCTTTTACTACGTCCTCCGGTAATGAATTCCAGAGTTTAATTGCACGTTGAATGAAAAAATATTTTCTCTTATTTGTCTTAAACGGGTTACACTGTAGCTTCATTGCATGTCCCCTAGTCTTTCTACTTTTTGATGGCATAAACAATTGATCTACATTGACCCATTCCACTCCATTCACTAATTTATAGACCTCTATCATATCTCCCCTCAGTTGTCTCTTTTACAGGTTGAAAAGCCCTAACCTTTTAAGCCTCTCTTCATAGGGGTATCCTTTAACATTTTGATGGTTCTTCTCTGTACCTTTTCTAATTTCACTATCCTTTTTAAGATACGGTGACCAGAATTGCACACAATATTCAAGATGTGGTCGCACCATCAAATGATACAGTGGCATTATAATATCCTTTGTCTTATTCTTCCTAGCATTTTATTTGCCTTCTTGGCCACCTCTGCACACTGGGCAGAGGATTTCAATGTCTTATCCATGATGACGCCTAAATCTTTTTCCTGAGTAGTGGTTTCTAATGTGGAACCTTGCATCGTGTAACCATAGTTTGGTTTGTTCTTTCCTAAGTGCATAACTTTGCACTTGTCCACATTAAATTCCATCTGCGATTTGAACATCCAATCTTCCAATTTGTCAAGCTCCTCTTGCAATTTTTCACAATCCTCCTGTGTTTTAACACCTTTGATTCATTTTGTATCATCTGCAAATTTGACTACCTCACTCATTCCTATTTCCAAGTCATTTACAAATATGTTAAAAAGCAGCTGACCCAGCACAGATTCCTGGGTACTCCATTCACTTTTCTCCATTGGGAAAATTGGCCATTTAGCCCTACCCTCTGCTTTCTGTCTTTTAACTAGTTCCTGATCCACAATCCACTGCCTCCTATCCTATGACTTTTTAACTTCGCCAAGAGTCTTTCATGAGGGACCTTGTCAAAGGCTTTCTGAAAATCCAGATACACTATATCGACCAGCTCACCTTTGTGTTTAGATAGCACATTGGGTCTGAAAACATGCACATTGTAATCATGCCCATCTGCCAGCATGACTTTATTGGCTTTACTGTAGCCCATTGCAACGTCGCATATATTCACCATGCAGATGTTTGGCACCTGAGTTGCTCATGATTGGACTATTTCATCATAGCTGTGACTGAACAACTTTGGCTCCATCAAATATATGCAATACATGCAGGCACATCCCACACCTGGGATGGCCACCTGCAGGGATCCTCACACTTTCTTACTTGCTCCATATGGCCAGTATGAGAGACACTTAGGGGTATGTTTACTAAACTGCGGTAATGTTACATAACACGCGTTATGTAACGTTGACAATCGTTAAGTAACATTAACGCGCGTTATGAGACGTTAACGATCGTTAACGTCTCATAACGCACGTTAACGTTACTTAACGATTGTAGACATTCCGCGGCACGGTAAAACAACGCAGAAGGTGGAGATAGGGTGGAGAGAAGGGGTCAATGGGCAGAGTGTGGGCGGGGAGAGGCTCCATTCACACTAACGTGCTAATCTGAAGAGCTGAATCCTAATGCGATTGAAAACCTGCCGTTAGAAGCACATTTGCAGGGGAGAGAAACAATTTAAGTGTCAGCAGTGTACAGCATAGGCAGGGAAACCTACAAAAAGTGATAAGTGTGATACATGTGCACAGAACAAAAGGGCACATAAACATTGAAAATGACCTGAACAAACTGGAAAAAAACCTAACCAAGCTGGCCAATAGTGATAATATTGGAAAACAGCAAAAAACACTACTGAGAAAACTCCCAAAAAAGATATTAAGCGTGGAAGGGTCTATGCTCTGTCCCCCGACAAGGTGAATGATCCCACAGTGAAATAGCACTGATCAGGGCTTTCCCTTGTTATTGGACAGGTGTCCTATGGCGTGCACATGTCCCGCAACAGCAGGGTGGGCATGTCGGAACGGGAAACTGGACAGATGCCAGAAAACGGGATACAGAGGGCCGCAGGCGGCACATGCTGTGGTGCAGCTGGGCCACAGTGCGGACTAGGGTGATGCCTAGGTGGCCCATATGAATGCTGAAACAGCAGAGCAGCCAGACAGCAAATGATGAAGGCCAAACATAGACACGACTGTGTTTCCCACAGTGTCACAGGGGATAGTACCCAGCAGCTACCCCCAAGGGCACAGAATAGTGGCAGGCGGTGCTGGGGGGAAGCGTGGACGTAAATGCAGGCACCCCTACCCCAGAACCCGCACCATAGGCAGCCGCCTACCCACACACTGGATGGCCTGAGACTGCACTCCACCAGCACCACCAGCAAAAGGGCATGGCAGCATGGTGGCCGAGGGGTGCTGGTGGTGGAGGGGGCAGCGGCATCTGGCAGGGGCAGAAACACCCGCACCCACAGGCCCCATTATCCACAGCCTCCTGGACAGGTAGGATGTTGGGCCCTGCGTGCATCTCCCAATACTAGCACTTGCATACCTTAGCAATGCCGCCCTAAACCCGGGAATACGGTACACAGATATCAAAAGGTTGCTATGATTACTGGCATATAGCAATTCCTACGTTCCTACATTTAACACAATCTGCTCAGTGAGCTGTATCATACCAACCTCTCTGGTGTCTGTGGAGTGTGTGTCAGTTCTGGTATCTGACAGTGTCCACCACCCTGGGGAGTGACCCCAACAGTACTGCATACCATAGTCATGCCTGCACTGTGCCCAGGACTGGTGCAGTGGCCAGGGCTGCAAAAAGCCTCTATAGTTGCACAATGCTGGCATAGGTGTGGGAGTGTGTGTCTGTCTATCCAGTGTATGGTGGATGCTAACACCTTCCACAGCCCACACTGCTTGCA
This sequence comes from Ichthyophis bannanicus, assembly GCA_033557465.1. NCBI lineage: Eukaryota > Metazoa > Chordata > Amphibia > Gymnophiona > Ichthyophiidae > Ichthyophis > Ichthyophis bannanicus. The sequence continues at coordinate 846,235,727 of CM066034.1, forward strand.
CTGGTGCCAGTGTTAGCCTGCCAATGTGCATAATGATTAGCACAGTACTGTGGGTATAGTCTGGACAGGGTGGCCTGGCCTGGATGCATCTGCACAGGGCATAGGGCAATGGCTGTGACATTGTAGTGCTCGACCACCACCTGCACGGACAGGGTGGCCACAGCATGTCCTGCTGGGAGATCACTCTCACCCTGACTATGCAGTGACCATGGCATGGCTGGGTTCCCCCATAGTGCTATACAGTATTTCTCTTAAGTGATATGTATGGGTTCTGTTTTCTGGGGCCCAATCACTGACTTATCTGCTTGGTGGGTGTGCTCACATCCCAGGTTTGGGTGCACATATCTCCTCCAGGAACATGCACTATGGTTTAGCTAGCAGACTGTCTGCAGTTTGTATGTGTGAGGCTGGAACACCTTGCAGGGTGCAGGGGCTGGTGACTCACTATGCTTGCTGCTGGAGAATGTCAGATGGTGGTGTGGGGACAGCTGTGCATTTCCAGGCCTACTGTCTGTCTGCCATTGCCTTATTTATGGATGCGTACAGATCTGCATTGACTGCCTTGTAGGGTGTCTATTCCCCAGCAGGACTGGGGTTGATGGTCCCCTCTACTGTCACCATTGCAAAGGGGTAGAATATGGATCTGTTGGTGGGAGATCCTGTCCACCACCCTGAGCCACAGAGGGTGGGTTGGGTGGTGGTACGTAATCCGCCTGTGGGTCCAAACAACCCCCTTCACTTAAATCATGTGACCATAGCACCCACACAGGGTATGCACTTTTCTGGGTACATCATAGTCCACAAGGGCTAGATGTGAAATACAGATGGACACAGGCATATCCTAGGGGTGTTTGCAAGGACTACCTATCACACATTGTCACTGATGGGGACCTGCAGCATAGCCTATCTCAGCAAAGCCAGGTGCTGTGAAAATGGTGCTGGGCACCCCACCTCACCCTCAGGGTGAGCACAGGACCCGCACACTGTGACGGTCTGTAGCTACTCTGTGCCACTAACACACACCGTCGATACCCCCTACCAGGCTGAGGTGCTGTGGGGTGCATACCCCATCTTGTGATCATCTGTAGACTGCTGATTTGCATGTGCTATGCATCCTGAGTACGGGTGGGTTGACCCTATCCTGGTAACCACAGCAGAATGTTTGTGTGGTGCCATGCAGTCCTCCTGTAGCCAGCCAGGGGTTTGTTAGCAGCTGTAGCCCACTGGTTACTTCACTGCCCATGGAGCCAGAGGTCATGGGTTCAAATCCACAGTGGGGTTCATTGATAGGGCTGTCTGAGGCATTGTCAATTTTTAATGTACATTAGTGCTGCCAGCAGAAACACCCTCAGAGTACTGTCAACTTAGGGTGCCTCATAAGGCGCCCTATGAAGCGCCTTATACGGTGCCCTATAAAGCGCCTTATAAGGTGCCCTATAAAGTACCTATAAGGTGTCCTATAGGGGACATTATAGGGTGCCTTGGCAGACAGCGCACTTTATAATGTGCCCTATGGAGTGCCTTCTAGGGTGCCTTATGCGGCACCTTAGGTTACGCCACTTTGAGGGTGTGTTTGCTGGCAGCACTAATAAAAGTAAAACTAAACTTACTCACAACCCAATACTTAAACATAATTCCTCAGCCAGCCTTATTCATTAGGCACACTGGAGAATCAAACCCATGACCCCTGTACCATCAGTCAGTGTAGTAACTATTGTGCTACAGCTCTGTTTCTGTGTTTGCATGTCTACGCGCCTTTTTAAGATTAACGCGTGGTAACGTGCCACGGCTCCATCATGTAACGCTCGTTAATTTATGGCACCTTGTAACGCGCATTATCGGTAACGATGTACCGCCCATGTCCTTATTTGGGTATTTCTGCCTCTACCGCGGATCCTAATGCGAATGGCATTACCACAGTTTAGTAAACATACCCCTTAGCCTTTCTTAGTCTCTGTGAATAACTCTCTACTCCTCTCTGTCTCCTCAGCTTGCAACCTTGGGGTCATCTTTGACTCCTCTCTCTCCTTCTCCATACACATTCAACTGCTAGCTAAAACCTGCCATTTCTTTCTCTACAACATCAACAAAATTTGCCCATTCCTTTCTGAACACACTACTAAGACACTTATCCACCCTTAGTCACCTCCTGTCTAAGCTATTGTAACCTACTCCTTGCTGGTCTCCCTCTGAATCATCCTCCCCTTCCATCTGTTCAACACTCTGCCACGTGACTAATCTTCTGCCAGCCTCATCATGCTCATATTACCCCTCTTCTCAAGTCACTTCATTGGCTCTCTATCAATTTCTGCATCCAGTTCAAACTTCTCCTGCTGACCTATAAGTGCATTCAGTCTGCAGCTCCTCACTACCTTTCATCTCTTATCTCTCCCTATATCCCTCCTCAGGAATGCTGCTCTTCTGGCAAATTGCTTCTATCCATGCCTTTCTCTTTTATTGCTAACTCAAGACTTCACTCCTTTCACCTTGCTGCTCCTTATGCCTGGAACAAGCTACCTGAGTCTGTACATCAGGAACCTTCTCTGACCCTTTTCAGATCCAGGCTGAAAACTCACCTTTTCGCTGCCACGTTCGGATCTTCACTCACCTGATCTTCCTCATGTTTCCTTACCATTCCCCCTAGATGTATCCTATGCCTCAGTTACTGTGTTTCTGTCTTGACTAGATTGTAAGCTTTGATGAGCAGGGACCATCTTTTACATGTGACTGTGCAGCGCTGTGTATGTCTTGTAGAGCTATACAAATGTTCAGTAGTAATAGTAGTAGTAGTGTTTAAAAAACTGAGACAGCTGTCATACCCACATAGCTGGCATTGGAGCTTCCCCGTGGCAGAGCTAGAAATTTTTCACACACTACAACTGCATTTCTGTGGTCACATCCGGTACATCGGGACAGCAAGGCCATACCGCACTCTAATCTAATGCCATCCATCCTTCAGCCCATCCATCAGCATATGCCCATTATGTACATTCATGTATTCTCCTGTCAGCTGCTACACTATGGCCCACACAAGAACAGTTTAATCATTTTGATGTATCATTCCCATCTCTCCTGTGCATGATCTGCACGTCACCACTCCTGCTCAGTCATTGTTTTGCTGTCCATATCATGGCAATGCTGGCTGCACCAGGGGACACTTCTTCCCAATCCTATGCCACATACTGACATAACAGCAGATTATGCGGGCACCCCTCACTTATACAATACAGATACCCCCCGCATGCTCACCACGCTTACTGACTGACAGGTAGGATATATATGGATCTGACATGTCCTTCAGCTCCTAGATTTATTTCCATCCATCATTTAAAATGTGAGTTTCACAAGGGCTCCCTTATCCTGTATTAAGGTGCCTGCCATTTTCGGGCATTAAGGTGCATGCTTGGCACCTTAATGGCTGGTATCCTGTTAGCACCCTATAAGTGAAGCCAAGGGCCCTTAACCCTTGAATGCTTACTCCCCACCCCAACCTTCACTGTACGAAAAACCCTTATTACTACCATTACCGCTTGATAACCGGTGCGCCCTTGTTGTTGTTGTTAAGTGCCGTCGAGTCGGAGTCAACTCATGGCGACCCTCTGGATAGCTATCCTAAATTGTGTTCGGTCTTCAGTCAGGCGACTCATTGTTGACAGACTGGTAGCCGTAGCTGCTGTTATTGTATCAATCCATCTCATTGCTGGCCTTCCTCTTTTGCGTTGACCTTCTATCTTGCCAAGCATGATGTCTTTCTCTAATGATCTCTCTCTCCGCATGATGTGTCCAAAGTATGAAAGTCGAAGTCTTGTCATCTGAGCTTCTAAAGAAAGCTTAGGTTTGATCTCCTCTAGTACAGACTGGTTTGTTCTTCGGGCTGTCCATGGTATACACAGTATTCACCGCCAGCACCATAATTCAAAGGCATCAATTTTCTTCCTGTCTATCTTTTTCACTGTCCAGCTTTCACATCCATATGATGTTATTGAAAATACCATGGCTTGAACAAGTCGAATCTTTGTATGGAGAGAGACATCTCTGCTCTTGAGAATCTTATCTAGGTCTTTCATAGCCATTCTGCCAAGAGCAATGCGTCGTCTGATTTCTTGACTGCTTGTTGCTTCTTTATTGATAGTTGATCCAAGTAGGTTAAAGTTATTCACGATTTCAATTTCTTCTCCTTCGACGATGAACCTGTTGATTATGCCAGTTGTCATGATCTTTGTCTTCTTTACATTAAGGTGCAGGCCCATTTTGAGACTATGTTCTTTGATTGTGAGAAGCAAATGTTTCAGATCACCTTCACTTTCCGCCAGTAATGTGGTATCATCAGCATAGCGAAGGTTGTTGATGAGTCTTCCACCAATCTTCACACCTCTGTTGTCTTCATACAATCCTGCTTCTCTGATGATTTGTTCTGCATATAAATTAAACAGGTAGGAGGAAAGTATGCAGCCTTGTCTTACACCTTTGCTTATTTTAAACCATTCTGTTTCTCCTTGTTCCGTTCGAACTGTTGCTTCTTGATCAATGTACAGATTGTGCAAGAGAACGATCAGGTGTTCTGGTATACCCATGCTTCTTAATGTGGCCCAGAGTTTCTCATGGTTTACACAGTCAAAAGCTTTGCTATAGTTGATAAAGCACAAATAGATATCCTTTTGGTATTCTTTAGTCTTTTCAAGGATCCATCTCACATCTGCAATGATGTCTCTCGTTCCTCGCCCTTTTCTGAACCCTGCTTGCACTTCAGGTAGTTCTTGTTCCAGGTATGATTGTAGTCTCTTTTGAATAATCTTCAGTAGAATCTTGCTGGCATGTGGGATTAGAGCGATTGTGCGATAATTTCCACAGTCAGTTGGATCACCTTTCTTTAGTATTGGTATAAACACAGATCTTTTCCAGTCAGTTGGCCATGATGCTGTCTTCCATATTTCTTGGCAGAGCCTTGTAAGTACGGTAACAGCTGCATCAGATTGCTGTAATACTTCTATGGGAATGCAATCAATGCCTGGTGCTTTGTTCTTTGATAAGGCTTTCAATGCTGCTTCAACTTCTTCTTTCATCACCAATGGTTCCAGATCATAAGGTACAAGTTGAAACTGCCGTTGGTCCACTTGATCTTTATCATATAAAAACTCTGTATATTCCTTCCATCTTTTCTTGATCTTCTCAGCATCATTCAACATAGAACCTTGAGCATCTTGTAACATTCCAATTCGAGGCTGGAACTTTTTCTTTAACTCTCGTAGCTTTAGGAAAGCTGATCTTGTTCTTCCTCTAATAGTTTCTGCTTCTATTTCCTTGCATGCGTCATTGTAGTACTTTTCCTTGTCCTGTCTTGCTGCACGTTGGAAATCTCTGTTGAGTTCTGTGATTGTCTTTCTTTCTCCTCTGGCTTTAGCTTCTCTGCGTTTCTGGGCAATTTTCAGAGTTTCTTCCGTCATCCATTTTGGCCGTTTTTTCTTTTTTACCTTTTGTAGAGACTTCTTGCTTTCTTCCAACACAACCTTCTTGATGTCATTCCATAACTCTTCTGGAACTCTATCATTTGTATCTAAAGCAGCAAATCGATTTTGCAGGCAGTCTTTAAATTCCAGTGGTATATTCTCAAGGTCATATTTTGCTGCATTCATGAGTGGTTTGCTCTTTTTCAGCTTTAGCTTGAGTTTGCATACTAGTAGTTTATGATCTGTACCACAGTCAGCTCCAGGTTTTGTCTTTGTTGATGTTATAGAGCTTTTCCATCGTTGACTTCCACAGATGTAGTCAATTTGATTTTTATACAATCCATTGGGTGAAGTCCATGTGTACAGTCGCCGCTTGTGTTGCTGGAAGAAGGTGTTCGAGATGACCCTAACCCCCCTCCTAACCCTCTACCCCCACTCAGCCAAACCCTGCAACCCTCTCTGCCCAGACACCACGACAGCTCAACCCACATACACCCACAACCATGCACACACTCACTCACTCTCACATTGCACGCCAACCTACACCACCAACCCCACAAACCACCACCACCTCTCCATCTCTCTCATAAACGCTCGCTCAGTCAGGAACAAATACCATATGCTCCAGGACCTGATCACAACTGAGAAGATTGACATCCTCTGTGTAACAGAAACCTGGCTAACAGACCACGACACAGTAGTAATGAACCAGCTGACACCAAAGGGATACAGCCTCCAACACTGCTCCCGAACACATGCCAAAGGCGGAGGTGTAGCCATCATTGCCAAAGACAACCTCCACCTCCGGATCCACGCCGCAGAAACCTCCAACGAAGCAGACATCCTCACCCTCACCAACAAATACCTCTCGATATGCCTGATCTACCATGCACCCACCGCAACCTCTGACCTACCACAGATTCTACACCTCATCTCCGAAAGCACCAGCCCTTCGAAGGAACAAATTATCCTAGGAGACTTCAACCTCCCATCACTCCAGGAGAAGCAAGCAGAAACCTTCCTCAACGCCATGACAGCAATGGACCTGACACAAATCATACAAGAACCAACACATGAAAAAGGAAACATACTTGACCTCATATTTCTAAACTCCCAAACCGCCTCCTCATACAGAAAACCAACAATCTCACCAGTACCGAGGTAAGACCACTACATTATCAACATATCCCACACCTATCAACTCAAAAATAACAGAGAAAACAAACACCACGCAAGGAGATTCAAAACATTTAACAAGGAAGACTTCCTAACAAAAACCCTGCCGAACTTACACACAGACTCCAACAACCTTGATGTCCTGATCCACAACTGGAATACCACAATCTCCTCAGCAGCCAGCACAAATAGAAACAGCACCAATACCAGACCCATCTCCTCAAAAGCCCGATGGTTCACCCCCAGCCTCCGCAAATTGAAAACCAGACTTAGAACCGAAAGGAAATGGAGAAAACCCAAAAGCGACAGAGACAAAGCAAAATACCTCCACAAACTCAATGCATACCATTCAGAAACTGACAACGCCAAAAAAATCTACCACACCAAAATCATCTTAACTGCCATAAACAAACCTTGAGAGCTCTTCCAAATTGTCAAAAATCTAACAAAAGCACCCAGTAACTCTGACCAACTGCCAGACATCCCCCCTGATCTTCTAGCCCGACAATACAAACAGCTGCAGCAACCACATAACCCACATCACTATGCTGAAACAACAACCAAGACAACGTCATACATCACCCCGATCAGAGACTGGAATACATTCGACACAACCTCAAAAGAAGAAATATCCTCCACCATCTCCTGCTTGAACACCACCACCTCCCCGCTGGATCCTTGCCCTGCCGACTGGATAAAGAAAACCAAAGAAGACCTCAGTGCACCACTAACCCACATCGTAAATGAATCCTTTAAACAAGGACACATGCCAGACGCCCTCAAGACCACAATCATCCGACTAACCCTAAAAAAGCACAACCTAGATCCCCTAGACCCCACCTCCAGTAGCAAGCCTCCCGCTCACCGCAAAGATAATTGAGAAGATAGTCCAACATCAGCTTCAAGAACACCTAGACATTAACAACATACTGGACCCGCAGCAACACGGATTCCGACCATTACACGGGGTCAAGACCCTAATGACCATGCAGATGAACACCCTTGTCATAGGAACCCAAGAGAAACACTCCGGATACATCCTAATTTTTCTGGATATATCAGCGGCATTCGACACCATCTCCCATGACACCCTCATCCACAGACTCCAAACAATTGGGATCAAAGGTACTGTACTCCAATGGTTCAAGTCCTATCTAACCAACCGACAGCAACTGATCCGCACCAAAACCTCCACCTCATCCCCCTTCCAGCAACATCAAGGAGTACCACAAGGATCCACACTGTCAGCCATGCTTTTCAACATCTACCTCCGTCCACTCTGCTCAGTCATACGCACTCACAATGTCAACTTCCACATATACGCCGACGACAAAATGCTCTATGCCCCAATTACAACGGACCCAACAAACGAACAGCTATCAACCTGCTTCACCGACGTATCCAACTGGCTACAAGAGAACAACTTATCAATTAACATAAAGAAGACCGAAGCCCTTATAGTGACAAAAGACCCAGACTTCAAACCACCCACTCACCTCACCATGGGAACCACGCAAATTCAAGTACAACCACACATAAGATATCTCGGCATTATAATTGACCAGGCCCTAACTCTTAAGCAACAAATCAACAAGACCACAAGAACTGTATTCCACAAGGCGAAAACGGTACAACGCCTCCGACCCCTCCTCGAACCACAAGACTTCAGGACAGTAATGCAATCTCTAACACTCCCTCATCTGGACTACTGCAACATAATCTACCATGGCCTACCTGCCACACAGACCAATCCCCTCCGAACTGCCCTAAACACCACGGCGAGAATAATTCACAATGCAAGGAAACGAGACCACATCACCCCAATACTGAGGGACCTTCATATTCTCCCCATTGAAGCGAGAATCACGTACAAAGCTCTTCTACTCACCCACAAAACCATCCACCAAACACAAGGCACCCCACTCCACACCCTACTGCCTCGCCCAACCCACAGCAGAACAACCAGACAATCCTCCAACAGCTCCGTTGCCATCCCCCACAAAAGAACCAAAGCAACTCAGCGGACCTGCAACAGAGCCTTTGAACTCTATGCCCCATCCCTCTGGAACGCTCTACCAAACCACATCAGGAACAACGGTGATCTCCCATCATTCAAAAAGCAGCTAAAAACCATCCTATTCCAAGAACATCTCTGAATAGGAACCCCCCCCCCCCCTATTTCTCTCCAAGATCTCCAAACCAGTAACTATGCTATCTTGTCAGTCTCTATGTTCACCCCAAAAATCATCAATGTTGAACCCCCGGTGATGGGCCCCCCCCCACACATTTGATTCCCCTCCCCTGGTTATATGTCCCACCGCTTTGACCCGGTGAAAGGCGGGATATAAATACAGTTAAATAAATAAATAGATCGTTGGTCTTGCAGAATTCTATCAGTCTTTCTCCAGCTTCATTTCTGTTGCCAAGTCCATATTTTCCAACTACTTTGTCTTCTTCTTTGTTGCCAACCTTTGCGTTCCAATCACCCATGACTATCAGGATATCCTGTTTGCATGTTCTGTCAATTTCAGCTTGTACTTGTTCATAGAACTCTTCAATTTCATTCTCTTCTGCAGCTGTTGTTGGGGCATATACTTGAATTATAGTTGTGTTGATAGGCATTCCTCATAGACAAATAGAGATTAAGCATTCGCTGACTGCATTGTATTTCATTACAGTTCTTGGAAGTTTCTTCTTTATTATAAATGCAACACCATTTCTTCTTTGTCTTTCATTTCCAGCATAGTAGACCATGTGATTATCGGATGCAAAGTGCCCCATGCCAGTCCATTTCAGTTCGCTGACACCCAACAGATCAAGTTGTACACGTTCCATTTCATTCTTGACCACCTCCAACTTCCCTTGGTTCATGCTTCGTACGTTCCATGTTCCAATGTGTAAGACATCTTTACAGCTTCTGACTCTCATTTCATGTGCAGCTACATCAGCAGTCAGACGTCCCGAGGGCTTTGATCCAACCACATCATAAATGCTGGCTTTACTCTGAAAAGTCTTCAGCTCTTCCCCAGGAGCTAGTTGAGTGCCTTCCAACCTGGGGGTCTCATCTTCCAGCACTACAGCACAATTTGTTTTGTTGTAACTATCCATTGGGTTTTCATGGCAAGATACAGAAGTAGATTGCCGGGCCTTTCTTCCGCGCAGTTTAAGTTTGGTGTTGTTGCCGTTGTCACAGAAATGTGATCCTCCGCCGTCAACACTATCCCATTCTGCTGCTGCCCAGATGGGGTAAATTTGTGGCTGGATACTCATGGAAACATGGAAACTCATAAACATATCACATAGATGCATACAAGTACGTGCACTCTTGCCATCTCACATACTTATACATATGAGGTAAATTTATAAGGGCCAGTTTAAATGTGTATACTGGAAGATACGTGCAACAAAGCCATTATGAAATTACTCCCATAGAAGGTAATGTTACATACAAGAACATGTGTGAAAAGTTTGATGAGACACCTATGTTAAGCCTGTTTTAAAGATAACATAGGTGCTGATGTGCCTTTATTTATTTATCTATGCTTATATACTGCTTTTCTACCAGTCAATGCAGTGTATAAAATATGCTCCCTGAAACATTTCCATGAGTATCCAGCCACAAATTTACACTTGATTCAAAAAAGTGTAATGTTTGTCAGACGGCTGCCTAGGGTGAGAACTTACACAATCTTGACGATGCATATATTCATATGATTCTTGCAAGGTATTGTGGGTATTGTAGTTCATTCACTCCCAAACACAGCTGATGACAATAATTTGAGTTGTGAAACCAAGTGGTAAGATCAATAAAATACTTCTTTTATTGATGGGGTTTAATTCACCCAGCACATGTATGCTTGATAGCACTATAAATGAGGTTACTTGCTTGCAGTGTTTAAAATGGATAACAAAAAGTCACAAAGTAAACCAGAAAACAACCTTCAGCTTGTCAGGCAATTAGCTAATGTTTTCTTAGCAAATAATTACCAAATACAAAGGCACAAAGTAAAGAATAAACTTTGCTGGTTAGGTTAACTTCTGCTTATTTTCCACGCAGATCTCAGCAGTGATTCTCCCTTGCTCACACACACAATCAGGTGCAGCCCTAATTACTATCAATGGACCAGCTGAAAGCCTTTAGCTGGCTGGCTGCTACTGTGTGAGCCCAAATCCTGCTTTAAGAGCTGTTTGCAGTGGAAATAAAGAACAAAGTTAGGTTTCTTTGTGATGGCTGATGTGTTTGCTCATAGAAAGCTAGCAATAGCATTTAGATAAAGAACAGTCCATGTAAATAGTTTCATCTGCTGTATTTCCCCCTGCATCAACAATCATAGGGTCAATATCATACATTGGCACAGATGAGTCTTTCATTAAGGCACTATCATGAGAATGCTTATTCCCTTGCTGCCATTCTCTATTATAGATAGGGTCTGGATCAGTGTTCATACCTGAGCCTCTCCTGCTATCATTATTCCTCTCTGTATAGCCTGGCCAATATGTAATCCAATTCTGATGTCCAGCCTTCCAATCTTGATCCCTGGACCCTGGATCTTCTCTCACATACCTTCTGGCCTTGGTCTGAAAGTCCCTTCCACATGCAGTCTTCTCTCTTCCAGGTAGCCACTGGTGATTCCTATCTCTGCCACTCCATTCCTCTGGCTGAATCCAGTCCAATGGACTCTGCTGGCTTTTGGAATACCTCCCAGTATGAGTACTGCCTTGGAATCTCCCAGACCTTCCAATGGCCTTTCTTCTCTTCCTTCCAGAGAGTTTCCTTCTCTCTCTATCTGCTTGGCTTTTGCTGAAGCTGTTCTTCAAACTCTCCTTGAAGCTGTTATCTGAAGAATAAGCTCTATTCTTATTCTTTCCTAATGTGTGCTGCTCCCTAACACAGCGCAGCTGTCTTGAATCAGGCCCTGCCCTTTGAGATGAGTGCTTAGGGATTACCTCATAGCTCTCTTGATTGCACACACATTCTCTCACTTCAGCCCCTCTCATGGCTGCTGGAAACCTGGTGCATTCTGGGACTGGTAGTCTTTTATGTGAAAACTCTGTTTTCTTGCTTCTACCAGAACTGACAGGTTGCTTGTTCAGAGTCACATCATCTTTTCTATAGCTCCTACCTGAGCTATGATAAGCTTCCTTATCACAGGTTCTAGGATCTGACACTTACACCCCTCTCTGAAGTAGCTTCCAGTTTATGCAAAATTACCTATGATTTCTACGTTTTCCCTATTAGGGATGAAATTATTGATTTTGTCATTTTCCGTATCTTTATCTTCTTCACATTAAGTTGCAGGTCTATTTGGATAGTAATGTTATAAACTCTCTCCAGTTAATGCGCATCACTACACATGTTTTTGGGACCTATTTTATAAAATGAAGTATGGGTACACTTTACTTTATAAGCTAGAGGTATAAAGATGTGTCTCAATCTAACGGTGGCAGTTACTAGATGCCAGAGTCTGGATTTTTCAGAAACACATATATTGGTTGAGCCCTTATGGCTATCACAGAGGACCAGATGGTTGCTTCTAGAAGGTAATATATTGAAATGGGCCTCCCTACACATGCCTACACTTGAAGCAAATATACGTTAAGCACAAACATTCTCCATGCCTACTTTATATGCCTGCAAACACTGGGATAATTTTAGAAAAGCCCTCTTCAGCTGGAAAAAGATTGTAAAATTACCACTTTAAGGTTACATGGTTTTCTGTCAGCTGAAAATTGATCCTAGAGAGTTTAGCTTTAGATGTAATTTTAGGTTTAAGTTTCTTGACGATTAGTGACCTTTCATCAACACAGCAAGGCAGTGTACATAATGAATAGAAATAAATATCAAAACACAAACAGATTAATACACTAGTGAGACAGGATATGTAAGGTAATATAATACAATGCAAACATCTAACAGAGAAAATACATCATTGATTTAGTAAGAGAAAGAGTAATACAACAAAGATAGGATTCTCTGTCGCATACTAAATAGCAGCTATCACAAAATTAAATGAAGCCTAGTTGGATTTTTGTGTTACTTCTTTCCAGAAGTCAAATATAATTTGGGTGAACTAAGGGGTATGTTTACTAAACTGCGGTAATGTCATTCGCGTTAGGTTCCGCGGTAAAGGTACAGATGGCCATATAAAGGCGTGGGAGGTGCGTCGTTACAGCAAGCCGAATCAGCTAACGCATGTTACAAACTAACGCACGCTACAAGGCACCTCATAAGGCACCTTACAAGGCACCTTATAAGGCGCCTTGTTAGGTGCCTTGTAAGGTGCTGTATAAGTAAGGTGCCTTATAAAGTGCCTTGTAGGGCGCCTTGTAAGGTGCAGTATGTAAGGTGCCTTATAAGATGCCTTATAAGGTGCCTTGGAAGGTGCGTATAAGTAAGGTGCCTTGTTAGGTGCCTTATAATGTGCCTTATAAGGTGCCTTGTAAGGTGCCTCATAAGGCGCTTTGTAAGGTGCCCTATATAGTAGGGCTCCTTAGGCTATGCGCCGTATTAGGCACCCCTGGACAGGGCACCTTAGAGGGTACCCTGGGTTATGGAACCATAGGTTACGGTGGCCTAACAAGGTTATGGTGCCCTAGGTTCATGTGGCCTAAGGGCTGCAAGGTGCTGCAGGATGACATGCATGACCTGTGAGGAACAGAGACAGATGTAGCCCTAACACTAGATAGAGCACTCAGGAAAGGCAATAAACAGGTGAGTGAAGGAGGGAGAGCTGGGAGCCGCTGGACCTGCCATATCTGTGGGCATCCCATATAGCTGCCAGTACTGATGACAAACATGGTGGGGGCAACTGTACCACAGCACAGGGTGTTGGCAATGCAAAGTACTGGAAAGACAGTGGGTGGCAGATGATGGGAATACGTGTCCCCCAGTGGAGGCAGAGGTGACAGGATAGTTACAATGATGGGTGGACATAGGAGTAGTGGTACCATGCAGATCAGGCACAGGCGAGGCAAGCATTTAGAGGCGCAATGCAGGAAAGGGTAGCAGTGCATGACATGCGGTGACAGCCTGCACAGGCAGACAGGACTCTACACAGCTGACAGACGCAGATAGACGGACCGAGGGAATGTTGGCAATTGTTGCGAGGGTATTATGGGCTGGCAGCACAAATCTGCAAAAATATGACTGTTACAGACATGCACGCTATTTGAGTAGGACAGGCATGAGAGGAGGGAACAATGAGGAATTGAACCCATGAACATTGCCAGGAATGGCATTGCATTAACCAGTAGGCTATACCTCCATGGTGCATGTCACAGCAATGGCTGGGTACAGAAGGACTGCAGGTCACTGCACAAACTGTTTGCTCTGAGTGCCAGGATACGGTAACCCCACCAGTACCCATGATGCAATGCACATGATGAATAGCTGTCTACAGTTGATTGCAAATGGGGTCTGCACCTCACCAGTACCTCAGCTTGGAAAGATGAACTGACAGTGCGTGATACTGGCACAGAGTAGCTACAGACCATGCCATTGTGCAGGTTCTGTGTTCTCCCTGAGGGATAGAGATAGGCCCTGCTGTACATCCCCATCAGTGTCAGGTGTTCCTTGCAGTGCAACTGAAGGTAATTCAATGTCCATCTGTATCCTGCAGTCACATGTGGCCCTCTGGGACCAGACACCACCCAGATTAGTGTATACCCTGTGTTAGGGTCTGGCTGACATGGGCACCTGCTATCAGGGCAGAGGGGTTTCCAAATTTGCACTACACACCCCAAAGGGCTCACATCACCCTTTTTGTAGGTAAGGAACAGGTGCCCCAGATCCTGTGAAGCAACCTCCATCCTGCTAGTATGCAACAGCCCTCCAGAGTTGGTGGGATAGAGCCATACCTGTGGCAGTGGTAAACCAGCAGCACTGATGGGGTTAACTCTGGAAAACCCTAACTGCCTTACATCACTGTCTGCCAATCACAAGCAAACAGCACCCTATAGGTGCTCTGACCATGCACACTCTAACTGCAGACAGTCCACTAGCCAATCCATAGTGCATGCTCATAGAAGAACTATGTGCACCAAGCGGGCAGTTCAGTGATTGTAGCCCCAACACTAGAAACACAACAGGATCACTGTAGGCAAACAATATAGAGTGCTATGTGGGAACCTAGACATGCCATGGTCACTGCTCGGTCAGAGTGAGTGCCCTCCCAGCATGCCATGCTGTGGCCATCCTGTCCATGCAGGCGGTGGTCGGGCACTACAGTGTCTCAGCCATTGAAAACACACCCTGTGAAGATGCATCCTGGCTAATCCGCCCTATCTGGGCCATACCCACAACACTTTGCTCCTCATTATGCACATATTCAGGCTAACGCTGGTAACAGTGGGACACTGTGGGCCCGGTGAGGTGTGGGCAGCCACAAAACAATGGATAGACATACACACACACATTCCTATTGCAGCATTCTGCACAGATAGGGGTGGTTGGCAACCCTGCCCGCCACACTGGTCCTGATAACAGTGCCAACATTGCTAAACTGTGCAGGAGGTAGTAGTAATGCTCTGGTGATAACTGCAGCTCAATGCTGGGGTCAACAGCCTGACTCTCCATGCATCTTTGAGTGGGTGTTTGTACCTCTGTTCGCTGTTGCTTTGGGCTTTGCACATGTTGCTGTTGTATCTGCATTGTAGGGTAAAACATAGGGACATGCTCTGCAGGAACCACAGCTGGGGCTTGAACCTGTGATCCTCTGCTTCTGGACACACTCACTGGGTGTACTGCACCACACTGTTGCCACAGATGCATGGTGGTCTCTGGGGCTACCTGTACCTTTCCTCAGCCAGACCTTTTATGTTGCACTGCACACCACCTATTGGTACAGGGCATGGCCTAGGTCCACTGCAGGCAGGTGCCACTGCCCCCTCCAGCACAGGCACAAACCCCCCTGCCATGCTGACCTGGCCATATGCTGTCGGTGCTGGTAGTGCGCAGTCCCAGGCCATCCACTGTGTGGGTAGGTGGTCACCTAGGGAGCAGGGTCTGGGGCATGGGGCATACATGAGCATCCTCACATCCCCCCATCACCGCCTACCAATAGTCTGTTCTTTCCACTTGGGGGAGGGTTGGCTGGGGATATGTCAGGTCAGTGCCCTGGCAACTGTTAGCTCGGGTGGACCAGGTAGATGTAGGTGGATTGTGTTTGGACTTTGTCAGCTGCTGTCATGATAATTTCCGGTTTGGATGTTCCTATGTGCCACCTAGGCGCCTGCCTAGTCCACCCTGTGCCCCTGCTGCCCCTTCTACATGTCCTGCCTGCAGCCTTCTATGCCCCACTTGCACCATCGCCATACTAACGGCAGGTTTTCTTTCGCGGTAGGATTCAGCCCTTCAGTTCAGCACGTTAGTGTGCAGGGAGCCTCTCCCCGCCCACTCCCCGCCCATTGACACCTTCCCCCCCACCCTCTCTCCACCCTCTGTAGTGTTTACCACAGCCGGGGATGTTAACGATCGTTAAGTAACGTTAACGCGCATTAACGTTACAGACCGCACGTTAACGTTAACCTAACGAATGTTAACGTTACATAACGCGCGGTCTGTAACATTACCGCAGTTTAGTAAACATACCCCTAAGTCTTTTATTATAGCTACTGTACTAACTTTCACAACTAATTTTATCTGAGGTGCCCACTAGTGTCGTGCGAAGGCAAAAAACTGTCGGTCCATTTTAGGAAATGTTTTATAGTTTCTTGATTTGTGAGTGTTTTGTTCTGATGTGAATATTCAATTTGAAAAACTGAAAGCATGTAAATCGACTCAATGTGCATTCATTTGTAAATTAGTGCTTGTTAAATTGACTTACATGCACAAATTGAATATGCACTGGCGAATGGATATCCCTATTGCCCACCATGGAAATCTTAATCTGAATTAGGTCTGTCTACAACCATTCTACAATGCAATCCAATAATAGGCAAAAGCTATTTGAACTACTTGTAAATATTTTAGCATGAATATAATTGAAGAAAATACAAAAACAAAAGAACATGTAGATGACAGGTACTCTGATTGTGCTGTCACTGGTTATATAACATCAATTTACCTTGAAAGAATAATAAATGAAAGCAGCAGAACAAATCAGCACTAAAGTGACAGGGAAACATTCTTTGGCATATTTATATCACTGGTTTTATTATTATTATTATTCTGTTGTTAAAAAATAAAGATGAGGTAAATTGTATTCTGTATCTACCCAGGGGCGGCCCAAGGGGGGTGAGGGGCCATGTGCAGAGATTCATTGCGGGGCCTCATTTTCATAAATATTTGCATAATGTTAACATGTGCTTTTAGTAAACCTGCCTCTTAATGAGTGCCTGGATAAAGAAAGACTACGAGATTTCTACATTACTATACACCAATGCCAACCGCCAGGCACATTAGGAGGTACTATAAACATTGACCATTTAGAACCCATAGAAAACCCACCGTATCATAACAGCACTACCAGGACTCACAAACACCAAACCTTACTTATGAAAAAAGCAACACTGCAAATATTAAATCAATACATCTCAGAGAATACCAAAACATCTCCTACTGGGGAAAGAGAACAAGTGAGATTGTCACACAGAAGCTACTTGAACAGAATACCTCAACTTGGTTATACATTCAGAATATAGACCGTCACCACACAAAGAACAAGGGATCACAATTTAGAAATAGGAAGATAATAATTAAAATGGGAACCCCAAAAGTCAAGCATGAAATGTACAACGACACTCGAGAAATAAAACTATAAATTAATTTCCTCTTGCACGAAACAAAAACGCAAAGACGTTAGCGATACACATTTCCCAGACCTGACATATTCCAGTTAATAAATTCAAAATAAAAAGTATTTTTCTAACTTTTATTTGGGCAAATTTTTTCAGTTGCAATTGCTCCAGTCACTTTCTTCTGGTTTCTTCATGTCCTCTGCGAGCTGTCCATTTGTCCTTTCTTCTCTCTTCTAGATTTTTTCCATTCTCTCTCTATATCTGCTTTAACATACTGATCTTTCCCCTTTTGCTCTTTCCCCCATTTCTTTCTTTATTCCTTTATCATCCACTCGAATTTCACCCTTCCATCCTCATTCCCTACTTACTCTCCCAATACCCAGCCAATCGTAGATTTTTCTTCCCTCCCATACAAAATATCTTTTCCATTCTCATTCCCCATCCCCATTCCCATCTAGTCTTCCCCCAAAATCAGCTCCCTTCTAGTTCTAGACCCACCCAGCATCCGCTCCCTTCTAGTCCCATTCTCCCATGCACCCGCATCAGTCCATTTCCAGTCCAAGGTCCCCCATCAGCCAATTTCCAATCCTAGCCCCTCCATCAGCCCATTTTCAGTCCTATTCCAGCCCCCATCAGCCCTTTTCCAGTCAAGCTCCCCACAATCAGCCCTTTCCAGTCCTAGATCCACATCAGCCATTTCCAGTCCTATTCCAGCTCCCCATCAGCCCATTTGCAGTCCAAGGTCCCCCATCAGCCAATTTCCAATCCTAGCCCCTCCATCAGCCCATTTTCAGTCCTATTCCAGCCCCCATCAGCCCTTTTCCAGTCAAGCTCCCCACAATCAGCCCTTTCCAGTCCTAGATCCACATCAGCCATTTCCAGTCCTATTCCAGCTCCCCATCAGCCCATTTGCAGTCCAAGCTCCCCACATCAGCCCATTTCCAGTCTTGGCCCTCCCCATCAGCTCATTTCTAGTCCTATTCCAGCCCCCATCCGCCCTTTTCCAGTCCAAGCTCCCCACAATCAGCCCTTTCCAGTCCTAGATCCACATCAGCCATTTCCAGTCCTATTCCAGCCCATCAATCCATCTCCAGTCCAAGCTCCCCATCAGCCCATTTGCAGTCCAAGCTCCCCACATCAGCCCATTTCCAGTCTTGGCCCTCCCCATCAGCTCATTTCTAGTCCTATTCCAGCCCCCATCCGCCCTTTTCCAGTCCAAGCTCCCACAATCAGCCCATTTCCAATCCTAGCCCACCATCAGCCAATTTCCAGTCCTATTCCAGCCTCCATCAGCCCATTTGTAGTCCTAGACCCCGATCAGCCATTTCCAGTCCTATTCCAGCTCCCCATCAGCCCATTTGCAGTCCAAGCTCCCCACATCAGCCCATTTCCAGTCCTGGCCCTCCCCATCAGCTCATTTCCAGTCCTATTCCAGCCCCCCATCAGCCCATTACCAATCCAAGTTCTCCTCATCATCATACAATTTCCAATCCTAGCCCCCCATCAGCCCATTTCCAGTCCTATTACAACCCCCATCAGCCCATTTCCAGTCCAAGCTTCCCCCATCAGAACATTTCCAGTGCTAGCCCCCCCCATCAGCCCATTTCCAGTCCCAGTTTACCCTCCCAACAGCTCAATTCCAGTCCTAGCCCCTCCATCAGCAAATTTCCAGTCCCAGCTTACCATCCCATCAGCTCATTTCCAGTCCTAGCCCCCCATCAGCCCATTTCCAGTCCAAGCTTCCCCTTCCTATCAGCCCATTTCTAGCCCTAGCTTACCCTCCCATCAGCTCATTTCCAGTTCTAGCCGCCCCCTCCTGCTAGACCCCCCGCCCACCCTCCGAAGAGCCCTGCGGCCATCTAAGGGGCTTCAAAGGTGTGCCTGGGAAGCCTGTACGAGGCCCCAACTCCCTCTGCACTGCTGCCAGCGTGAAGAGCGTTTTCCCTCATGCTGGCGGTTGTTACTGTGAAGCGCGCTGAATGCCAGGAAAGGTTGAAGGGCATTTCCTGGAAATTGCGTGCTTTACAGTAACAGCTGCCAGCATGTATTTCTTTAACACCTTTACCACCGGTTTGTGTTACCCTGCATTAGGGCTCCCAGTGCTGGGAGCCCTAAGGTCATCTAAAAACTCACGGTAAGGGCTATTTCTGATAGAAGAGAGCCTTTTTTATGCATGCAATGACCTAGATTGGCCACTGTTAGAAACAGGATACTGGGCTTGATGGACCTTGGTCTGACCCAGTATGGCATATCTTATGTTCTTATGTTCTTATCCTGTTTCCAACAGTGGCCAATCTAGGTCATACGTACCTAGCAGTTTCCCTAAAAGACACAGGTTCCACAATGCTTGTACTGGGTTAAGCATTGATATCCTGGGTCCCTTCTTAATAATGGTACTGACGTCAGGCTCACCGGTCTGTAGTTTCCCGGATCACCCCTGGAACCCTTTTTAAAAATTGGTGTTACATTGGTGATCCTCCAATCTTCAGGTATTAGAGATGATTTTAATGATAGTTCACAGATTACTGATAGCAGCTCTGCAATCTCATATTTCAGTTCTTTCAACACCCTTGGATGTATACCATCCGGCCCAGGTGATTTGATACTCTTCAGTTTATCTAATAGTTGTAAGACATTTTCCCGATGTATCGATATTTCCTTCAATTCTTCCACACCTTTAAATACCACTTCAGTCATAGGTAACATCCCTACGTCTTCCTCAGTAAAGACCGAAGCAAAGAATTCATTCAGTCTCTCCGCTATCGCCTTGTCGCCTCTTAGTGCTCCTTTAACCCCTTTATCATCTAATGGACCAACTGACTCTCTCAAAGGTTTTTTGCTACGAATGTACTTGAAAAGGTCTTTATTTCGCGTTTTTGCTTCCGCAGCAAGCTTCTTCTCAAATTCTGTCTTTGCCTGCCTTATCAATGCCTTGCATTTGACTTGCCAGTGCTTGTGCTGTTTCCAGGTTTTGTCGTTTGGCTCTTTTTTCCATTTCCTGAAAGATGCTTTTTTTTGGCAACAACAGCCTCTCTGACCTCACCTTTAAACCATGCTGGCAGTTTTTTGGACTTCCTTCCACTTTTCTTAAAGCGTGGAATACAGCTTGTCTGGGCTTCCAAGATAGTATTTTTCAACAACACCCAAGCTTGATGTACGTCTTTAACCTTTGCAACTGCTCCTTTTAGTTTTTTGTTAACTGTTTTCCTCATTTTATCATAGTCTCCCTTTCGAAAGTTAAAAGGTAGTACTGTGGATTTCCTTACTATCCCTCCTCCACTAATTAAATCAAAGGCGATCATGCTATGATCACTATTGCCAAGTGGCCCCAACACCCTTATCTCTTGCACTAGATCTCATGTTCCACTAAGGACTAGGTCTAATATGGCTTCCCCTCTGGTCGGTTCATGAACCAGCTGCTCCAAGAAGCAGTCATTTATTTCATCTAGGAACTTTATCTCCCTAGCATGTCCCGACGTGACACTGACCCAGTCGATACCGGGGTAATTGAAATCACCCATTATTATTACTGCGCTGTAACTTTTGTTAGCTTCCTTTATTTCTTTAAGCATTTCATCATCCATTTGGTCATTCTGGCCAGGTGCTCGATAGTACACCCCCACTGCCATTGCCTTCCCCCTTTTATATGGAATTTCAATCCATATAGATTCTACAGCAGATTTTGTTTCCAGCAAAACTTTAATCCTTTCTGAGTCAATGCCCTCTCTAACATAGAGCGCAACCCCTCCACCAATTTGATCAGCTCTATCATTACGATATAGTTTGTACCCAGGTATCACAGTGTCCCACTGGTTGTCCTCCTTCCACCATGTCTCTGATATTCCAATCATATCTAACCTCTCGTTTAGTGCTATATATTCTAACTCTCCCATCTTATTCTTTAGACTTCTAGCATTTGCATACAAGCATTTTAGAGAATGTATTTTATTCATGTTAATTTGGCTATTGTTAGACATGGGTAAGTTGGGATCTTTAAGCTCTGTCTGCTCCATACTTGAGGGCATTTGGGCTACTTTACTCTTTTGTGGAACCTCTCTGCTTTTGGTAGTATCCTTCAAGGATACATTCTTCTGAACCATCCGCTCTTGGGCGACTGTCGGCTTTCCCCTAATATCTAGTTTAAAAGCTGCTCTATCTCCTTTTTAAAGGTTAATGCCAGCAGCCTGGTTCCATTCCGGTTAAGGTGATGCCCATTTATTTATTTATTTTTATTTTATTACAGTTTCTTATATACCGCGCTATTTAGAATCAGCGCGGTTTACATCATAACAAAACGACCATAACGACAAACTGTCAGGTTTTACATTGAACAGGAGTACAAACTTGGATAACTGGGTTAACTATATACATAAACTATCTTCCATCCCTTCGGAAGAGCCCCTCCTTTCCCCAGAATGTTCCCCAGTTCCTAACAAATCCAAAACCCTCATCTCTGCTCCATTGTCTCATCCACGCATTGAGACTCCGGAGCTCTGCCTGCCTTTTGGGTCCTGCACGTGGAACAGTAAGCATTTCGGAGAATGCTACCCAGGAAGTTCTGGATTTCAACTTCCTACCTAAAAGCCTAAATTTTGCCTCCAGAACCTCCCTACCACATTTTCCTATGTCATTGGTACTGACATGTACCAAGACAGCAGACTCCTCCCCAGCACTATCTAAGACCTTATCTATGTGGCGCGTGAGGTCCGCTACCTTCGCACCAGGCAAGCATGTTATCAGGCGATCCTCACGTCCACCAGCCACCCAGCTATCTACATGCCTAATGATCGAATCACCAACTATAACGGCTGTCCTAACCCTTCCCTCATGGGCACATGGCCGTGGAGAAATTTCCTCGGTGCGAGAGGGTTTTACATGGTTTATGGTTTAGGCATTTGATATACCGCCCTCTACTTACGCATCAGAGTGGTTTTACACGTATATACTAACAGGTACATCACCTGGAGGACAGGTCCTAGTTACAGGATCACTTCCTGCCACACCAGGGTGATGCTCTCCTGTCACGTGACCTCTCTCCTCCATGGCAACAGGGGTGCTGCAGACTGGAGGTGGGACTTCAGGACTATATCCCTGTAGGTCTCGTCTATGTACCTCTCTGTCTGTCTTATGTTTTCCAAGTCTGCTACTTTAGCCTCTAGAGAACGGACTTGTTCCCTGAGAGCAAAGAGCTCCTTGCACCTAGTGCACACGTAAGACCTCTCACCAACTGGGAGAAAATCATACATGTGACACTCAATGCAAAAGACTGGAAAGCCCCCATCCCGCTGCTGGACTGCTGTCTGCATTTTAGTTTAAAGTTTGTGTCTAGATCTTTAAGTTCTTACTTACTAGGGGTTGCTATGGGTATTTATACCAATAAAACTGTACCTAATACCTTTAATATACCTTGTTCACCTGAAGCTTAATTAATCTCAGGTCCTTAGTGTATGACTGATTTGGGTAATGAGCTTCACCTGAAAGCACCTCCTGTCTTTTAAGATGTGTAAGTACCTATAAAGCTATGATTATCCCAGGGGTGGGAGGGAGGGAAATAACACTTATTAAAAGAGGGCTGCTACACAGTCTTGTGCTGCTGAGGTAAGCTAAATTCTGATTTGATTTAAATTATAGCTCTTAGCTGCTGCTAGGCTCTAACTTCTTATGAAATTTAAACTACAAGCTCTCTGCTGGGTACTAAATTTAACCAGAAAGCTCTCTTCTGTGTTTTAAAACTAAAAGTACTTTTCTGATGCTAGGCCCTGAGTGACTATTAAATGTACACTACAAGCTCTCTGCTCGGTATGAAATGTAACCAGAAAGTTCTCCTCTGTGTTTTAAATTCAAACTTTAATTGCTGCTACTAGGCCCTAACTGATCCAACAAAAAAACAGTGGCTTCACAGATTAAGTAGCTTTAATACAAAGAATTCTTTAGAAAATTACCAGAAGTATATACTCACAGTTGCAGATTTCTCTCCAGAAGTAACAGTCCCCCTTTCTAGTCCTTCAAGACAGAGGATCACAGAGCTCTGGTTGATGCCTAGTCTTCCAATTTATCAAGATCCTCTTGCAATTTTCCACAATCCTCTTGGGTTTTAACAACTTTAAATAGTTTTGTGTCATCTGCAAATTTGATAACCTATTTATTATTCCCTTTTCCAGGTCATTTATGAATATGTCAAAAAGCAGCAGACCCAGCACAGATCCCTGGGGTACAGCACTATTCACCTTTCTCCATTGGGAAAATTGGCCATTTAACCCTACCCTCTGCTTTCTATCTTTTAGCCAGTTCCTGATCCACAATAGTACACTGCCTCCTATCCCATGACTCTTTAGTTTTGCCAAAAGTCTCTGATGAGGGACCTTGTCAAAGACTTTCTGAAAGTCCAGATACACTATATCAACCGACTCACCTTTGTCCACCTGTTTATTCACACCTTCAAAAAAACATAACAGATTAGTAAGACAAGATCTTCCATGTCTAAATCAACGTTGGCTGTCTCTCATTAGGTCTTGGCTGTCTACATGCTGAGTAATTTTGTTCTTTATGATGGTTTCTAACATTTTTCCCGGTACTGACGTGAGGCTCACCGGTCTGTAGTTTACCGGATCACCTCTGGAACCCTTTTTTTTTTTTAAAATTATATTTATTGAGTTTTTAACTGACAATACAATTATCAGAATAAAAGAACCATGGAAATACAAAATAGCATCAATAATTTACAGTACAAGAAATCCTAAGAAGAATACATTAGCCCACATCTCATAGTATCCAGACCACATTAGTAATAAAGAAAACCTAACCAGAGAGGCCCTCAAAAAAGGCAAGTCTGGCTAACACATTTCCCCAGCCCTAAACCCTCCCATACACCCGGTAAGAAAAGAAAAAGAAATTATCAAAAACTATGGAAAGGAACCGATCATGCATCCTCCCTACCCACGAGCCATTTCTCTAAATCTGAAGAGGACAAAAAGACAAATTTATCCTGCCCCAAAGAAATTAAACATTTTCATGGATAATGTAAAAAGAAGGTAGCGCCAAGGGCGAGCACCCTAGGCTTACAGACTAGAAAAGATTTCCTGCGCATTTGTGTTATACGAGATACATCAGGGAAAATAGATACCCTGTCTCCACAGAACAGGGTTTCTTTTCTCCTAAAGTATGCTTTAAGAATAACGACTTTATCATTTTCAGAGGATAAAGTAACTAACAAGGTAGCCCTAGTTGTAATAACATCTTGGGTATCCTCCAAAAAGGCAGTCAAGTTGAAAGGATTTTGTTCTTCCAAAACAGCCAATTCTGTATCAACATTAGGCAAAGCTACTTTAGTGGGAATATAGTAACATTTAGTAAATTCTAAAGTATCAGCATTAGGTAAAAGCAATATTTCCTTCAAAAATTTCCTAAAAAGGATTGAAGGAGAAAGCAACGATATGCAAGGAAAATTAAGCAATCAAAGATTTTTACATCTTAACAAATTCTCCAAATTTTCTACCTTCTGATGTAAAGCTACACTATCTTTAAATACATTAGCATGAGATAGAGAAACCGATTTAACTTGAGTATCAACATTTGAAAGATCAGAAATTAAATTATCGATTTGTGAATCTAAACCCTGAAACTTCACAATCACATCACTAGTAAAATGGCATAGCGATGGAACTGTCTCGGTCAAAATTCGCTCAGTCCGTTTTAAAACCTGCCATATGTCAAGTAATGAGATTGGAGAAGCTTGAGAGTTACCATCAAGAAGAACCGGCTCCTTCCAAGCAACGGCTTTAGGGAGGACGCCAACATCAGCAATACTTGGACGTGAGCAGGATACATCAGGGAGTTCCAAAAATCCCGGAGGAAGAGGAGGGGTACGCTTGACAGAGCTAAGGCTAGCCCCTTCAACGGAGGGAACAGGGAGAACAGTACCTGGTTTTGATGCCACTGGTGTTGAAATCACATGTCTATCCATAGGGCCCTCTGCGGGCTCCGCTGTAGTGGGCTTCTTTTTTCTTTTTCCTCCAGGCATGTAAATTCGCACACAAAACTTCCTCTCCTAATCGGCTCCTAAGGGGCTCACAAGGGGCCAGTTGCTCCCCTTTTGATACGCCCCTTAGGATACGCCCACAACAGACGCCGATGGCATATGCCGTACTATAGGGAACACCGCTTTTATCAGGGCCTTGGGTGATGTCAGGGTAGCTGCCCCACGCAAGCCGGCAGGCTTCAGAAACCAGCTGCACTCACCCCTCCACGGGAGAAACAGGTAACAAGCAAAATCCCAACGAAAGGCACTCTCCCGGAGCTTTTATCAGGGCCTTGGGCGACGTCAGGGTAGCTGCCCCACGCAAGCCGGCAGGCTTCAGAAACCAGCTGCACTCACCCCACCGCGGGAGAAACAGGTAACAAGCAAAATCCCAACGAAAGGCACTCTCCCGGAGCTTTTATCAGGGCCTTGGGTGACGTCAGGGTAGCTGCCCCACGCAAGCTGGCAGGCTTCAGAAACCAGCTGCACTGACCCCTCCGCGGGAGAAACAGGTGGGGTGTGGTTGTCTATGTGTTCTTGTAGTTGGTGCTGTACAGTTTTTTCGATTATTTTTGCCAAGAAGGGTATGCTGGAGATGGGTCTGTATGCTGTTGTTCTTGTCGAGTGTAGATTTCTTCGTGATAGGTGTTATTGTCGCAAGCTTCAGTTGGTTTGGCATGTGCCCTTGGGTTAGGGAGGAGTGCACTATCTTGTGGATGGTTTGGATGAAGTTTGATTTGGTGGCCTTTATCCAGGGTACTGGGCAGGGCAGTTTTTAAATTTAAACTGAAAGTACTTTGTTGATACTAGTCCCTGAGTGACTATTAAATTTAGACTACAAGCTCTCTGCTGGGTATGAAATGTAATCAGAAAGTTCTCTTCTATGTTTTAAATTTAAATTTAAACTGCTGCTACTAGGCCCTGACTGATTTAACAAAAAACACTGGGTTCACAGATTAATTAGCTTTGATACAAAGAAGTCCTTTCAGAAAATTCCCAGAAGTATATACTCGCAATTGCAGATCTCTCTCCAGAAGTAGCAGTCCCTTTTTCTAGTCCTTCAAGACTGTGTGTGTTCATGTTCTACCTCTTTGACAGGACAGATCCCATATGTAAGATATGAATGTCAGTTGAACCAGCAGCATGGCAAGGCAGTGAACAGATGTATGTTCCCACACCTGCCGAACATACTTTGTCAGACAAATATGGCACGGAGCCTGCAGAGATCTAAGAAGCAGGGCCGGCCCGTCCATTGAGCGAGAATGTTTTTTGCACAGGGCCCCGCGTTTCAGGGGGCCCCACGCAAAAAACATTCTGATCTAAAATTTAAAAAAAAAAAAAGAAAGCTGTCTGCTGCCGCTGACGGGGCCGCCGCGGCAGAATCGAGTGTGCCGCGGGCCCCCCCCTGCCCAGCAGAGCCTGCCCTCCCCTGTATCACCTCTCTTTAAAGCTGCAGTCAGTCACACGCGCCGGCTTTCAGAGCGCGAGGGGAGAGTTTCTCCCTCGCTGCTCTATTAAGCCCGCGGGGGCTGATGGGAAGTTCCCATCAGCCCCCGCGGGCTTAACAGAGCCGCGAAAGGGAAACTAGTCCCTTCGCGCTCTGAAAGCCGGCGCATGTGACTGACTGCAGTTGTAAAGAGAGGTGATACAGGGGAGGGCAGGCTCTGCTGGGCAGGGGGGGCCCCGCGGCACACTTGATTCTGCCGCAGCGGCCCCAGCAGCGGCAGCAGACAGCTTTCTTTTTAAAAAAAGTTTCCCTGGGCTGGGCTGGGCTGGGCTGGGGGGGGGGGTAGGAGTGGTGATGGGCTATGGGGGGGCTGGGGGGGTTAGGAGTGGTGATGGGCTATGGGGGGGCTGGGGGGGGTAGGAGTGGTGATGGGCTATGGGGGGGCTGGGGGGGTTAGGAGTGGTGATGGGCTATGGGGGAGCTAAGTCTGTATATGGGCTGATGGGATTAGGACTGGAAGTGGGTTGATGGGGGGTTAGGACTGGTAATGGGCTATGGGGGGGCTTAAACTAAAAATTGGGTGATGGGGGATTAGGACTGGAAATGGGCTGGTGGGATTAGGACTGGGAGTGGGCTATGGGGGGCTAGGACTGGTAATGGCGTGGGGGGTTGCAAGGACTGGCAATGGGCTGGTGGGATTAGGACCGGGAGTGGGCTCTGGGGGGGGCTAGGACTGGTAATGGGTTGGGGGGTTGCTAGGACTGGAAATGGGCTGGTGGGATTAGGACTGGGAGTGGGCTATGGGGGGCTAGGACTGGTAATGAGTTGGGGGGGTTGCTAGGACTGGAAATGGGCTGGAGGGATTAAGACTGGAGGTGGGCTGATGGGGTTAGGACTGGTAATGGGCTGTGGGCTGTTGTGGGGGGGGTTAGACTGGTAATGGGCTATGGGGGGGCTAGGACTGGAAATGGGCTGATGGGGGGGTTAACACTGGAGGTGGGCTGATGGGTTTAGGACTGGTAATGGGCTGTGGGCTGATGGGGGGCTAGGACTGGAAATGGGCTGATGGGGGGCTAGGACTGGAAATGGGCTGATGCAGGGACTAGAAGGGAATGGATGCTGGGTGAGGCTGGAACTAGAAGGGAGCTGATGTTGGGGGAGGATTAGAATGGGATGGGGCTGGGAGAGTAAAATGGAGAGAGGAAAAATATTTTGTGTGGAAGGGATAAAAAATCTACAATTGGCCGGGTATTGGGAGAGTAAGTGGGGATTGAGGATGGAGGGGTAAAATTTGAGTGGATGAAATAGGAATGAGGAAAGAGCAAAAGGAGAAAGATTAGTATGTTAAAGCAGATGTAGAGAGAGAATGGAAAAAGACTAGAAGAGAGAAGAAAGGACAAATGGACAGCAGACGATGGAGAGTTAGCAGAAGACACGAAGAAACCAGAAGAAAGTGGCTAGAGCAATTGCAGCTGAAAAAAAATGCACAAAAGGTAGAAAAATATCTCTTTATTTTGAATTTATTAATTGGAATATGTCAGCTCTGGTAAATGTGCATCATTAACGTCTGCGCTTTGTTTAGTACAAGAGCAAATTAATGTATAGTTTTATTTCTACAGTGTTGTACATTCCAAGTTTGGCTTTTGGGATTCCCAGTTTAATTATTGTCTTCCTGTTTCTAAATTGTGATTCCTTGTTTGGTGATGGGCTATGTTCTGCATGTGTAACTGAGCTGAGGTATTCTGTTTATGTAATTCCTATTTGACATTGCCACTTGTTCTCTTTCCCCAGTAGGTCACGTATTGTTGTTCTCTGAAATGTATTGGTTTAATATTTGCATGTTTCCTTTTGATAGGTAGGGTATGGTGCTTTGTGAGTCTTGGTAGTGCTGTTAGGATACGGCGGGTTTGCTATGGGTTCTAAATGGGCAGTGTTTGTAGTAGTTCCTAATGTGTCTGGTGGTTGGCACTTGATTATAGCAATGTAGAAATCTTTTAGTCTTTCTTTATCCATACACTCATTAAGAGGCATGTTTACTAAAAGTTAGTATATGGTAACATTATGCAAATATTTATGCAAATGAGGCCCCTTATGCAAATGAGGCCCCGCACCGAGTCTCTGCACATGGCCCCGAACCCCCCTTGGGCCACCCCTGCTAAGAAGACATACATGCATACCCCAACTCATGCACTCATACATCCTGAAATGACCACATATATACACCTGGACTGTTGAACCTGTACAGCTTCTCTGTGGCTCCAAACACATGGCCAGTGTGTATATGAGAAAGGGGTCACAGGATCAAGACCAGAAGCTAGATCAGGAATGGTATATCCTGGTGTGTTAACATCACCCTATATTTTCAGAACTGTATCAGTATGTGCAACCTTCAACATTCCATCCAGCATGAGACCACACACTGAAAAAGCTGCACTACCCACAGCTGGATGGCAGAGCATGCTAACAGCACCAGCAAACTGAGCAGGCATTGATAGTATCCAAGTATTGCAGAGTGCACTAATAGTGCCTACACACTTTGCAAGTGTTAATACTGGAGCATTAAGGGAGCCCTAAGGGGCAGGTAAGAATGCCAACCTGCACCAAATTTGGACAGTGGGTGATGTGTGTGCCCAGAGGAGTGTGAGCTACAGCAATACACTGTGCGTGCAGGTGATGCCCAGGGTTTATGGCTGTGCATACAACATGCTGGAGGTAAGCTATACAGCAACTCCACTGTGTGAGACACCATTTACAAGCAGAAGGTTCGTTTTCAGTAAGTAGTTGCCTCCTCATCCCAGGCACATCTCAAACTTACTTATCACTCTGCTTTCTTTTTCCTAAGTCCTGCCCTATGGATTTCTCGAACCCTTTTTTACTCATTTCAAAGCTCTACTGAAAACTCATCTCTTTTCCCAGGCCTTTGATCTCCCTGTTATCACATGATGGTCCTGATGCCACACACTGCCTCCATCTCCCCTCACCCTATCACTCCCACCCCCTGGTACTCCCCCCATTTCTATGTTTATCTCTGCTCTTTTCTGTTCTCTCTTCATTCTCTCACTATTGCTTTCCTGTCAACAATTGGCGTTCTCTTTCTCCTTTTTTTCTTCCAGTAGCCATTATGTTCTTTTTTCTTTGTACACCGCTTTGATACTCCGGTTTGGGCGGTATAGCAAGCCTTGCTAATAAATAAAAATAAAATAAATAAACCTGGGGCTGTAATGCACTCCCAGTTATACCATCATCAAGGCCCATCCCCACAACATTCCCCTACATTTACCTCCCAACATGACACTGTTGTGCAGCTCCCAAATCACCTGCAGGTTAGAATGGAGTGAGCAGGGAGGATACAGGTGTATGTTTTGCAACCCTTGCCTTTGACTGAATCTCCAGGTCTGAGGACAAACCCATTTGCACAAGTCAGAGGCCTGATTAATGCCAACTGCCATAACAGCTGTATCCATGGCAACACTGTCAGCCCAGTTGGCGCAGCTGCAGCCTATGGGGAACCAGGCTCAAGTGGAGGGCTGGCCTCTGAATGTCCAATTCATTCATTTAGTTGGTGACACTGGAAAGATTCTGCAATCTACTTGCATGCATGTTGCTCTTGGCCCTTGTTGCAGTCACAGAGTGCAATCCATGGAACTCTTTGTTTCATGCAGTGTATGCACATACAGACAGGTCGGTATCAAGCAAATCTGCATGCAATAAACACCATCTCAACACTCTCTACTGATCATTGGCCAAAACATTCAGCAGTACATTACCTATTACCCCAAATGAGAGTCCAAATGCAGCCATGTACCTGATTGTGACAGTAGGACTCTGACCTCTGAATGGTGTGTGCACAATTTCAGCTGCCAAATAGTGGCACAGGATGTCATATTGGTCTCTGCATCATTTGCTACCATATGGGAAGGCAGTGCCTGGAGGTGAATGTTGGGGTGGGGGTGAGGATAGAGGTGGGGGAATAGTATCATACATGTTTAGAATGTGCCCTTCATAGGTAGCATTGCTGGCCAAAGCCTATGGTCACATGGCCAGATGTTATGCGGGCCTACTCATTGTCTGTATGTGTTATATTAGAGGGCCTGCATGACAGCCTCACCTGCTCCCAATGGGCACCGAGTGTGATGTCACAAAGATGTTGTTAGAGTACAAAGAAGCAGGGAATGGTAGCGTATGTGTCGCCGGCAACTGTTCCAACATCCAACCCCATGTCCAACCTGCCATGCTCCCACGCACTCTTGGGGGTGGGGAGCAATATATCTGCAGCATGGGAGAGTGCATGTGCTGCACTGGCAAGTTTTGCAGTGTCCATGGCTAGTGATATAAACAAATGTGATATGTTATTTTTACAATGTAATATAATGTTGTATTCCATTTATTCACCATTCTGTACTATAATTTTGTATGCAATAACTATCTGACTCTGTTGCTGTATGTTTGCATCCTGGGAAGGGAAAGTCTATGTGGCTAGTAATACGTGGCCTGTCACAAGTGCAGAGGTACAAAGCTGACTCACTTTGCTGTATGTCTGCATCCTGGGAAGGGAAAGTCTACGTGGCTAATAATACATAGCCTGTCACAGGTGCAGAAGTACAAAGAAGTGGAGTGAGATAAGTATTAACCAATGAAATATTGACATGCTGGAATAGTATGTAATGATTTTCTGACTTCCTTTACTGCATACCTGCATTCTGACTACGTGGCTAATAACACATAACCTGATACAGGTGTATAAGTATTAACCAATGAATCATGGACATGCTGAAAGAAGGTGAGGACATAGTGTACTATAAAAGAACTTTGAAACAGAGGATGCGTGTGAAGGCTTAGTTCACCTACTAACGTTTATGGTAGTCTAGTTAGTAGGTGAGCTAAGCCTTCACACACACACACTAGTAGTTAAACATTCACCCATTCTTGCAAGAATGTAATGTGATTAAAGTAACTCTTTGCTTCACCGAGGAGTCTGCTATTGTGTAAAAAGTTATGTTTATTACACTAGGGATGCCGTCACCCAGAGCCCCATTTGCAGCCATAGCAGCGACTGTGATCACTGGAGCTTTTCCCAGTACCTGCTTGACTTCTGTGATGGTAGGAAACATATGTATGGCCCCTGAGGGGGGCAGGATGGTCTGTGATGGACCTCAGAGGTCATGAATGTGGTCTGAATTAGGTTTTATGTGCAGGTGTACCTATATTGCAGTGAAGAACACACAAGAGAAGCCCCTCTCGCAGACACTAGGAGAACCACACAAACAGCGAGAAGTATATGGTTACCGTCTCTCCATATACTTCTCGCTGTTTGTGTGGTTCACCTATCTTGCAGTGTACAGCAGGTTACAAGGGACTGCATGCCCTGCACATATGCTGCCTCAGGGGTAAGTATCACACTGCGGGCAGTAGATCTCTCTTGTGACTGTTGTTTGGCATTGGTGGTACAGTGGAAGGACGGGCATCTTGACCTCACATGTGGCATGGCCTTTGGACAAGACTTGTATTCTGCAGTTGTGTATCTGTTATGCATCTACAGTACTGAGTGTCCAGTGCAGTACATACTGTATGTGTGTCACTGTAGGCAGGCCCTAGGTTGTATTGCCTTGCTAGGATATTAAATTCAAGAGCAAATAGCCACACGTGCATGGTATTTAATAAGCTATTTAATATGAAAATTAGCTAGACAAGATAACATTAAGTTAGTGATATTACAATGACAACACAACAGTTGATATTGCATCTCCAAACTCCCTGACATCATTGCAGGACAATTCACCAAACTCTGACATCATTGCAGCCCCTTTATCATCATCTGGGAGATCCACAGCAAAGGCTGGAGAAAAGTCTGGGATCCTTCACGCGCTGGCCAGGTGGACATCAGCTCTCTGTCTGTCCTGGATTTTCTAGTTCTTTTTATAGGCTGTAAGAAATGTTTCACAGCTAGACAGCATGACTCCTCACATGAGGTTTTCCTTACAAATATTCTCCACACCATGCACCTTTGATAAACAGTAACAGTAGTTTCCTTCTCCAGCCTTTGTTTGTTCTCCAAGTTAATAAACAATTCTGGTCAGTCATTCCCTACACCTTTGGTCTCTGGGCTAGTAAACAATTCAGGTACAGCTGGCTCAGCATGATTCCTCACATACGGGATGGTTCAAAAGTTCAATATTCCTTGCTGATTCAAATAAATCTTTAATTTGTAATACATAGGTGTGGTGTTCCACTGTTTCAGAATGTACCAGCCATGTTGTATCATATCATTTTCACTTTTCATCAGTTGACTCTTTTTTTCTATTTTCTGAAGGATGCTTTTTTAGCTATAACAGCCTCTCTGAACTTTCTTTTAATCCATACCAGCAGTAGTTTGGCTTTCCTTCTACCTTTCTTTAAGTATGGAATACATCTGGTCTGGGCTTCCAAGTTTAGTATTTTTAAACAATGCCCATGCTTGATGTAAACCTTTAACCTTTGTATTTGCTCCTTTTAGTCTTTTTCTTAATCATTTTCCTCATTTTACATAGTCTCCCTTTTGAAAATTGAATGCTAATGTCATGAATTTCTTTGCTGTTCTCCCTGCATTTATATAGTCAGATGTGATCATATGGCCTCAACTCTGTCATTTCTCACACCAGATCCTGTGTTCCACTAAGGACTAGGTCTAAAATAGCTTCTCCTCATGCCAAATCATGAACCAGGTGCTTCATAAATCATTTTTTTCAGGCTGACCTGAAACTGGTAACACTGGGCTAGGAAGGCAGGCATCATGCCATCACCTCTCCATTGAGCTGCTCTTAATTCTGTTGATGATCTTCCTTCCTGTTTCCTGATTGTTCCAAAGTTTGACTTCTCTGGAGCTATGGAAACTAATTGGACAATGAAGATATGGATTTTGCTTGGTAAATATCTCTAATAGCATACTTAGACATCATTTCACAGAATTTATGCATATCTCAGAGACCTCTTTGTCTTTCATACCCCTTCCTGAAGTCTCCGTTCAGTACACATCAATCACCTCCACCTTCCTTCCCCCTCCCGTGCACACCTGCAATCCACCCATTACTCAGCCTTCTTTTTCCTTGGCCCTTCCTTATGGAACTTACTCCCTACCACTCTCTGATTAGAACAGTCCTACCCTAAATTTTGGTCTCTCCTAAAAACACACCTCTTTGCTTCTGCTTTTGAAACATCTTCCACCCTGTGTTCCTTGACTTTCTCTTGCAGTTTTGCTGGTTATGTATGTACTGTATGATTGGACTCCTCTTAGCTTTCCTATCTTAATTTTATAGTTCTTTTTTATTTTCCAAGGCTTGGCCTTATCCTTTTGTTTCATTAAATTGTAAACCACCTTGATGTTTCGAGAGGCGATATATCAAATGTTTAAATAAACATAAAACATCTGAACATCGCAAAAAAAAATCGTTGGAGTAAATTTCTACAGCAGGAGTCAATAAGATTCACAGGGCAAAAAATCTAGTTGGAATTTTCCATACATTTTCAGAAAAGACAAACTTTAGGCCAATCAGAAGGAAGGAAGATCACCAGCAAAAGAACAATATTGCTAGACCCAAACCACAAGCATGCTCTGAGGGATCTCAGGCATTGTTTTTTAAGATTGATATTACAATGCAATAAGATAAAAATGAAATGAGGAAAGGAGTTTTTTCGGGATCATTGATGTGCCGGGAACGAGCTGTAGCCAGAGTATTATTTACCTAAGTCTACACTCTGACTGCTTTGGTTCTGAGACCCTTTGTCTCCTTTCCTTAATTTTTGAAGCCATGGATTGTTACAGTTGAGTCTGCATAGTGGAGTGATTTTTTTGTCAGTTGATAGGTCATCATTTTCACTCTAGAACTGACACTAAAGTTTGGTGTCCAAACCCCATGAAGACATGATGGTTATTCTGCAAGCTGCCTGCTTTCTAACCCAAAAAATCAATCGTTTGAGACTAGCGTCTGACTGGGAGAAAAGAAAGACATAAACCACTAACCCACAAACAAATGGCTTCTAAGCTCCAAAACATCCCTTCAATTCCAACCCAGTTACACTCCACCACCGCATAAGTATACAACATGCTCACATCCCACCAGATAACCTCCCTACCCCTCATGTAAAAAGAAATACAATCCCAATCACCACAGAAACATAGAGATGTGCTAAAAGTTCAGGCAAAAACAACAACAACAGCTATTGTACCCTACTACCCCAAAAACACCACAGGAAAGCCTTTCCCAGACACTACAAACCAAACCAGCTCCCCACACACTCATTGACACAAAATGGCTCTGCCATTAGCTGATAATTAAAGCAAAGATCCTGTAAAACAGAGTTGGCCAACTCTGGTCCTGGTGCACAACGATCCAGCCCAGTTTTCAGGATGTCCCTAATATACATGAGGTATATTTGCAACCAATACCTCCCATTTTATGAAAATATGTTCATGAATGTTCATCATGGATATCTTGAAAACCAGGCTGGATCATGGTGCATAGCCACCACTGCTGTAAACAAAAAAACATTAATTAATTCAGTCACTACCATCACTAAAATACAAAGCCAGCACATTAGATAATGTCCCGCCAAAAAAACCCAAAAACATTACATTGTCATTTTTTCCTCAGGACAGGTTTAGTGCTGTTTAGCTCCAGGTTCAGAATACAGGCATCTGGTAGGTATTGTAGATATTTTCTGCAATCTGCCTTGCTTGATCTACTCATAAAGAAACAGCACTATATCACTCACTCATACTCACACAATCATCATCATTTGCAGGGAAGTCTAGCTTTGGGGTGTATTTATTTATTTATTTATTTATTTATTTATTTGTGAGTTTTTAATACCGCAATATCAGGGAAACAAAGCGGTTTACAATTAAAACAACAGGTACATTAAAACGTTTCAATTATACCTGGTGCTGGAAAAGGCAATCAAAGTTTACATAATTCCAAAGTAACTTATTTACAAATTATTTACAATTCTGGTGATGGCATGGCATCCAAAAATAGGGAAGGTTCAAAGGAGAATGAAAAGGGATTGTTGCTAATGTAAACGGCGGTTAGGTTAGGTAAAGGTTGGTTAGGTTAGATAAAGGGGGAATATTAATTTAACTACTACTACTACTACTACTATTGAGCATTTATATAGCGCTACCAATCGTACGCAGCACTATACAGACATGTAAGAGACAGTCCTTGCTCGCCAGAACTTACAATCTAGTCAAGACAAAACACAGAGCTAACAATCTAGTCAGGACAAAGCACAAAACACGGCACTTTCAGTCTAGTCAAGATAAAACACAGAAGTCAAGATCTGAAAGCAACAGTGAAGAGGTGGGTTTTCAACCTGGATTTGAAGAGGGCTAAGGAAGGTGCCTGGCGTACAGACATAGGTAGCTTGTTCCAGGCATAAGGTGCAGCAATGTGTATGGAGTAATGTGGGTATGGCGAGGCTGGTGGAAGATTAGTCGTGCAGCAGAATGTTGAATAGATTGAAAGGGAAAGAGATGGTTCAAAGGGAGACCAGCAAGGAGCAGGTTGCAGTAGTCAAAACGAGAGATGATTAAGGAGTGGATAAGCGTTTTAGTAGTGTGTTCAGAAAGGAAGGGCGGATTTTGCTAATGTTGTAGAGAAAAAAAAACAGCAGGTCTTAGCTATGAGCTGGATATGTGTGGAGAAATTTAAGTAGGGTCTTTATAATTTGCAGTTTCAGTCTGCCCAAAATGTTCAATGAAGAGGAGAATTTTGAGGTGTGAGCCGAATGTGGATAAGTCTGAGTTGTTTCGGATGCTAGGTGGTAATGCGTTCCAAAGCATTAGGAATATATATTCAAATGCTCTGCTACTTGTGCAGTGTTTAGTCTTACGGAAATCAGGTGGGATAGTGAGAGTGTTGGTCATCTGCCATCTTCTTTGCCAATCATTGGGTGCAATTTTGATTAATTGTGAGAGGGTTGGGGGGGTGGGCAATCTTTCTAATAATTCACCTGCAAGTTAGGGTGAGGAACCTAACTGTCCCAATATCCATATTTGGTTGGATCCCTCTACCCAGTTTGGGTATGCCGCCCCTACCTAGGGCATCTGCCCTCACCAGGAGCCAAATACTGTCCTCACAAGGGTCCTTTCTGTCAACACAATGTAGACTCTATGCAAGTGAAGTAGGTAATATGCAAATCAAGTTTACCCATCATCCTTCAATTCAAACAAGCTTACAAATCAAATAGCACTGCAAGCCCCCCCCCCCCTCTTAAGTCCCTAGTTCAGCGGGAATGTGTCCCAGGTGTTTAATTCCCTGGATGCCCCTCCACCTCCCATGTAGCTTCCTGTTGCTATTTCCACCCCAAGTCTGGAGGGTTATCCACTGATTGAGTGTCTATGGGCATCTTATCAATGTTTGTTTGTTTCTCAAACCCCAGCTCTATCAGCTTTTCTTGGGAGCCTATCTCCATAGGGGTCTGGGGCAAGTTCTCAAACTCTCCTTCTCCATTTTTTTTCTCCCTATCCTGGATGGAATGGGGTAGAGGATCTGGGTCTTCCTAATCCTAGAGGGTCTTGGGGTTTTCTCTGGGCTTTCCTGCCTGAATTCATGGTTTTCCTACCAACCTGCTGTGATAGGATGTATACACATAAAACAGTGCTCCACCTAACCCTTCCCCAAAGCAGACATGTTTATAGTCTTTAGAAACTGGTCTATTTTCTTAAGCACTGTAATAATATATGGTTTGCTTCCATAGTCTGCCCACAGCCAGGATGGATAAAAGAGTATATTTAATTTCAAAACTCACGAGCTCAAGCCACTCAGTCTGCTGTAGCTATATCAGAGCTTCAACAATTTTGGCAAACACACCATTCAGACAGGCATTGACACTTGCCATGTTAGCAGAAAGGTTGTTCATAAGATGTTTAATGAGCTCACTGTACATTCATAACTACCAGGATCTCCAGACCATGCTCATCACCTGAGGCCTATGTACCTGTGTCAGCTGTGTCTGGTCACTCTTGTCCAGCCTTTTGACTGGTGCCTTTTGATTTTGCCAACTGCTCAGCCCGTATTGCTAGGATCAATCACGTGCCTGTCTCTTTCACCATTATTCTCCACAGCTGGGACCCAGAAAAAATGTAATATTTGCAAAATTTTTGAAGGCCAAGTAGGAACATCACGAGCTAGCTGGCACCCCTTGGAGAACCATCACGTGACCTCAGAAAGCAGGCAACTGTTGTTTCAAGTTTTCACAGAGCCTACATCTGCAGCTTCTGGTAATCTCCACTATAAAGTCTCTATTTATCCTGGCTGATGGAATACTTCAACACTAGTGCTGCTGCTAATCTAGATCTCTTTTTGTGTATCAACTACTCTGCCTTTCCTACTATTCCACACTTGCCCCTTGGAAACATTCACAAGCAGTAGTCTGCATTGGGGTAATATGGACCCACAGAGCATGCCAGAATTTATAAATGAAGTAACTCTTATACACACTGAACCAGTGCCCTGCTTACACCTGTTCTTCAATCCAGTTCTTGTCTTTGCTCTGCTCTGCTTGTCTACCCTCTTACTATGGAAATATTATATTCTGCTGTACTCATACAGCCTGACGTTTCTGTCAAGCAGAAATTCAATCTGTGTCTGCCCATTTGTGAATTCTGCTTTATGGGAGATTTTTGCTTTAGATTTGTCCCTAAGCCTAATATTTCACCCCTTTTTCACTCAAAAGCCTGCAGTTTCAAAAAACCTGTCCCTTTCCCTATGAAATCCAGGAGAGAAACCAAAAGAAAATGGCACTTCTATTAGATTCATGCTGGCATCATCAGCCAGTGGATTTGGAAGAAGTCAAGCTGGAATAGGCTTGTTTGGCTATTTGTCATAAAATTTCAGCATGGCAGGTAAATTAATGTTTGCTTCTTCCTTGTCCTTCCCCAAAGTTGTTCCACAGTGTCTGGCCAAGCAAATAGATAGGCTTTTTTTCTTGCCCAATAGACAATGGTACTGAAAACAAATGCAAACGGATAATTTTCAGATTATTCCAGTCATGTGTTCTTCTAGTTTGTTTAAAGGGGAACACACCTAAAATGGTGTTATTCTTCACATTTTACCATTCTTTGCAAAAGAATGCATTCCAGTTGGTTCCTTTTTCCTGATTTTAACTTTTAGGTTTATGCAACTGGAGATATCCTGAAAATATATGTTCTGTGTGCTGGAGGTTTGAGCAAGTGTGAATGCACTGACTTACTGCATCTGGCCATGACCATCTCATGAACACCAAGGGAGACAAAACCACATATTACATTGAAGCTCATACAACTTTAGCTTGAGGCCGGACAGAGCCCCAAGAGACCTTGTATCTCAGTAGCAAAAACACTGAAGAATCCAATTAAACTGACAAGAGCAGCCACGATCTGCCACCAATTTTCCTCCCAATGACCATGCAAAGAAGTATTTCATTTTCCATTAAATATTTGTCCAAAAATAGAGAACAGCACAACACAGCAATTAAATCCCAGTGGCATCCTGAAATCCCTATCACTGGCTCCTTGTCTGTCACTATGGGATGGCAAAGAAAGAAGAACTTCACAATCCCTTTCCTTTATCCCTACATGATGACTGCTTATCTCTGAGTTACCAAATGATGAAACCAGCAACAAGACATTGGGGTTTTGACAAAGTGTAGCTTAACCTAAGCCGTCCACACTTCCCACTACCAGGCCAGGCCTTATGCAAAGCTATCCACAGCAGCCAGGACTCATCCAGGCTGTCTTCCCTAATTTAATTAAAAGGTACTTTTCTTGCAAATAATATAATATTTTTTTTCACTACAAGGGTAATTTATTCCTCCTTCATCATTTCTTTAATTACTTTTAATTATTATTGAAATTTTAATGGATATAATACTCTGACTATGTCTTACTTTGTAGACAAGCAATAAGTGGAACTGATGTTCTTAAAACCTTTAAAAGGATACAAGACATTGTAGAACACTGATGACAGGAAAGGTTTAAGATCAATGAGTCAATAAGATGGTATAGGTGATACAGAGAATTAGAGTTTCAAGATGGGAAAACACTTGACATGCTATATTATTGCTTATAAGCCCTTGAGCTTCTCAGACACTTGATATACCCTGGAAGGGAAAAACTCATGGCTTTCATGCATGTTTGCTTTGTTGGACAGGTTCATTGATTTTAATAAGTTCAACTTAAAATCTGATCAGAGGCTTGCCAAGTGCTATGATAAATGAGGGACTCCATAGTAACATACATAGGAAGAAAACAAATGCACAGCAAAAGTGAGTTTATTTTATGCTACTATGAAAACCTGTATCTCCTTTAAAAGACTTAAACACTTCTTTGCCATTTATTTTGATTGTACAAATATGGAACTGTGACCTTTAAAATGGCATTAGGATAAATCAAAATTGCAAGGGTAATGTCTGGAGTGATCATATGTAGAGTGTATATGAATGTGTATTTTTAGAGAGAGAGAGAGTGCGATCTAAAACCTGTCTACTAGATACACAGTGATGACTTTTTGTTACTGAGCTGGAACCCTTTCAACTACCAATCACTGTTGAAGCAGGTGTTCTTGGTAAGTAACGAGTGGTCTATTGATCACATTTTTCAGTCTCTCTTAGGGGGATGTTTATTAAACCATCCTAATGTTACCGGCGCTAGTTGCAGTGTTAACGTGAAGAATCCCATATAAGGAAGTGGGCGTTCCGGAGGGAAGGTAGCAAGGAATCTGTACTGCGCGATAGAGGGCATCTTGGCTTGTTAACGTGCGTTAACCCTAAGTTCATGCCAGCGCTGTGTTAGAAGCTATAAAGATGTAGCCCAGTGGTTACTGCAATGACTGTAGAAGCAGAGGTCATGGGTTTAATCCTGCAGTGGTGTTATTTAATAAGGCTGTCTGTGGCATTTCCTTTTAATTTAAATCTGTGCTGCCAGCAAAAACACCCTCACAGTGCTGTAACCTAAAGTGCCTCATAAGGCGCCCTATAAGGCGCTCCATAGGGCACATTATAAAGTGCCCTGTCTGCCAAGGCACCCTATAATGTGCCTTATAGGTCGCTTTATAGGGCGCCTTATGAGGCACCTTAGGTTGCGGCACTGTGAGGGTGTTTTTGCTGGCAGCACAGATTTAAATTAAAAGGAAAAGGCT
The DNA here is from genome assembly GCA_033557465.1 of Ichthyophis bannanicus. Lineage (NCBI taxonomy): Eukaryota > Metazoa > Chordata > Amphibia > Gymnophiona > Ichthyophiidae > Ichthyophis > Ichthyophis bannanicus. Next base: position 846,276,704 of record CM066034.1, read on the forward strand.
CAGACAGCCTTATGAAATAACACCACTGTGGGATAGAACCCATGCCTTCTGCCTCCACAGTCATTGTAGTAACCAGTGGGCTACATCTCTATAGTGTCTAACACAGCACTGGCTGGCTACAGAAAGACTGCAGGTCACCACACAAACTGTCTGCTGTGGTTACCAGGATAGGATAAACACACCCGTACCCATGATGCACTGCACATGCAGATCAGCAGTCTATATCTGATTACAAGATGGGGTATGTGTCATTACGGCACCCTGGCCTGGTAGGGGAAACTGACCATGGGTGTTACTGGCACAGAGTAGCTACAGACCGTGACATTGTGCGGGTCCTGTGCTCACCCTGAGGGTGAGGTGGGGTGCCCAGCACCAGGTCCGCAGCACTTGGTGTGGCTGAGATGGGCTGGGCTGCAGGTCCCCATCAGTGCCAGTGTATGACAGGTAGTCCTTGCAGACACACCTGTTTATCTGTATTCCCCAGTCACATCTAGCCCTTGTGGACTATGATGCACCCAGAGTAGTGCATATCCTGTGTGGTTGCTATGGTCATATGTTACAAGAGAAGGGTGGTGTTTGGACCACAAAGCAGATTATGTAGCACCACCCAACCTACTCTCTGTGGGTCAGGGTGCAGGATAGGCTCTCCCACCAACAGATCCACATTCAACATTTCTGCAATGGAGGCAGTAGAAGGGACCAGCAACCCCAGTTTTGTTGGGGAATAGACCTGCTCTATGGCAGTCAATGCAGATCTGTACATTTTACATAGGACACAGGCAGCAGGCCTGGAAAGGCTCAGCTGCCCCCCACCACATTCTGATATTCACCAGCAGAGAGCACAGTCAGTCTCTACCTGCTGCACCCTGCAAGGTGTTCCAGCCATACACATGCTAACCACAGACAGTCTGCTAGTACATAGTGCATGTTCCTGGAGGAACTGTGTGCATCCAAAGCAAGTATGTCAGTGACTGGGCCCCAGAAAAGGAAACACACAGATATCACTTGAGAGAACACTGTATAGCACTATGTGGGAACCTAGTCATGCCATGGTCACTGCTCAGTCTGTGGCCACCCTATCTGTGCAGGTGGTGGTCGGGCACTGCAATGTCCCAGCCATTGCCCTATGCCCTGTGCAGATGCTTCCTGCCCAGACCGCCATGTCTGGGCCATACCTACAATACCTTGCTCCTCATTATGCACATTGGCAGGATAACACTGGAGACAGTACAAGCATTGGGGGCTCAGTAAGGTGTAGGCAGCCACAAAACACTGGATAGACATATACACACTCCCACAGCTATTTCAGCATTGTGCAAAGATAGATGTGGTTGGCAGCCCTGGCCGCACACCAGTCCTAGGCACAGTGCAGGCATTGCTAAGGTATGCAGGTGCTAGTATTGGTACATGCTGCTCCACGCAGGGTCCAACAGCCTGACTCTCCATGAGGCTTTGGATAGTGGAGCCTGTGGGTGTGGGTGTTTGTGCCCCTGTTGGCCAATGCTCTAGGGCAGAGGTTCCCAACTCCGGTCCTGGTGGGCCAAACACGATTCAGGTTTTCAGGCCATCCCTAATGAATATGCATGAGATATATTTGCATACAATGGGGGCACTGCATCTCATTTATTATTTATTTATTTTTATTTATTTAACTGTATTTATATACCGCTTTTCACCGGGTCATGCATATTTATTAGGAACAGCATGAAATCCTGAAGGTCGTTTGGCCCTCCAGGACTGCTTTTGGGAACCTCTGCTCTAGGGACTGCACATGTTTATGGTGTATGTGTGCTGTGGGGTAAAATATAGAGACATGGTCTGCAGGAGCCACAGCCAGGACTTGAACCGTCCGGCCCTGAACACACTGGCTGTGTGTACTGCACCAAACTGCTGCCACAGAGGCAGGCCATTCCCTGGGGATAACATTACTTTTCATCAGACAGACCTTGTCTGTTGTACTGCATGCCACCCACCTGAACAGGGATTGGCCTTGGTGTGCTGTGGGAAGATGCCACTGCCCCCTCCACCACCAGCACTCCTCCGCAACCATGTTGACATTCCCTTGTGCTGGTGGTGCGCAGTCCCAGGCCATCCAGTGTGCCGGTAGGCGGCTGCCTATGGTGTGGTATCTAGAGTAGGGGTGCCTGCATAGACATCCGTGCTTCCCCCTGGCACCCCCTGTCAATGTTATGTGCCCTTTGGGGTACCTGCTGGGTAATGTCCCCTGGGACACTGTGGGACACACACTCGTGGGCATGTTTGACCTTGTTCAGTTGCTGGCTTGCTGATTTGCAGTTTCTGCATTCCTATGTGCCACCTAGGCATCTGCCCAGTCCACCCTGTGTCCCAGATGCCCCACTGCATGTCCCGCCTGCAGCCCCCTATACCCCATTTGCATCCTCACCATAGTGCCCTTTCGTACTTGGGCACTATGCTGTTGCTGCACATGCATCACTACTATCACCTGCTTGGTTTCCTTGCCTTTGCTGTACATTGCTGACTGAAATGGTTTCTCTCTCCTGCAAATGTGCCTCTAATGCGAGGTTTTCACTGGCGTTAGTTTTCAGATCTTCATTTCACAGCATTAGTGTGCATGGAGCCTCTCCCCACCCACTCTCCGCCCACTGACCCCTTCTCTCCGCCCTCTGGGGAGCCTTACTCCACCCTCTGTGTGCCTTAACGCTGCCGGAGACGTTATCACGCAATAATGTTACTTTATCACGCGATAATGTTACTTTATCACACGATAACGTTACATATCACGCGGTAATGTTACGTATTGCGCGGTAATGTTACGTATCGCGTGCTAACTGCACCACTGCAATGTTATCGCTGTTTAGTAAACATACCCCTTGATACTAGAAGATGAAGCTTGGTCAATTGTGGCCCAGCAGCCAGTGTCCTGCTGCAGCAAGGAAGAACACATACAGGTTACCACCAACAAATTATTATACTGTTTTGTTAGTTGAAGCATTTTACCTGTATATTTAGTAGTACTAGCATTATGCCATTTATACAGTATTACTAGATGTACACACCAATGCCCTAAACTCCCAATGGTACCTTCTTTTTAATCGGAATGAAGAAATGTAGTTATACCTTTGAGATTCTTCCATTTCACTTTACAACAACAGGAACAGGCACACACAGTTGCAGAAAAACAATGCATTAGATAACTGTAAGCCAAGAAAAACTTTGAAGTTTTTCTGCTTTTGAACATGGGGAAAAATGGATACAATTAAGTTGGGAGAATGTTCATATTTTGCACCTGCTTTAATGCCTGTCTCAATGTAGGCACAAACAGTATGTATAATTAGTATTGGTATTCTGTATGCTGATGGGATTTTCATGAAGTTTCCCTTTGCAAATGAGTTTGCAGGACCCATGGACCCAAGGTCAGGGGAAGGCGCCTTAGTGCCCTCCCATTTAATTTAATTTAATTTAATATGAAATGTACTGATTATTCTGATTTTCTAAGTGAAACACTGGGACATGTTTATTAAAGCGTACTTCCTTGTAGCATGGGGGTAGAGTGCTTTTTTCGTGCTGCACTAAAAAATAGCATGGGACTCTATGCTAAAAAACCTGCTCTACCTGGGCAGCATGCATCTGAATGGCGCCTGGGCAGGGTGTGGGCATTCCTGCTATGGCGATATTAGCACAGGCCTCGAAAATCTGCACTGCCAGCACTTGGCGGCAAACAACTACTGCCAGCACAATGGGTGTCGATAGTTGTTCCTCGCAGCGATATTAAAGTAGTGAGCTGCATTAAATGCAGGGGGACGGCTATCTCCACACGCCTGCATATAGCACAATACCTTATGCTGGTAATGCAGCCCAAATCCATGTTAGTAACATAGGGCTTAGCAAACATGCCCTACTGATTCAAAGCAGATTAAACTTAAAATGTGCCACTGTTGTGTTTGAGGAGGTGAAATATTAAGAGCATTTGTTAGCTTTTTTTTACTTTGTATATCTACAGCCTGAAGCAAAATTAATTTTAAGGAGCCCAGCCCTGTATCTTCAAGTGAAAAAAATTATGCTTATGATAGCTATCTTTAACTGGCTTGTAAACTGTGCCCTGTGACATTGAGATGGATATTCTTAATAGTTAGTGAATCTTGAGAGTCTAAACTTCTTTCCTTAGCTCAGTGCAAAGGCTACCAAATCAGCTTTCAATTTTATAGTCCTTTGATAGAAAATGGGGAGAATGCCAAGGTAAAAGATTCTGTATAAATCACAACCGACAAAGACTTTACTCAGGAAATTCCATCATACTAATGGATTGAGTTACTCATTGTTTGGTTTATAGTCTCAGTGGGAATCAAGCAGATCAGCAAACAATTGCAAGCTCCCTCAGTCAGATCCTCATTGCTACTGAATTAATTTATGATGTAGATAAATGCTGCTGGATTACATGAAGAATAGAACTGAGAATGAATTAGATGATGCCTAAGAAATAACAGATCAATAGGATGTTCCTTGTGAATCTTCAGTGAATTGTATTAAGTAGGGTTTTTTCACATAGAGAGTTGTGATTCCCACAACCCGCCCCTCCTCTTTCTTTCCCACTCCTTCTAATGATGAAACACATGAAGAACAAATCCACACCTTTTAGTATAAATGAAAGTTTTTCTGTTAATAAATTGTAACCCCTACTGGTCTGGGGACCATCAGAACGGTTGTATTTTTGCTGTGCAGTAGACCAGGGGCACAGCTTCAGGGAGTTAAAAATGTTCTGGCAGGTTTAATTCTCTGGACATTCTTAGGGTTCCAGGCAGAGCCAGATTTAAGCTTTGGACTCTCATAGGGAAGTGACAGCAGCGGCTTTGTTCTGCTGAAATCTGCCCTGGTCCTGCCAGTGTTTTCTAGCTTAAACTTCATGTTAAGGTTTAAGAAATTATAATAAAGAAGCATTTGGAAAGAAAGCATAACCACGTGGATTTAAGCAGACTGATTTTATTCTAACGTTCTTTTGTTTGAGATCAGTGGTGGTATGAAAATTGCAAAATTAATGTAAGTATTACTAAACTTTGGTATTATAGGGGTGAAGTCCTGCTTTATGATAGTAAATACTAGAAAATCAACATTATTATCAGCAAAAAAGAGAGTACCAACTTAGAACCTTAAATTAGATCAAGTTACTATTAATATTGCTATATGTATGTTATAGTAGATTAAAAAATGTGTTTAAGATTGGTTATTTTTTTTTCCCATTTAACATTCTTTATTTCAAACAAGAAAAAGGCATTACAATCAAGTCCACATCAAGGGAGCGAGAGGACCAATAACAACATATAGCACACAACCATAATTAACAGAACCGGGCCTGAAATAAAAAAACAACTACTGACCCTATAACTAAGAAAGAAAGTAAAGAAAGAAACTTCTATCCACATTCTTTGTTATCTAGAAACACATTCAATTGATCAGATTCCATAAACACATATTTTGTCTGTTCATAAATCAGAATACACTTCCAAGGATATTTAAGTAAAAAAGAGTCCCCTATTGCCAAAGCACGGGATTTTAATGCCAAAAAAGCCTTCCTACGTTTCTGAGTGAGTCGACACACATCCGGGAAAACCTGTATCGTGCCACCACAAAACAATTGATTCTTTTTGGAAAAATACAACTGCAATATTAAATTTTTATCTAACAAAGAAACAAAAGAAACAATCAGAGTGGCACGTCTGGTGATCTCATCAGTTGAAGACTCCAAAAACGCAGAGACATCCAATGAAGAAGACACTAAACCCTTCCCCGCGTCATTGGCAAGAGGGGAAGAGGCCTCCGTAGAAGACACCAAAGGAATATAGTAAATCAAAGAAAACTTTATCGAATTAACATTATCAATCAATAAGACCTCCTTGAAATATTTATATAACAAAATAGAAGGAGAAAGGTAATGAGTCTGAGGAAAATTTAAGAATCTTAAATTTTTTAAACGTGCAACATTTTCAAGAGACTCAATCTGATGATGTATATTAATATTATCCTGAATAGAAGAAGAAGCAACAGCCTGCATAGCAGAAACCTGACCCCCTAATTTATTTAAAGCAGCATTATATTTCACCAAAGATTCATCATGTACACCTAGCTTCCGTACCACATCCTTGGAAAATTGAGAGACCTGAGAAAGGGAGACATGTAAAGACATCTCCATACGCGTCACCACCTCAAACACATCTCTCAAAGAAACATCAATAGGAGAAACCACAGATGGGACAGTAGTAGGAAACTCCAGTGGAGACGGAAGAGCAGACAATAAGCATTTATCATCCTCAACTGCAAAAGAAGTAATAACGTCTTCATTAACCGATGAGGGTTCCACCCCCAGACTAGCACACCTGGGGGAGAGGCCCTTCGTAGACACAACTTCCTGACTGTGTAGGGAAACACCCTGCGCAATAAGAGAAGAGTCAGAGACAGTACTTACAGACCCAAGGGTCAAGTCTGGTAACTCATGCTCTCCCTGAGCTTTTTGAAGATGTACATCCATCGGGCCCACAATCTTAGGAGCCTTCTGGGTGTTCGCCGTAGGAAGCACCTTTTTTCGTCACTTGCCCATGGACCCGCAGAACTCCTCTGTAACTCCTCATTGCTCCGAAGGGACTCCAAAGAGGCGTGTCCTGCCCCTTTGGTCATGCCCCTTCGGTCACGCGACCACGGGTGCGCGCCCGCGGGTCGCGTACCGCGGGGGACCGCAAGATTTTAAAGGTCCTGGGGGCGGGGCTACACCGCTCCTCCTGCCGCAATCACAGACACCGGCTCCAGCTGACCCCGCTCGCTCCGGTTCTCCAGCGGGGGACCGCAAGATTTTAAAGGTCCTGGGGCGGGGCTACACCGCTCCTCCTGCCGCAATCACAGACACCGGCTCCAGCTGACCCCACTCGCTCCGGTTCTCCAGTGGGGGACCGCAAGATTTTAAAGGTCCTGGGGGGCGGGGCTACACCGCTCCTCCTGCCGCAATCACAGACACCTGCTCCAGCTGACCCCGCTCGCTCCCAAGATTGGTTATTTTAACATGCAAATACAATATGTGCCTTCAATTCAATGCTGACTCAGCCGCTCCTGGGTTTTTGTGGTAGTGGGACAGGAAGTAGATTGCTAGGCCTTTCTTCTGAGACAATGGAGGGTTAAGTGACTTGCCCAAGGTCACAAGAAGTGCAAGTGGGAATTAAATGCTGGTTGCTTAGTTAATAAGCCAATGCTCTAACCACTAGGCTACTCCTCCACAACAAATAAAAGCCATATGAGATGAAAAGCACTGGCTTAAATCTGGTAAAATGATTAAATCTAGTACAAGGTCTCTATTAGTAAACTTAGGACCGTGTTGGTATAAAATGTGATCCTGGGAGAGCAGTGGTTGGTAAAGTGTGTGAAGGAGTGTTTGGGCTTATCATCTGCTGCTCCCCGTGGCTGTCCTGCCTTACCGGTGACCATAGCAGTGCAGAGAGGCGATCCTGCAGGCACTCCGGAGACTATCTCATTGCCAGTGGAAGGACCCTGCCAGCTGCATAAGAACCGTTGCTGCCTCTCACAGCAGGAAGTCATGACTGAAGGGGTGTGACCAAAGGGGCCTGATACGCCCCTTTAGTGCCTCTTCAGTGCAACTGAGGTTAGCAGCGATTCCCTTCCTGTTGTGCCCTTCGAGATGGGCAAATGGAAGAACAAGGGAGGATAAATGGGGATTCTCTGTCTACTGTTGCGGGTATGACTGGGGGTCCTATGGACAAGCATGTAGTCCCTCTGGTGGGAGGGGGGAGGGGAGGCAGCCTTCAATAGAAGTTGCTTCCCTGAGTTCAGGAGGTCAGGAGGGCGTACACCACCTCCTTTTCCTATTCCATTGCTAACCTCAACAATTTATGATGTTTTTGTTTTACTATTATCTGAATGTAAATCTCTTGTTCTGGTTCCTGCTCCTGTTTTGTGTAATGCTTTATCTTTGGAACTGCCCCCTGATGCTTCCCCAGAAGTTAGTCTTAAAGATCTATTTGGGGCTATTAAGAATTAAGAATATAGATTTGAAACTTTCCTTAACTGTGGTTTCTCTGTGTAAATTTACTCAGGAAACAACAAAACTATCTGATTTGGATGTTGAGTTTACAACCGTGGAGAATTCTCTGGTGCATCTTGATTCTCAGATGCAGAACTCCAATTCAGCTTGTACCTCTCATAGTAAAAATTCCTCAGTTATACATGCACGATTGGAAGCTCCACAGAATCTTTTACATGCCAGAAATCTCTGGTTTTTGAATGTTCCACAAACGCATTTACTGTCCCCAGAGATTTTGTTAAAGGAATACTTTGTGGATATTCTTAAAGTGACGGAGCCTATTGATATTGCTTCTGTTTATTATATTATAGCATGCCTGCCTGGTGCAAAGGTAGCAGACCTCACGCGCTGCCTAGACAAGGTCTTGGATTTATTTTATTTATTTAACAGCTTTTATATACCGCACTATTTATTATCAGTGTGGTTTACATATAACAAAGATTGCACAGTCAGACAACTGATCTGTGTTTACATTGTAACAGGAGTTTGAACTTGGAGCAACAGGGTAACTATATACATATGTACAACAAACATAATTAGGTCAGGTTGATATTTTCAACTAGAGCTCGGAAATCTCAAAGGTACTTGAGGCAGAGTTATTTATGTGGAGAATGAAGGTTTGTGAGCGTTGGTGTGTGGAAGATCAGAGGGTGGGGTGGGTGATTGTGGATGATTGTGCAAAGTGACGTAGGAAAATGGATAGTTCTGGGAAAGAGTCTGCTGTCTTGGTATATGATATAGGAAAGTGTGGTAGGGAGTTTCTGAAGGCCAAATTTAGGCTTTTAGGTAGAAAGTTGAATTCCAGAACTTCCAGGATAGCATTCTCTGAAATGCTTCCTGTTCCACGCACTGGACCTAAAAGGCAGGCAGAGCTCCGGAGTCTCAATTCGTGGATGAGACGATGGTGCAAGGAAGACGATTTTGGATTTGTTAGGAACTGGGGAACATTCTGGGGAAAGGAGGGGCTTTTCTGAAGGTATGGATTCTACCTTAACCGGGGTAGGACCAGGCTGCTGGCATTAACCTTTACTAAGGAGATAGAGAAGCTTTTAAACTATAAAATAGGGGAGAACCGACAGTTGCCCAAGAGCGTATGGTTCGGAACAATGTATCCTTGAAGGATACTAACAAAAGATTGAAGTTAGGGCATATCGACAGAGAGGTGCCAATAAAGACAAAAGTAACCCAAATGCCCTTATGTACAGAGAAAACAGAGCTTAAAGATTTCAAATTGCTCCTGCCTACTGATAACCAGATTAATATGAATAAAATTCAGCCTCTAAAGTGCTTTTATGCAAATGCTAGAAGTCTAAAAAGTAAGATGGGAGAGTTAGAATATATAGCACTAAATGAGAGGTTAGATATGATTGGTATCTCAGAGACATGGTGGAAGTAGGACAACCAGTAGGGCACTGTGTTACCTGGGTACAAACAATATCGTAATGATAGAGCAGATCAAATTTGTGGAGGGGTTGCACTCTATGTTAGAGAGGGCATTGAGTCAGAAAGGATAAAAGTTTTGCAGGAAACAAAATACACTGTAGAATCTCTATGGATTAAATTCTATGTAAAAAGAGAAAGGGGAAGGCGATAGCAGTGGGAGTGTACTATCGACCCCCTGGCCAGAATGAACAAATGGATGATGACATGCTCAAAGAAATTAGGGAAGTTAACAAAGGTTTCAGCACAGTAATAATAATGGGTGATTTCAATTACCCCAATATCAACTGGGTCAGTGTCAGAGTAGGACATGCTAGGGAGATAAAGTTTTTAGATGAAATAAATGACTGCTTCTTGGAGCAGCTGGCTCATGAACCAACAAGAAGGGAATACATTTTGGACCTAGTTCTTAGTGGAACACAAGATCTGGTGCAAGAGATAAGGTGTTGGGGCCACTTGGTAATAGTGATTATAGCATGATCATGTTCGATTTAATAAATGGAGGAAGGACGGAAAGGAAATCCACAGTACTATCTTTTAACTTTCAAAAGGGAGACTATGATAAAATGGGGAAAATAGTTAAGAAAAAACTGAAAGGAGCAGTTGCAAAGGTTAAAGATTTACATCAAGAATGGATGTTCTTTAAAATACTATCTTGGAAGCTCAGACTAGCTATATTTTACACTTTAAGAAAAGTAGAAGGAAGTCCAAAAAACTGCCAGCATGGTTTAAAGATTAGGTCAGAGAGGCTATTGTTGCCAAAAAAAACATCTTTCAGAAAATGGAAAAAAAGAGCCAGATGACGAAAACTGGAAGCAAGGGGAGGAGGATGGGGGGGGGGGGGGAGGAGGAGGGGGAGGGGGGAGAAGGAGGGGGAGGGGGAGAAGGGAGGGTGTATGGACACCATAGGCAGATTATGTACCACCACACAACCCACCCTCTGGGGCTCAGGGTGGGAAACAGGATCACCCACCAATAGATCCACAGTCTATCTCCCTACAATGGCAGCAGTAGAGGGGACCTGCAACCCCAGTCCTGCTGGGAAACAGACAGAGCAGTACACATCCATAACGCAATAGCAGACAGACAGCAGGCCAGGAAATGCTCAACTGCCCCCCACCATTATCTAACATTCTCTAGCAGCAAGCCTCCAGCCACTGCACCCTGCAAGGTGTTCCAACAAGACACATACTAGCTGCAGAAAGTCCGCCAGCTAGTCCATAGTGCATGGTCCTGGAGGAGATGCATGTACCCAAAAAGGGGATGTCAGCATACACACCAAGCAGATAAGCCAGTGATTGGGCCCCAAAAGAAAACCCATAAATATCACATGAGAGAAATGCTATATAGCACTATGGGGGAACCTAGCCATGCCATGGTCACTGCTCAGTCAGGGTGAGAGTGACCTCCCAGCAGGACATGCTATGGCCACCCTGTCCATGCAGGTGGTGGACAGGCACTACAATGTCCGAGCCATTGCCCTATGCCGTGTGCAGATGCATCCAGGCCAGGCCACCCTATCCAGGCTATTCCCATGGTACCTTGCTCCTCATTATGCACATTGGTAGGCCAATACTGGCAACAGTGCTAGCAGTGTGGGCTGTGGAGGGTGTTGGCAGCCACCACACACTGGATAGACAGACACACACTCCCCACACCTATGCCAGCAACTATAGAGGTGTTGGGCAGCCCAGGCCACCAAACCAGTCCTCGGCACAGTGCAGGCATGGCTATGGTATGCAATACTGTAGGAGTCACTCCCCAGGTTGGTAAACACTGTCAGACACAAGACCTGTAGCACACTCCACAGACATCAGAAAGGTTGCTATTATGCAGCTCACTCAGAAAAGTGTACTTAACCTAGGAATTGCTATCTGCCAGTACTCATAGCAACCTTTTGATAGATGTGTACCATATTCCCCGGTTTAGGGTGGCATTACTAAGGTATGCAAGTGCTAATATTGGGAGATGTACGCAGAGCCCAAAGACCTGCCTCTCCAGGAGGCTTTGGATAATGTGGCCTGTGGGTGCGGGTGTGTCTGCCCCTGTTGGCTGCTGCTTTACGGCAGAGGTTCCCAACTCCAGTCCTGCGGTGCCAAACACTGTTCGGGTTTTCATGCTGTCCCTCATGAATATGCATGAGATATATCTGCATACCATGGGGGTGGTGCATAGAAATACAGCACAGGCATCTTTATCAGAGGCAGCATGGAACCGGTTTTTGGCCCTCCAGGACTGCATTTGGGAGGCTCTGCTCTAGGTAATGTGCATGTTTATGGTGTCTGCGCTCTGTAGGGTAAAATGTAGGTGTCTTGGGCATGTTTACGTCATCTGCAATAAAGGTGCTGTCTGTATTAGCAGGTTGTAGTGGTGGGTAAAATATGAGGACTGGGTTGGCAGGAACCACAGCTGGGACTTGAACCTGTGACCTTCTGCTTCTGAATACAGGGGTTTGTGCACTGCACCACCTTGTTGTCACAGAGTCAGCACATTCCTTGGTGATACCATGACTGTTCATCAGACAGGGCCCGTCTGTTGCAGTACACGGCACCCACCTACACAGGGCTAGGCCACGGTCTGCTCTGGGCAGCTGCCACTGCCTCCTCCACCACCAGTATCCCTCAGCCACCATGCTGACATGCCCTTCTGCTGGTGGTGTTGGTGGTGCTCGTGGAGCGCAGTCTCAGGCCATCCAGTGCACGGGTAGGCGGCTGCCTATGGTGCGGGTTCTGGGGTAGGGGTGCCTGCATAGGTGTCCACGCTTCCCCCCAGCACCGCCTGCCAATGTTACATAAGAACATAAGAACATAAGATATGCCATACTGGGTCAGACCAAGGTCCATCAAGCCCAGTATTCTGTTTCCAACAGTGGCCAATCTAGGTCATATGTACCTAGCAGTTTCCCCAAGAGACACAAGTTCCACAATGCTTGTACTGGGTCAAGAATTGATATCTTCGGTCACTTCTTAATAATGGTTTATGGACCTTTCCTCCAGGAACTTGTCCAAACCTTTTTTAAACCCAGCTACACTAACAGCCTTTACTACATCCTCCGGTAACAAATTCCAGAGTTTGATTACACGTTGAGTGAAAAAATATTTTCTTTTATTAGTCTTAAATAGTTTACCCTGTAGCTTCATTGCATGTCCCCTAGTCTTTCTATATTCTGATAACGTAAACAATCGATCTACGTTTACCCGTTCCACTCCGTTCATTAATTTATAGACTTCTATCATATTTCCCCTCAGCCGTCTCTTTTCCAGGTTAAAGAGCCCTAACCTTTTTAGCCTTTCTTCATAGGAGTATCCTTCCATCCCCTTTACCATTTTGGTGGCTCTTCTCTGAACCTTTTCTAAAATTGCTATATCCTTTTTAAGATACGGCGACCAGAATTGCACACAATATTCAAGGTGCGGTCTCACCATGGAACGATATAGAGGCATTATAATATCTTTTGTTTTATTTTGATAGCTGTGTACCGTATTCCCAGGTTTAGGGTGGCATTGCTAAGGTATGCAAGTGCTAGTACTGGGAGATGCACACTGGGCCCAATGTCCTGCCTCTCCAGGAGGCATTGGCTAATGGAGCCTGTGGGTGTGGTTGTGGGTGTGTCTGCCCCTGTTGGCTGCTGCTTTACAGCAGAGGTTCCCAACTCCAGTCCATCATCTGCAATAAAGTTTCTGTCTGTATTAGCATGTTTTAGTAGTGGGTACAAAATGGGGGTGGGGTTGACAGGAACCACAGCTGGGACTTGAACCTGTCACTTTCTGTTACTGAACACACTAGCTGTGTGCACTGCACCACCGTGTTGCCAGAGAGACAGTACATTCCCTAGGGATACCATGACTGTTCATAAGACGGGGCCTGTCTGATGCAGTGCATGGCACCCACCTACACAGGGCTAGGCCGTGGTCTGCTCTGGGCAGCTGCCACTGCCCCCTCCACCACCAGTGTCCCTTTGCCACCCTGCTGACATGCCCTTCTGCTGGTGGTGCTGGTGGTGCTGGGGGTGCGCAGTCTCAGGCCATCCAGTGTGCGGGTAGGCGGCTGCCTATGGTGCGGGTTCTGGGGTAGGGGTGCCTGCATAGGTGTCCACGCTTCCCCCCAGCACCGCCTGCCACTGTTCTGTGCCCTTGGGGGGTCCCTACTGGGTACTATCCCCTGTGACACTTTGGGAAGCACACTCATGCCCATGCTAAGGTACCTGAGCACCTGATAAAGCACTATTAACACGCGTTAAGGTACCTTAATGCATGGTAACGTCACAGAGCGCACATTAAGAAGGTTTAGTAAATATACCCCTTAGGAGTATGGTAACGTCACAGAGCGCACATTAAGAAGGTTTAGTAAACATACCCATTAGGGGTATGTTTACTAAACCTTCTTAACGTGCACGCTGCGCAATTAGCGCGCGCTAAGGTACCTTAGCATGCGCTAATGACGCTTTATGGGGCACAAATGTGCCTTAGTGCACGCTCACGTGCGCAGCGGCGCAAATGAGCGCTGAAGGCGGGGAAAGGCTCACGGAGGGCGGAGGAAGGCTTCCCAGTGGCGGAGAGAAGGGGTCAATGGGTGGAGAGTGGGAGGGGAGAGGCTCCCCGCACACTAACGATGTGAAATCCGAGGCCAAAACTAACGCAAGTGAAAACCTCGCGTTAGAGCTGATTTAAAGGGAAAAGAAACCATTTCTGTCAGCAATGTACAGCAAAACCAGGGAAACCTACAAAAAAGTGATAAGTGTGATACATGTGCACGGAACAAAAGTGCAAATAAACATTGAAAATGACCCCAACAAAATAAAAAAAAAATCATAATCAAGCTGGGCAATAGTGATAGTAAGGGGAAACATCAAAAACACTCCCAAGAAAGCCCCAAAAAATAAATATGAATTTTGGAAGGGTCTACGCTCCGTCCCCATACAAGGTGAATGATCCCACAGTGAAATAGCACTAATCAGGGTTTCCCTCTCCATTGGATAGGTTACCTATGGCATGCACATGTTCCACAACAGCAGGGCGGGCATGTTGGAATGGGCAACTGGACAGATTCTGGGAAAGGGGATACAGAGGGCTGCAGGCGGCACATGCTGTGGTGCAGCTGGGGCACAGTGCGGACTAGGCAGATGGCTAGGTGGCACTTAGGAATGCTGAAACTGAACAGCAGCCAGACAGCTACTGATGAGGGCCCAACATGGGCACGAGAGTGTTTATCACAGTGTCACAGGGGATAGTACCCAGCAGGTACCCCCAAGGGCACAGAACATTGTCAGGTGGTGTTGGGGGGAAGCGTGGACGCCCATGCAGGCACCCCTTACCCAGAACACGCACCATAGGCATCCGCCTACCTGCACACTGGATGGCTTGAGACTGCACACCACCAGCACCACCAGCAGAAGGGCATGTCAGTATGGTGGCAGAGGGGTACTGGTGGTGGAGGGGGGCAGTGGCAGCTGCCCAGAGCAGACCATGGCCTAGCCCTGTGTAGGTGGGTGCCATGCACTGCAACAGACAGGCCCTGCCAGACAAACACTCATGGTATCACCAGGGAATGCACTGTCTCTGTGGCAACACTGTGGTGCAGTGCACACAACCAGTGTGTTTGGAGGCAGAAAGTCACAGGTTCAAGTCCCAGCTATGGTGCCTGCCAACCCAGTCCCCATATTTTACCCACTACTACAACCTGCTAATACAGACAGAACCTTTATTGCAGATGACATAAACATGCCCAAAACACCTGATGTGTTTTGCAGTAGAATAAAGGTTGTGTTTAACTTGTGTGGTTTGTATGTGTTTTTATAGATTCCCCTGAAGCAGCGGGTAGTCCCGCAAAACGTTTAAAGGGCTCTTGGTGTGATAACGTCGGGGATGCGGCTGGCGTTTGTCTTGTTTCCCTGCCTGGCTTTCAAGCTAAGTGCTGTTATTTTTATATTTAAGAAGCGAGGTGTGGGTATCGCCAGCTGCTAGTCACTGGGTCATTGATGTTATTGGGCTTGATATTGGTGTAGATGGCCTGAATTCGTTCTGGCTGTTCCTTCACCGTATGCCCTTGTATGCTGAGACCCGGTGTACATTGTGTTTATCAAGTGGTATTGCAGAAGAAACACACATGTTTGTATTGGAGTGATTCTTTCATTTTCTGATATTTTTCACTCCGAAAATCTTGACCTATTACGTTTGGGTATTCATGAGGGACAGCATGAAAACCCGAACAGTGTTTGGCACACCAGGACTGGAGTTGGGAACCTCTGCCGTAAAGCAGCAGCCAACAGGGGCAGACACACCCACACCCACAGGCTCCATTAGCCAATGCCTCCTGGAGAGGCAGGACATTGGGCCCTGTGTGCATCTCCGAATACTAGCACTTGCATACCTTAGCAATGCCACCCTAAACCTGGGAATATGGTACACAGCTATCAAAAGGTTGCTATGATTACTGGGATATAGCAATTCCTACGTTAAGCACAGTTTGCTGATTGAGCTCCATCATAGCAACCTTTCTGATGTCTGTGGGGTGTGCTTCAGGTCTGGTCTCTGACAGTGTTTACCACCCTGGGGAGTGACCCCCAACAGTTTTGAGTACCATATCCATGCCTGCACTGTGCCCAGGACTGGTGTGGTCACCAGGGCTGCTAAACACCTCTATAGTAGCACAATGCTGGCATAGGTGTGGGAGTGTGTGTCTGTCTATCCAGTGTGTGGTGGCTGCAAACACCCTCCACAGCCCACACTGCCAGCACTGTTGCCAGTATTGGCCTGCCAATGTGCATAATGAGGAGCAAGGTACCATGGGTATAGCCCGGACAGGGTGGCCTGGCCAGGATGCATCTGCACAGGGCATAGGGCAATGGCTGTGACATTGTAGTGTCTGGCCACCACCTGCACAGACAGGGTGGCCACAGTATGTCCTGCTGGGAGTTCACTCTCACCCTGACTGAGCAGTGACCACGGCATGGCTAGGTTCCCCCATAGTGCCCTATAATACTTTTTTCATGTGATATTTCTGGGTCCCCTTTTGGGGCCCAATCACTGACTTATCTGCTTGGTGTGTATGTTGACATCCCCGTTCTGGGTGCATGCATCTCCTCCATGAGCATGCACTATTGACTAGCTATCAGACTGTCTGCAGCTAGTATGTGTCTTGCTGGAACACCTTGCAGGGTGCAGTGGCTGAAGGCTTGCTCCAGGAGAATATCAGATTGTGGTGGGGTGCAGCTGAGTATTTCCGGGCCCAATGTCTGTCGGCTATTGCTTTATCAATATGTACATAGCTGCATTGACTGCCCTGTAGGTTGTCTGTTCCCCAGTAAGACTGCAGTTGGTGGTCCCCTCTACTGCTGCCGCTGCAGGAATGTAAACTGTGGATCTGTCGGTGGGGGACCCTGTTTCCCACCCTCAGCCCCAGAGGGTGGGTTGGGTGGTGGTACATAATCTGCCTATGGGTCTATCAGGGGTCAAACCTGCCTGAGAAATACAGATGTACCCAAAGTGCGTCTGCAGGAACTACCTATCTCACACACTAGGACTGCTGGGGACCTACAGCATGGCTTATTTCTGCCATGGAAGGTGCTGTGGACCTGGTGATGGGCGCCCCACCGCACCCTCAGGGTGAGCACAGTACCCGCACGATGTGACGGTGTGTAGCTACTCTGTGCCAGTAACACACATGGTCAGTTCCCCCTATCAGGCCTAGGTGCTGTGGGGGTGCATACCCCATCTTGTGTTTCTCTGTAGACGGCTGATTTGCATGTGCAGTGCATCATGGGTACGGGTGGGCTAACCCTATCCTGTTGACCACAGCAGACTGTTTGTGTGGTGACGTGCAGTCCTTCTGCAGCCAGCCAGGGGCTTTTTAGCAGCTATAGAGCTGTAGTCCTCTGGTTACTTCACTGCCCGTGGAGCCAGAAGTCATGGGTTCAAATACACAGTGAGGTTATTTGATAGGGCTGTCCAAAGCATTATCTATTTTTAATGTACATTAGTGCTGCCAGCAAAAACACCCTCAGAGTACTGTACCCATAAGGTGCCTCAGAGGGCGCTTTATAGGGCACCCTATAGGGCACCTTATGGTTACCGTCCATATAAGGTGCACTATACAGTACCCTATGGAGCGACGTATAGGGTGCTCTATAGCGGACATTATAGGGTGCCATGGCGGACAATGCACTTTATAATGTGCCCTATGGAGTGCCTTATAGGGTGCTTTATGCGGCTCCTTAGGTTACGGCACATGAGGGTGTGTTTGCCAGCAGCAATTAATAAAATACAAATAAAGTGCGGCAGGAAACAATACTTACATGTCAAAGCTGATGCCTCAGCCAGCCTTAAGTATTAGACACCCTGGGGATTGAACTCATGACCCCTGTATCATCAGTCACTGCCTTAATCATTGTGCTACACTGCTGTTCCTCCTTGCATGTCAGCGCACCTACTTAAGATTTCCATGCGTTTAAATGCACAGTGCTACCATCAAAAAAAGTGCTATGACCTTGCCGTGCCTCATAGGGCACCCTATATGGCGCCCTATAGGCCATCTTTTAAGCAATAATGTAGGATGCCTTGGCGGACAGTGCACTTTAAAATGTGCCCTCTGGGGTACCTTATGGGGTGCCTTATGCAGCACCTTATGTTACAGCACTTTGAGAGTGCATTTGCTAGCAGCAGTAATTAAAATAAAATTAAAATGCCTCATAATGCAATATTACACATAAATGGTAGTGTCTCAGCCAGCCTTATTCATTGGGCACAGTGGGGGATTGAAGCCATGATCCCTGCACCATCTGTCAGTGTCTTCATCATTGTACTGCAGCCCTGTTCCTCTGTTTGCACATCAGCGCGCCTGCTTATGCTTCCCACGCGCGTTTCTCGTGCACTAATATGCGCGGCACACAAGAGCGCGCAGCGCACAAGAGCGCGCGCACTAATCCCGTTTTGCTACTTTTGACCGGACCGCCCACTCCTTTTATGGCATCCTGCAGACTAACGCGGCGCGCACGTTAAGAGGGTTTAGTAAACATACGCCTTAGTCTTTCTACTTGGAGTAAACAACCTATCTATTCTTACGTGTTCTATTCTTGTCCTTAATTTATAGACTTCTATGATATAAGATCATAAGAACATAAGATATGCTATAGTGGGTTAGATCAAGGTCCATCAAGCCGAGTATCCTGTTTCCAACAGTGGCCAATTTAGGTCATACGTACTTAGCAGTATCCCCAAAAGACACAATGCTTGTATTAGGTCAAGCAGTGATATCCTGGGTCCCTTTTAATAATGATTTATGGACCTTTCCTCCAGGAACTTGTCCAAATCTTTTTTAAACCCAGCTACACTAACAGATTTTACTACATCCTCTGGTAACAAATTCCAGAGTTTGATTATTATTATTTTCTCTTATTAGTCTTAAATAGGTTACCTTGTAGATTCATTGCATGTTCCCTAGTCATTTATATTCTGATGACATAAACAATCGATCTACGTTTACCCGTTCCACTCTCCCCTCAGCCGTCTCTTTTCCAGGTTGAAGAGCCCTAACGTTTTTAGCCTCTCTTCATAGGAGTATCCTTCCATCCCTGTTACCATTTTGGTGGCTCTTCTATGTACCTTTTCTAATAATGCTATATCTTTTTTAAGATATGGCGACCAGAATTGCACACAATATTCAAGGTGCAGTCACACCATGGAACGATACAGAGGCATTATAATATCCTTTGTTTTATTTTCCATTCCTTTCCTTATGATACCTTGCATTCTATTTGCTCTCTTGGGCACTGCTGCACACTGGGCGGAGGGTTTTAACATGTTATCCACGATGACGCCTAAATCTTTTTCCTGGGTGGTGGTTCCCAATGTGGAACCTTGCATTGTGTAACCATAGTTTGGATTGTTCTTTCCTAGGTGCATAACTTTGCACTTGTCCACATTAAATTTCATTTGCCATTTGGATGCCCAGTCTTCCAACTTATCAAGATCCTCTTGCAATTTTCCACAGTCCTCTTGGGTTTTAACAAGATAGTAACATAGTAAATGATGGCAGATAAAAACCAGTACGGTCCATCTAGTCTGCCCAGTAAGATGGCAAGAGTAGGTGCACCTGTCGCTCTGTGCAAGCCACCCCTCCCCATGTCTTAGTTTAGGGGTGAAACCACTGGTCCGTGTAGGACTCCCCTGTTTGTTGAGAAATTAGATAGTTACGTTTATGTTTATTTTATCCTCTTGCTGTAAAGGGATCCACTGTGTCTGTCCCATGCCATTTTGAATTCTGTCACTGTATTTTCCCCCACCACTTCCATCGGGAGGGCATTCCAAGCATCCACCACCCTTTCAGTGAAAAAGTATTTCCTGATATTGCCTTTCAATTTACCCCCCTTGCAGCTTCATGTTATGCCCTCTAGTTTTACAACTTCCCCGTCTTTGGAAGAGGTTTGTTTGTTCATTATTTCTCTTTAAGTATTTAAAGGTCTGAATCATATCTCCCCTATCCCGCCTCTCCTGCAAAGTGTACATATTTAGGTCTTCAAGTTTCTTCTCATAAGGATTCCTGGCTTTTGCTATTGCCTTGTCGCACTGTTTTGCCACCTTGAGATCCTCAGAAATAATCACACCATGGTCCTTCTCCTGGTCCGTGCACACCAACCTCTCGCCCCCTATTGCGTACATTTCCCTTGGATTTCTGCTTCCCAAGTGCATGACACTGCACTTTTTCGCATTAAATCTTAACTGCCAAGAATTAGACCATTCTTTTAGCTTTTGTAGATCTTTCCTCATGTTATCCACTTTCTCAGGGGAGTCCAATCTGTTGCAAATTTTTATGTCATCTGCAGAAACACAGACTTTTTCATTCAGTCCTTCAGCGATATCACTCACAAATACATTGAACAGTGCTGGGCCCAGGACCAAACCCTGGGGCACCCTGCTAATCACCCTCCTTTCATCCAAGTGAGCTTTGTTTACCATCACCTTCTGTCGTCTGTCAGTCAACCAATTTCTGATCCAGTTCACCACCTTGGGACCCATCCCCAAACTACTGAGTTTATTGATAAGCCTCCTATGAGGAAGAGTATTAAAGGCTTTGCTGAAATCCAGATAGATGACATCCATCGCATGCCCCTGTTCTAGTTCTCTGGTCACCCAGTCAAAGAACTCAATCAGATTTGTTTGGCAAGATAGTCCTTTGGTAAAACCATGTTGCCTCGGATCCTGCAATCTGTTGGTTTTGAGAAAGTCTTTCAGGAGCGCCTCCATTACTTTTCCTGCCACCGAGGTAAGGTTCACGGGCCTGTAGTTTGTCACTTATTCCCTATTGACCGCCAGTGTGTGTACTAGCTCGTCTTTCATATACAATCAATCTATATTTACCCATTCCACTCCATTCATTAATGTATAGACCTCTGTCATATATCCTCTAATAAGTCTTTTTTCCAAGTTGAAGAGCTCTAACCTTTTAAACCTTTCTCATCGGGGGCACAAGATTGGCAGTCACCATGCAAAATCTTTTTTGTGTGGTGGCTGCCATCTATGGCCATCCCCACTCCTCAACCAAATCCGCCTTGATCCCACCTCTAGGGAGCTGCACCATGCAAAAATCTGGTATGGTGGAAAATGTCCTGTGATATCTGATTTTTTTCATGGGTTAGCTGCTAATGTGGGGAGTTAATCCTGTGTTAGTTTAGCAGTAACAGCTAATGCACTTGAGTAGACATACCCCTAAATTAGGTCTCATCAGGCACTTATAGAGAGGTACTATCACTTCCTTCTTCCTGCTGACCATTCCTCTCCCTGTGCACCTAAGCATTTTTCTGGCTTTGACCATTATCTTTTCTACCTGTTTAGCCACCTTAAGATCATCAGAAACAATCACCCCGAAGTCCTGCTCTTCTTTCATGGACAGAAGCACTTCATACACCTCCCCCCCACCCCCACCCCCCCTTTATGTCAGAGTGGAGCAGTAGCCTAATGGTTAGAGCACGGGCCTTGAAACTAAGAGGCCAGGATTCAATTCCCATTAGTACTCCTTGTGGCCTTGGGCAAGTCACTTAACTCTCTCTCTTTAGAAAGCTCCAAGTTATCAATGCCCCTGTTAAATGTACTTTACCAACTTTAAGTTACAATGTAAACTGCTTTGACTGAAATAATAAAGCGGTATAAAAAACCTGTTAAATAAATATTATATTGTTCCCTTGGATTTTTGCAGCCCAAATGCATGACCCTGCATTTTTTTGGCATTAAATCTCTGGTGCCACATTCTCGACCATTCTTCAAGCTTTGCTAGATCCCTTCTCATGTTATCTACAGCTTCCAGGGTGTCTACTCTATTACAGATTTTGGTATCATTGACAAAAAGGTATACCTTACCTAATCTTATCATCTGATTATCCCTGCAGCTGTGTTTGAGACTGCTTAATATTAAGTCCTTTGTAGCAACCTGGGGAATAGTAGTGATGAATGTATTCCAAACTTCCTTTCAAACCTCTTCAAATGTTCTGTCATAAAATGTACAGTAAGTGGCTTTAGGGTCTTTATTGATATAAGTGGGGTGCTCATTTGAGGTTTTTATGACAATGTTGCCACTTTATCCCTTTCTCAGTGCTTTGGAGCCAGTGCTTTGGGGGCTGCTGCTGCTGCTTCAGCTACCTTCAGGTATTTTAGAGCCTTCTGGCCAATCTTGGTGATCTGTTGGCCCTCTCCCTTCACAAATACACCTTATTGTTCTGCCAACACAGCATGAAAGCTTGATTTGCTTGCTTTCTCAGCTGAATTGTTAGAAGCCACACAACTTTCAGACTTAGAAAACAAAGTAAAAAAATAAAAACTAGGAGCTATCATGCTAGGAAGTTTGCACTATAGAAGACCACAGTATGGGAGAGTCTATCTTTTGCAGCCAATCTTCTGCTGTTTATCCATCAACTTGTTCCCCTGGCCCAAGGGGCTCTTCAGTACTGTGCGAAAGTTAGCAGTACAAATAATATGACTTGGAGCAGCTTGACTGTCCTGATCCTATTCCCACAGACTTGGGCTCTTTTGGCAAATCTTGGTGCTACATTGTGTCGCGGGCCCTCTTGGTGCACCTACCGGTGAGCTTTGGTATTGCACTAGACCCCTGTGTAACTGGCCTCCTGGTAGTTGTAGCTGCTGCCAGATTACACACAAAAATAGTTGTGGACAACCGAATAAGGTAAATAGGGCTTTATTTCCCTTCCCAATTAGGATAATCAAATATTTACAGCAACAAAACAAAAACCCTTCTTGGGTGAAACAGAAAGCAAAACTGGAACACAAAATAGCTTTCTTTCAGCAACAGAAAAGTATTTTAAACATTAGGCTTGTAGCCACTGAGAATAAGGCCTTGCTTTGCCTTGGCAGGCTGCTTATTCCTTTTTATCTGAGAGATATTATATCATCTGCTACAGAAAGACTACAGTCCATTTCTATAATATCTTCAGTCATAGGTAAGTCACATTGCATTGGCTCCACATCAGGAATCAATCCCTCTGCACTCCCCCTCTGTGTGGGCTCAGCAAACAGCCCATCCTGGCTGTGACGTCATTCTCCCTTGCTAAAGGAAAACTGTGGGTGTTTACCAAAATCACTCTTGTTGTGGTAATAGGAGCCTCCCCTCTGCTGACCTCTGTGAAGCAGGTTGAGGAATTGCTCTGCCCCACTATTAGGTGGAATTGGCCCTGTTCTGAGCTCTGCTTTAGGTAGGAACTGATAACCAGCTGGAACTCCTGAGGGCAGCCCTTGGGAAACTCTAGGTCTCACGTACCTTGCAGAGTGTGTCCCTTCTCCAGGTAAAAAGCCTTTACTTTACTTATAAAAAGGGTACAAGAATATCTCTGCTCCCCTTCTTGCACTGGGATTAAACTTCCTGGCTTGTACCTTTTCTTTCTTATCTCTGCTCCACGCTGGGCTGTTACATTTACTTTCCTTAGCTGTGTCACGCTGTCTGTACCTTTCATTCAAGCACTCTTCAGACTCACACAGACGTCCATTCAAGCTTCCAATGGGGTACTCTGACACGCTCTCTCCACAGCTCCTCTCGTCCTCCTCCTGTAACCAGTTCCTTCTCTGGGTTTCTCTCAAGTTCCTATCTTGGCTCCTGGTTTGTGCCTTCGTCCTGCACTTGAACCTGCTCTCCTTGGGCTTGGTCCTTGTCTTGCTCTCGGTCTTGGTCTGCTTAACTGTTTGTGAGCTAGGTTTATTTAGGTATTTCCTAGCTGCACCACTCCCTAGCTGATTAGAGTCAGGTGAAAATCCCCTGGCTTCCCTATTGGCTGAGGGTGTCTTCCAAGCTCGTGACCTCACTTGCTTACGTTGCCCCTGGCAACTTTCCACCATGTGCTTTCTCAGCACGTCATTATTTCCCTGATCTGCACTATCTTCTGTCTCCATAGGGGTCACTAATGAGTCAGCACTGTGACAATTGGCATTCTTCCATTGATTTGGGGCTTTCCAGTCAATCTTGATGCTGAGGTATAGCAGGTAATCTTGTACTAGCACTTCTCAAGTATTTTGTGGCTTCCAGGTCAATGTTTTTGCTGCTTGGGTCCTATGCCCTTTTCTGCTAACATGAGGGCTACTAGTATCTCGGGGTCTTCCAGCTAATACGTATGCAACTTTAGTTCAGTCCCTATACCTTTAGGGGTCTTTCTCCATTCTTTTTGCCAATTTATGCTCCTAGTACCCTTTACATCTCTTTTGGTTTTGCTCAGCCTTCATGCCAGTTTTAGAGAGTCATTTTATAAAGTCTTTTTCATGGATGTGTGGCCACTTATGTGCATAAAGGGCCTTTTATAAATGTTTGTGCT
Source organism: Ichthyophis bannanicus (assembly GCA_033557465.1). Classification (NCBI taxonomy): domain Eukaryota; kingdom Metazoa; phylum Chordata; class Amphibia; order Gymnophiona; family Ichthyophiidae; genus Ichthyophis; species Ichthyophis bannanicus. Next base: position 846,301,006 of record CM066034.1, read on the forward strand.
TAAATGTATGTGCCTTGCCAAGAAAGTGTGTTCTTTGCCAGTAGTCATAGTCATAGATACTCTCTGAGTGGAGTATGAGCAGAGTTTGCAAGTACACTCAACGATTATAAAATACTTTAATGAACATACGTATGTGCAAACTTTATGAATAAAAATTTACATCCTCTCTCGAGCAGGAGTAAAGGTCCACATGTACATTCAAGATGTGCTTTCTGCCAATTGCATTAATATTTTATGAAGACACCTGAGTATCTATTGGGGTCATTTTAGAAGACCATTCATGCTTTGGACATCCAAAAACAGGACTAGGGACATCCAAAGCCAGGTCTGTTGACGTCCTCAGTGAGAAGATGTTGAATTCTGATGGAGGCATGGTGGAGCATTCCCAGGAAGCTGGATGTCCTCACATGATCACAGAAATATTCTGGACACCCAGAGTCATGTCTAAGTTTAGACCTGCCAAAAAAGCACGATACCATGTAAACAGAAGACCAGTACTAAACCGTGGTAGTACTGGGTAAAGGTTCTTTCTTTTCTACCATGGTTTAGAACTGAGTCTGAAGTTTAGACCAGCTCCAGGAAAGTGCTTGTTTTGGCTGAACAACATCCAGAGAGTGTAGAGAAGAAAGCACACCCAGCACTATTTCAATGATGGGATTTGAACCTTGGCTTGGTCTGCTCCTGGCCTAGTTCTCTAACCATTAGGCTACTCCTAGATATCCAGGTCCTTGAATACTATTCTGGGGGCACCTATGTAGACAACTCCACAGACGATCATATCGGGTATATCCACATTTATGAAATCATGTTTACACCTGGACGTGCTTGCTTTATTTTCCAGATGTTCTGGGATGCCCCAGATTGCACTTGGATATGCTTTCTATAATCCTCCTCTATGTATCTTTATAAAGTAGGCACTTGGCCTCTTAACCTAAGCATCCTGTTATAAAATTACCCTCCAAGTAGATAATTTTATAAGGGTCGCCTAGATTAGCATGCATTTTCAGGTGTGTATTTGAAGTCTATTTTGATAAGGTAAATATACTTTTGTTTATAAAATAGGGATTTAATTGGTTAAAAAAATGTCAAACTAGGTACAAGCACCTATACCTGCTCTATGGCAGGTGTAAATGTCCATGCATAGATTTTTCAAGAATACATGTAAACTATAGCATTTTAACTTACTGTACATGTGTAAATGAGTACTGTGCCCACACTCCATCCCAAATCCATCCCCTGTACACGTCTACAGTGAACGTATGCAGCATCAGTCTGAAGTACATTCTTACAGAATAGCAACGAACTACATTATGATCATAAGAGGCCATTTATGCACGGAAACCACTAAAATACCATGCTTTCCACACATAAATTTGCATTAAAATCTAGGCAATCCTTATAAAGTTACTCTGTTGGTGTTTTGGAATGCTATTACCTCTGTGGCAGATACCTGCCGGCACGTTTTACGAATGTTTCATCAACAATGGGTGGAAAATCATTGTTAGAGTACTAAATAGCTTTCCCCATTGACTTCATTTCAATCGAAATGGATAAAATGAATTAAACAAATTATTGAATCAAACCAAAAATGTTTGCCATGCACATCCCTAATACTTGCTAAGAGAGGATTTTTTTTCATTTTTCTGAACTCTGGATAACAAAAGGCACAAGTGTATAGTATTTTGGTGAATTCATTTGTATGGATGTGCCTGTGTAATGCATTAATAGAGTATATATCACAGTTCCTCTTCTAACCCTCTTAAATATCTTTTATAAGTTAACTGAAGATATGTTTTTAATGATAAATATCACTTAAACATCTTCTTTTAATGATAGTTACTATTTAGGGTTTTTTTCATTATTTATCCTTCAGAAGTCAAATTAATTTGGAGGGAACATAAGCTAGAGTATTCTTTTTACTTTTAGTATTAATATTGATTCTTAAATTAATCTAGAGAGCAGTAATAATGCTAGTGATCATGGGTTTGGAGCTACATTATATATGTGATGCATCTTTGATACTCAAAAATTGCCAAGCAGAACTAGTTGTAATTCAGCAATCTTTGGTAAAATAGTACAACATAATGTTCTTGTAAATGGAACTTTCATCTTGAAGGCACTGTACAAAAGTAGTTTTTCACATCTTGTTACATTTGCATTATACAACTCTTTTGCTTGCCTAGTGAGGGTGATTGATAGAGAGAGTGACCTATGATATAATGAATGCCTATAGTTACACCGTTGATCATTATATATTAAATCATAGTGCTTGGGAGTGTTGTGAAACAGTATTTCAATTTCCTAAGCACTAAAATTAATGATTCTTTCTTGTAGTTTATGAAAGCCTAAAGACTAATTAATTCCCTGTCAGATCAAGTAGAAGTAACAGAAGAGGAAATAGTGGGAGAAGCAGATGAAGTGCTGGCAATAACTACATTAATTGAGGGCTCAATTTGCAGTTTCTTTCTGGTGGCCATATTTCTTCTGTCACATCAAGCTTCCAGTTTTCATCATTTATAATAAATAGTCAACATTTTCTGTTGTTATATTCATTCGTAAGTAATAGCAAATGTTATTAGAACATAATGAAAATACTTTTTTTTTTAAGTCAATCATCTGCTGGGACTACATTTTTGGGGAGTAATTTTACAAGGCACTTGAACATATGGAACAGAGTTTACAAGCTCAAGTAGTTGATTATAAAATTAACCAGTTGCATCAACTCATACACTCAGAAAACATACAGCCCGATATTCAGAAAAGCTAGCTGCAGAGTTCAAATATCCTCTGGATAATCAACGGGCAGTATCCGGATAGAGGCTATTGCTGAATATCCAGCTTGTGTGGTCTCTGTTGGGACAACGGGTAGCGATTAGGTGGATAGTGGAAATTTTCAGCCATTGTCCTGATACTTTATCCAGATAGCAATTTAGGCCTGTTTTCTGCCAGCCTAAACTATCTGGATAAAGTTTGGAAAAGTGGCTGAAAAGCACCACTATCTGGATAATCGCTGCCATGATCCAGATAGCGCTGCATCGCCCCAGCTCCACCATGCACTGCTCCTGCACTAAATGGATAGTGCTGGGGAGGAGGGGGGATCTGTTTTCTAGCAGCATATTCATGCATATACTTACACCTGACTCACAGCAGGCACAGTTTTGTGTGTCTGCTTTACAGTGAGCTATTTCTAATGACAAATAGGCGCATACAGTATGTTTCCCTTATTAAATACTCAAATATCAGAGCTCATTTATAACACACTCCATAGGTATATTACCATTTTAAATGTGCTTCAATTTAATCATAGGTCCATTTTTTCATACTTCATTATATTCTTTACATTCAAATATACTACTAGTGTCCAAAAATATCTTTTTTTATCCAACGATTTTGACATTTTTACGTAATATACAATATTTGCCAAAAGTTATAGAAAAAAGAGATTCTTGAACGTTAGAAGTACAATATGTTTGAAGCCTCCACTTGTGGTATTTATATAGAAACATAGAAATATGATGACAGAAAAAGACCACATGGCCTATCTAGTCTGTCCTTTCAAATCAAACCAAAAATGTTTGCTATGCACATCCCTAATACTTGCTAAGGGAGGATTTTTTTTTTTTCATTTTTCTGAACTCTGGATAACAAAAGGCACAAGTGTATAGAAACATAGAAACATAGAAACATGATGACAGAAAAAGACCACATGGCCTATCTAGTCTGTCCTTTCATATCAACAACTACAACAGTCCCCTTTTTACCTTTAGAGATCCTCTGTGTTTGTCCCATGCTTTTTTAAATTCAGTTACTGTCCTCATCTCTACCACCTCCACTGGGAGACTATTCCACGGATCCACTACTCTTTCCGTAAAGAAATATTTCCGCATATCACTCCTGAATCTATCTCCCTTCACTGTCATCCCATGTCCCCTAGTAGCAGAACTTGCTTTCAATTGAAAGAGGCTCTCTCCCTGAACATTTATGCCACGGAGGTATTTAAACATCTCAATCATATCACCTCATCCCGCCTTTCCTCTAAGGTGTACATATTAAGATCCTTAAGTCTGTCCTCATATGCTTTATAATGAAGACCACTAATCATTTTAGTAGCCACCCTCTGCACCGACTCCATCCTGTTCGCATCCTTTTGAAGGTGTGGTCTCCAGAATTGCACACTATACTCCAAATAAGGTCGCACCAAGGCACTACAGAGGCACTATCACCTCCTTTTTTCTGCTAGCCATTCCTCTCCGTATGCACCCAAGCATCCTTCTAGCTTTTGCCGTTGCCTTTTCTACCTGTTTAGCTACTTTAAGATCATCAGACACAACCACGCCTAGGTCCCACTCTTCTTTAGTGGACAAAACTACTTCACCCCCTATACTATATTGCTCCCTTGGATTGCTGCAGCCCAAATGCATGACCTTACATTTTTTAACATTAAATCCCAGCTGCCCTTCCGCTATATCACTAACAAAGATGTTAAAAAGAATCAGACTAAGGATAGATTCCTGGGGCACACCACTGGTAACATCCTTCTCCTCAGAGTGAGCTCCATTTACTTGTACTCTTTGTCGCCTCCCACCCAACCAATTTCTAACCCAAGCAGTAACTTTAGGGTCCATCCCTAGGGTGTTCAGTTTGTTAATAAGTCACCTGTGAGGAGCAGTGTCAAAGGCTTTACTGAAATCTAAATACACCACATCTAGGGCTCTCCCTCGGTCCAACTCCCTGGTCACCCAGTCAAAGAAATCAATCAGATTTGTCTGACAAGACCTGCCTCTGGTGAATCCATGCTGCCTCGGATTCTGTAATCTGCTGGACTCCAGAAACCTCACCAATAGTTTCTTATTTAGATCTCGGAATATTCTTATAATATAAGAAGCACTATTCTATTTGAAACAGGTTGAGACATATGTTAAGCAAAAAGCACAATCTGCAATATCTATTTATTTTTCACCATCAATTCAGTGGGACCACACAAAGAGATGATGAAAGTGTTGATTTTAAAAAAAACTGTAAATTGGAAGTAAAAAAGGTGGTGAAGAATTTTATTTATTTAAAAGTATTTATAGCCCGCACAATAACCAAGGCAAATAACAAAAAACATACACAATTCATCATAAAATATCAATAAACTCATACAAAGTAAATACAAATAAATAAAAAAATAAGATAAATCAATCAAATCTAAAGAAATAAAAGTAAAAGACTGCTATTTGAGAGCATAAACTGGATCATTATTACATCATAAGCATGATTGTCCCAAGCACTTCATCTGCTTATCAAATGAATCCAGAAAAAAGCCTGCTGGAATAAATAAGATTTCAACTTTGACTGAAAGACTATCAGCTCAGCTTCAGCACATAATTCATTAGGGAGAGAATTCCAAATAGATGGAGCGCTCATAAAAAAATTCTCTTACATAATGACTGAAAATGAATCTTTTTAAAGGAAGGAACAACTAGTAGTTGTGCATCCTGAGACCAAAGAACATGAGAAGGACAGTAAGGTCTAAGCAATGTTGATAAACAAATAGGGGCCATATTATGTAAACATTTAACGTAATCATAATCACTTTATACAAAACTCAAAATCTGATAGGAAGCAAATGCAAAACAAATAACTGTTGCATAATATCATCAAAATGTTTGCATCCAGTTAAAAAGTGAGCAGTAAAAAGCAGACATAGTAGCTTTTCAAAGACCTAGAAAAAGACTATTACAATAGTCAAAAGGTGAAAAGACTAAAGTCTGTAACACAGAATGGAAATTACTACTAGATAAATATAGTTTTAGTCTTCAAAGCAGATGCAATTAATAATAAGCAGCTTTCATCAATCTTTCTGTATAATCATGCAAATTTAATTGTACAGAATAAGAATAAGATGGGGAGTTCAATGGTAAGGCTGTGACGGTGGTGGGGATATGTGCTCCAAATACATAACAAGATTGAGGGTTTTTTTATCAGCTCAAGGAGGTCATGAGAGGGATGAATCTTGCTCTGACATTAGTAATGGGGAGAGGATTTTTTTTTAATTTTCCAATGAACTCACAGTGGGACACTTCTGTGGATAAGAGTGAGAGTGGAGGGTCACAAAGGGCTAGACTGGAAGATCTTTTGAAACTGTTTGAGTTGGTAGATGTTTGAAGGATTCTGAATGGAACAGGAAGGGTTATCCATATTTCTAACAGATATAGGTGTTCAGACTGGATATACATTTGGTGGAAATTGCACTGATTGAATGGTCCGATCACACAGCAGTTTGGGTTAAGTGGAATGTTGGGTGTAAAGATTTAACTTTAAAATTTAAACTAAGATGCCGAATAAGGCGCCCTATAAGGCACTCCAGAGGGCACAGTGATATTAATAATAAACATAAAGCAACACTACTGACAAAGCATAAAAAGGAAGATATCATGTTTGGAAGGGTCTATGCTCTGTCCCCCTAGAAAGTGAATGATCCCACATTGAAATAGAGGTGATCAGGGTTTTTGTCATTTATATTGGGCAGGTTTGTTATGGAATGCACATGTACAGCAACAGCAGAGTGGGCACGTAGGAAAGGGCAACTGTACTGATGTTGTAAATGGGATACAGGGGGCTTCAGGCAGCACATGCTGTGGTCCAGCTGGGGCACTGTGCAGACTAGGCAGATGCCTAGGTGGCACATAGGAATGCCGAAACTGGAAATCAGCAAGATAGCAAATGATGAGGGTCCAACATGGGCATGAGTGTGTGTTCCACAGTGTCACAGGGGATATTACCAGCAGGTACCCCCAAGGGCACATAACATTGACCGGGGGGAAGCGCACATGTCCATGTAGGCACCCCTACTCAAGAACCCACACCATAGGCAGCTGCCTACTGGCACACTGGATGGCCTGGAAATACGCACCACCAGCACCACTGGCATAAGGGCATGTCAGCATGGTGGCAGAGGGGTGCTGTTGGCGGAGGGGGCAGTGGCATCTGCCCACAGCAGACCACGGCCAAGCCCCGTTTTAGGTGGGTGCCGTGCATTGCAACAGACAAGGTCTGTCTGACGAACAGTCATGGTATCCCCAGGGAATGATCTGTCTCTGTGGCAACAGTTTGGTGCAGTACACACAGCCAGTGTGTTTAGATCCAGAAAGTCACAAGTTCAAGTCCCAGCTGTGGCTCCTGCCAACCCTATCCCCATATTTTAACCAGTACTAAACCGTGGTAATAAAGATGGAACCTTTATTGCAGATAAAACAAACATGCCTGAAACGCCTATATTTTACCCTACAGAGTACAGACACCAAAAACATGTGCAATCCCTAGAGCAGAGTTTCCCAATTGCAGTCCTGGAGGGCCAAACACCATTAAGGTTTCATGCTGTCCCTAATAAATATGCCTGTGCTGCATTTGTATGCGCCGCCCCCATTGTATGCAAATGTATCTCATTCATATTCATTAGGGACAGCATGAAAACCTGAACAGTGTTTGGCCCACCAGGACCGGAGTTGGGAACCTCAGCCCTAGAGCAGAGGCCTACAGGGGTACAAACACCCACACCCACAGGCTCCACTATCCAATGCCTCATGGAGAGTCAGGCTGTTGTGTATGGCTGGAATGCCTTGCAGGGTGCAGTGGGTGGAAACTGACTGTGCTCTCTGCTGTTGAATATCAGATAGTGGTGGGGGGCAGTTGAGCTTCTCCCACCTTCTGCCATTGCCTTAGGTGATGCATACAGATCTGCAGACTGCCCTGTATCACTGTTCCCTCTAAGCTGTGTGCGTGTGCGCGCTGTGATAAGGAAGCTTATCATAGCTCAGGTAGGAGCTATAGAAAAGATGATGTGACTCTGAACAAGCAACCTGTCAGTTCTGGTAGAAGCAAGAAAACAGAATTTTCACATAAAAGACTACCAGTCACAAAATGCACCAGGTTTCCAGCAGCCATGAGGGAGGCTGAAGTGAGAAAACGTGTGTGCAATCAAGAGAGCTATGAGGTAATCCCTAAGCACTCATCTCAAAGGGCAGGGCCTGATTCAACACAGCTGCGCTGTGTTAGGGAGGAGCACACATTAGGACAGAATAAGAATAGAGCTTTTTCTACAGATAATAGCTTCAGAGAGAGCTTCAGCAAAAGATACAGCAACAGCTTCAAGCTCAAGCACCAACATCATCTCGAGAAGCAGAAGCCAAGCCAAGCGGATAGAGAGAGAAGGAAACTCTCTGGAAGGAAGAGAAGAAGGGCCATTGGAAGGTCTGGGAGAGTCCAAGGCAGTACCCATACTGGGAGGTATTCCAAATGCCAGCAGAGTCCATTGGACTGGAGTCAGCCAGAGGAATGGAATGGCAGAGATAGGAATCACCAGTGGCTACCTGGAAGAGAGAAGACTGCACGTGGAAGGGACTTTCAGACCAAGGCCAGAAGGTATGTGAGAGGAGATCCAGTGTCCAGGGATCAAGATTGGGAGGCTGGACATCAGAACTGGATTACATACTGGCCAAGCTATACAGAGAGGAATTATGATAGCAGGAGAGGCTCAGGTATGAACACTGATCCAGACCCTATCTATAATAGTGAATGGCAGCAAGGGAATAAGCATTCTCATGATAGTGCCTTAATGAAAGACTTGTCTGTGCCAATGTATGATAGTGACCCTATGCTGATTGATGAAGGGGGAGATACAGCAGATGAAACTATTAATTACATGGACTGTTCTCTATCTAAATGCTATTGCTAGCTTTCTGTGAGCAAACACATCAGCCATCACAAAGAAACCTAACTTTGTTCTTAATTCCACTGCAAACAGCTCCTAAAGCAGGATTTTGGGTTCACACAGTAGCAGCCAGCCAGCTAAAGGGTTTCAGCTGGACAATTGATAGTAATTAAAGCTGCACCTGATTGTGTGTGTGAGCAAGGGAGAATCACTGCTGGGATCTGCGTGGAAAATAAGCAGAAGTTAACCTAACAAGCAAAGTTCATTTATTTCTTTGTGCCTTTTTCATTTGGTAATTATTTGCTAAGAAAACATTAGCTAATTGCCTGATAAGCTGAAGGTTGTTTTCTGATTTGCTTTGTGACTTTATGTTATCCATTTAAACACTGCAAGCAAGTATCCTCATTTATATTGCTACCAAGCATACTTGTGCTGGGTGAATTAATCCCCATCAATAAAAGAAGTATTTTATTGGCTTTACCACTGGTTACACAACTCAATTATTGTCTTCAGCTGTGTTTGGAGTGAAAGAACTACATTACTCACAATACCTTGCAAGAATCATATGAATATATGCATCGTCAAGATTGTGTAAGTTCTCACCCTAGGCAGCCGTCTGACAAATGGCGTAGTTTTTCGGATTGCTTTTGCACCAAGAGGATTTATTTGCTGTGGATTACAAATAAAATTCAAGTTTGAAGCTGAAAGAAGATCTTTTCCCTCATCTGCACTTTGGAGGAGAAGTGGTTGTTCCAGGAAGCTGTCCCAGATGAAAAGACCCTGTGCAAAGCTGGATTCATCACTGAGACAAGGTAATATGTACCTGGGCATGTCTAGTGGTGGATGTGTGTAAGCACAGGGGGTAATTGAAAAAAAAAAAAGTTGAAAAAAACACACCTGGTTGGAAGGTGCTGCACTTTGGTTTTTTTTTTTCTTTATTTCTTGCAGGGATCAAGATGGATCCGAGGGAGATGGCTCAGTGGACGGCAGCCCAATTTAGCAAGCAGCAGGAGCTATCACAGCAGGCCCAGGACACTGCTACGAAGGCCTTAATGGAACAGCAGAAGCCAGTGCTTGATCTGGTGCAAGCTCTAGTTCAGCTGCAGAGCCAAAGTGGAACAGATGCAAGACCAGCAGTTAGTACTGGTACACCACATGTGGACAGTGTGGGACTCAATCAAGGGATTGGGGCATTTAATTTTGGGAAATTAACTCCAGATGATAATGTTGATGATTTTCTAGAGTCTTTTGAAAGAGTGGCACAGGCTTTAGCATGGCCAGAGACCCAGTGGGCAGTAAGGCTGGCAGCCTCATTAACTGGAGAGGCACTTGCAGCTTACAGAGCAATGCCAGCAGCCCAGGCTTTGATTTATAAGGATGTAAAGGCAGCTATTAGAGATCGCCTAGGGTTGTCTATTTCAGAGTATAGGCGAATGTTTAGAGCTGTTACATTGAAAGTGGGTGAGACACCCAGGGCTCTGAGTCAGAGAATCAGAGGTTTAGCTGTAAAATGGTTGGAGCCTGAGCAAAAGACAGTAGAAATGTTATTAGATATTATAATGCTGGAACAATTTATGCTTGGGGTACCTAAAGATTTGAATGTTTTTCTTATACAGCAAAATTGCCAAAATCTTGGAGAGGCAACCATGCTAGCAGAGAGATTCTTGGAAGCCACACAGGCTTGCCATAGAATGGGTGGCCCTCTAAAGATGGATGCTGAGGCTAGATGTGCTGTATCAGAAAAGGTAATAATTAAGAATGTTTCTGAAAATGAATGTACTGTATCAAACCAGATGACACAGTGGAATAGAAAGAAATGTTTCAAGTGTGGGAAATTGGGACATTTAGAGAAGAGATGCCAGACACACACTAGTTTAATGGGTCTGGATTTGAAACAGCCCAAGGAAGGATTTCTTTTGATGGTTGATGTGCAGGGAATTACCACAAATGCATTATTAGACTCTGGGGCAGACCAGAGTATGATGTCAAAAAGGCTTTGGAAGAGGATAGAGGCCCAAGAAAGATTTGTGCCTAGAACCCCTGAAAGCCAAGTTCACATCAGATGCATTCATGGTGCTGCAACATCATATCCCACCTATAGGCTAAAGGTTAAGTGCCTAGGGAAACAAGAGGAAGTCATATTAGCAGTGGTGCCTAGGCTACCCTTTGATTTGGTTCTAGGGAAGGACTGGCCAAGATTTAAGCAGGAACTAGTGAAAGGGCTAGGAAAGAAGGAGGGAGAAGGTTTAATAATGGAAATAGCTCCCGGGCCTTTCTTTGGAAGTCCTCAGTCCCTAGCTAAAAAGATGGTTAAGCTTCCAGAAGGCCAAACCATAGGTAATAAGAGGGGCCTTGTATCCACCCGCTCGCAGGCTAAGTTAGAGAGCCAGCAGAAGGAGGAGGGGGAGCAGGCAGAGTTATTAGGAGACTTACCCTCTCATGATGATTTAATAACCCCATCATCTGGTAAAGTAAGAAAGTTGAAAGCACAAAAGAGGCGTGAGAGACTTTGCAGAGCACAGGGTAGGGCTGAGATGTTAGCTGGTCAAAGTTTACCCTGGGAGCCAGCTGAGTTGGTGGCAAAGTTTCCTAACTTTCCACAAGAGCAGCGAGCTGATCAAGCTCTCACCCGAGCTTTTAAGTATGCTCAGGAGGTCAGGGAGGAATTGCCCAGATTCAGACTAGATAATGACATATTATATAGAGAGAGTCAGGACCCCAGAAATGGTGCCATACGTAAACAATTGGTGGTACCCACAACTTTCAAAGGGTTAGTACTTAGACTAGCACATGATCATCCAGTGGGAGGTCATAAAGGTATGCAAGGAACACTGGATCAAATTCTTGTGCGTTTTTACTGGCCAGGTATCTTCAAAGAAACTGCCCAGTTTTGTGCTGCATGTCCAGCGTGTCAGCGAGTTACAGCGGCTCACCCACCGGTGGTGCCATTGATCCCCATGCCAATCATCACAGACCCAATTGGTCGCATTGCCATGGATATTGTAGGCCCATTAGTCAAAATGCCCCGAGGTTTCCAATACATCCTAGTTATGGTAGATCAGGCAACAAGGTTTCCCTGGGCCATACCATTGAGGAATGTTTCTGCAAAAACAATAGCTTTAGAGCTAGTAAAATTGTTTTGTGAAGTGGGATTCCCAAGAGAGGTGTTGACTGACCGAGGGTCCAATTTTGTATCCAAATATTTGGCCCAGGTCTGGGATGCCTTTGGCATTCGTCACGTGAAAACCTCAGCCTACCATCCACAATCAAATGGTTTGGTGGAGAGATTCAACCAAACTCTCAAACAAATGTTGAGAAGGGGGTTAGCAGGAGAGGTAAAAGAATGGGATATGTTATTACCCTTTGCCTTATATGCCTGCAGGGAAAGAATTCAAGTGTCCCTAGGTGTAACTCCATATGAGTTGATGTATGGTAGGGCTCCACGGGGTTTGTTGGATATTTTGAGGGAACAATGGATTGATCCTGAACCAGGAAGTCAGGAGGTGCCACTGTTTCTACGTGACTTGAGAGCACGTTTGAAAAGGACGTCGCAGGTTGCTGAGAGGAACCTGCAGGACAGTCAAGTTCGCCAGAAAGGGTGGTATGATAGAAAGGCCAGAAGCCGCCAATTAAGCATTGGTGAAAAGGTTTTGGTTCAAGTAGCAGGAACTGCTCCAAAATTTGAGGTACAGTGGAAAGGGCCATAGGAGGTTGTTAAACAAGTGAGCCCAGTGTCTTATATGGTAGAAAATGCAAGAGGGCGTAGGCAGACCTACCATATTAATGTACTTAAGTCTTGGAAGGAGAGGCCTGTAAATAATGACCCTGAACCCAGTCAGGAAGTAAGTGAGCTTCAAGAAGAGAACACTATCGTAGGTATTACGGACTGTAGGAAAGCAGTTTCACCAGTAAAACCAGTCCGTAATAACTTAAGCAGGGGGGTATGTGATAAGGAAGCTTATCATAGCTCAGGTAGGAGCTATAGAAAAGATGATGTGACTCTGAACAAGCAACCTGTCAGTTCTGGTAGAAGCAAGAAAACAGAGTTTTCACATAAAAGACTACCAGTCCCAGAATGCACCAGGTTTCCAGCAGCCATGAGGGAGGCTGAAGTGAGAAAACGTGTGTGCAATCAAGAGAGCTATGAGGTAATCCCTAAGCACTCATCTCAAAGGGCAGGGCCTGATTCAACACAGCTGCGCTGTGTTAGGGAGGAGCACACATTAGGACAGAATAAGAATAGAGCTTTTTCTACAGATAATAGCTTCAGAGAGAGCTTCAGCAAAAGATACAGCAACAGCTTCAAGCTCAAGCACCAACATCATCTCTAGAAGCAGAAGCCAAGCCAAGCGGATAGAGAGAGAAGGAAACTCTCTGGAAGGAAGAGAAGAAGGGCCATTGGAAGGTCTGGGAGAGTCCAAGGCAGTACCCATACTGGGAGGTATTCCAAATGCCAGCAGAGTCCATTGGACTGGAGTCAGCCAGAGGAATGGAATGGCAGAGATAGGAATCACCAGTGGCTACCTGGAAGAGAGAAGACTGCACGTGGAAGGGACTTTCAGACCAAGGCCAGAAGGTATGTGAGAGGAGATCCAGTGTCCAGGGATCAAGATTGGGAGGCTGGACATCAGAACTGGATTACATACTGGCCAAGCTATACAGAGAGGAATTATGATAGCAGGAGAGGCTCAGGTATGAACACTGATCCAGACCCTATCTATAATAGTGAATGGCAGCAAGGGAATAAGCATTCTCATGATAGTGCCTTAATGAAAGACTTGTCTGTGCCAATGTATGATAGTGACCCTATGCTGATTGATGAAGGGGGAGATACAGCAGATGAAACTATTAATTACATGGACTGTTCTCTATCTAAATGCTATTGCTAGCTTTCTGTGAGCAAACACATCAGCCATCACAAAGAAACCTAACTTTGTTCTTTATTCCACTGCAAACAGCTCCTAAAGCAAGATTTTGGGTTCACACAGTAGCAGCCAGCCAGCTAAAGGGTTTCAGCTGGACAATTGATAGTAATTAAAGCTGCACCTGATTGTGTGTGTGAGCAAGGGAGAATCACTGCTGGGATCTGCGTGGAAAATAAGCAGAAGTTATCCTAACAAGCAAACTTCATTTATTTCTTTGTGCCTTTTTCATTTGGTAATTATTTGCTAAGAAAACATTAGCTAATTGCCTGATAAGCTGAAGGTTGTTTTCTGATTTGCTTTGTGACTTTATGTTATCCATTTAAACACTGCAAGCAAGTATCCTCATTTATATTGCTACCAAGCATACTTGTGCTGGGTGAATTAATCCCCATCAATAAAAGAAGTATTTTATTGGCTTTACCACTGGTTACACAACTCAATTATTGTCTTCAGCTGTGTTTGGAGTGAAAGAACTACATTACCCACAATACCTTGCAAGAATCATATGAATATATGCATCGTCAAGATTGTGTAAGTTCTCACCCGTCTGGCAGCCGTCTGACAGCCGTCTGGCAGCCGTCTGACAGCGCGCACACACCTCGCTGAGCGAGCGCACATACTTTACAACAGAGCGCACAAAAATTACAGCTCTGATTCTGATAGAAAACAACACAGACTTCTTAAAATTTAAAAGTTATGATTGTAATTACTAGAAATTTCCCGCTTCATTTAGTAATCGTCTATTTTCATTTAATTTGATTAAAATCAATGTAGTATATATACTGTATTTTGACGTGTAGTCAAATTTTAAGGTATTTAACTCTGAGTGTCGTTATGTGGCGCACAAAAATTTAACCTTCCTTCAAAAGCTGCACACAGCTGATATTTTATGCGCACAGAGCCTAGAGAAAATTAGAGGGAACATTGCCCTGTAGTGTGCCTGCTCCCCAGCAGGATTGGAGTTGATGTTCCTCTCTGCTGCCACCATTGCAGAGATGTACAATATGGATGTGTTGGTGGTAGATCCTGTTTCCCCCTCCCTCCCTCCCTCCCTCCCTCCCTCCACCCCTTCACCACCACCACCACCTTGAGCCACAGAGGGTGGGTCGGGTGGTGCTACATAATCCGCTTCTGGGTCCAAACATCCCCCCTTCACCTATGACATGTGACCATGGCACCCACATAGGATGTGCACTATTCTGGGTGCATCAAAGTCCACAAGGAATAGACACAACTGAGAAATACAGATGTATATCCTAGGTACATCTGCAAGGACTACCAATCACACACTGGCACTGATGGGAACCCACAGCATAGCCTATCTCAGCCAAGCTAGGTGCTGCGGACCTGTTGCTGGGTGCCCCTCCTCACCCTCAGGGTGAGCACAGGATCCGCACAATGTCATGGTCTGTAGCTACTGTGTGCCAGTAACACACACGGTCAGTTCCCCCTACCAGGCCTAGGTGCTGTGGGGGTGCATACCCCATTATGTGATCAGCTGTAGACTGCTGATCTGCATGTGCAGTGCATCATGGGTACGGGTGGGTTTACCTTATCCTGGTAACCACAGCAGACAGTTTGTGTGGTGATCTGCTGTCTTTCTGTAGCCAGCCAGCAGCGTGGCAGCAGACATAGAGATGTAGCCTACTGGTTACTTCAATGACTGTGGAGGCAGAGGTCATGGGTTCAATCCTGCAGTGGTGTAATCTGAAAAAGGCTGTCTGAGGCACTTTCTTTTAATTTAAATCAATGCTGCCAGCAGAAACACCCTCACAGTGTTGTAGCCTAAGGTGCCTCATAGGCGCCCTGTAAGGCACCCTATACAGTGCCCTATAGGGCACATTATATGGTGCCTTGGCAGACAGGGCATTTTATAATGTGACCTATGGGGCGCCTTATGAGGCACCGTAGGTTACTACACTGTGAGGGTGTTTTTGCTGGCAGCACTGATTTAAATTAAAAGAAAATGCCTCAGACAGCCATTTTAGATTACACCACTGCAGGATCAAACCCATGATCTCTGCCTCCACAGTCATTGCAGTAACCAGTGGACTACATCGTTACAGCTGCTAACAATGCGCTGGCATGTATTTAGGGTTAACCCGCGTTAACGTGCCATGGCGCCCACTATTGCGCGATACATATTCTTGCTACTTTAGGACTGGAACGCCCACTCCTTATATGGTATTCTTTACATTATTGCTGCAACTAGCACTTGTAACATTAGGATGGTTTAGTAAACATACCCCTTAATGTTCTTAGATCAATAATCAATAAAAGAAAGTGGCAAGTAATCAAGAAATCACATGATGCATTACTCTTGGCAGAATGGCTATGAAGAACCTAGACAAGATTCTCAAGTGCAGAGATGTATTTCTGCATACAAAGATTCAACTTGTCCAAAGCATTAATTTTTCAAAAAATGTCATATGGATAACAAAGCGGGACAATGAAGAAGAAAAACAGGAAGACAATTGATGCCAAAGAATACTGGGTATACCATGGACCACCCAAAGAACAAATCAGTCATACTATAGGAGATCAAATTTAAGCTTTCTTTAGAAGCTCAAATGACAAGACTTTAACTTTCATGCTTTGGACACATCATGCAAAGAAGAAGATCATTGGAGAAAGACATCATGCTTGGCAAGTTTGAAGGTCAGTGCAAAGAGGAAGGCCAGCAATGTGATGGACTATTGCATAACAGCAGTTATAGATACCATTCTATCAACAATTATCCTCTCGACTGAAGACATACACAGCTTATGATAAATATGCAGAGGGTTGCCATGAGGTGGCATTGACTCAACGGCACTTAATAACAACAAGAAGAGGCACTAGGCAGGGTATCCCTTATCCCCTTTGCTTTTCACACTGTTGCTGGAACCCTTAGATGAAAGGGAGAGGAGCAATTGAGATATTAGGGGGATTAAAAGTTGGCGGAGATGCTAATGCTGTATGTGGATGATATTTTGTTCACAATTGCACACCATAGTTATCCTTACCATTGGTCACAAAAGAGATACGTCTATGGAGAGGTGGCAGTCTTTAAAGTGAATATGAACCAAAGAGAAGCGATGAAGGTTTATTTGTTAGAGGTGGAAGAAAGGTCCTTAAGTACCTAGAGGTTTAGATCACAGATGATGTAGATAAGCTGTTTAAGTATAATTATCAGCCATTGGTGCCAAAATTAACAAAATACTTTTCAAAGTAGAAGTGGGTTGGTTTGTCCTGGCTGGTAAAAATAGCCAGTGTGAAGTTGAATGTGCTTCCCAGGTTACTGTTTTTATTTCAAATGCTCCTGGTGAGAGTTCTGGAGAAGTTTCTGGGACGGATCCAGAGAAAGGTTTTTAGCTTTAATTTGAAGAGGCAACCACCTAGGGTAGTTAGGATGATTTTATACAGATCTAAGAAGAAGGAGGGACAAAGAATCCCAAATCTTTGGAGGTATTATGTGGCAGTACATCTAAAAAATATTTGGGAGTGGAGAGGAAAAATTGGGGTGAAATTGTGGGTAAGAATTCAATAAGCGGAGGTGAGGTGTGTGCCTTTGAGGGCTTTGTTTTGCCCCCTTGATCTAAAGGAACAGATTAATGAGATGATTAACCTGGTGACCAAGTGGACCCTTACACTTTGGGAGAAAGTACGGTAGGGGGAAAGGGTGGAGAAGGAGGTATCATTTTATACACCAGTTTGTTTTAATAAGAACTTTCCTCCTGGCATTATATATAAAGAATTCAGAAGGTGGAAAGAGAAGGGTTTTGAAACAGTTGGGCAGATGGTGACTGGGGATGGGAAATGCAAATCAATGAGTGAGATGGGGGAGCAATACTCATTAGAAGGGAAGGATTGCTATAGAATGGCCTAGGTGAGTCATTTTTCTGAGAAGAACAGAGGTGGAGGAAGGGTCTGAGAGGGAAAAAAAACCCTTTGGAGTACTTTATATAAGAAGCATAAGAGTGGGGAGAGGCTGATTGCGGACCTTTATGATATAGTGATGGCAAAGTTAGAGGATTAGTATAGTTTTCAGAAAGCTTGGAAGAGGGACATTAGAAGATTGGGGATCAAGAACCACTGGGAAGAAGTTTGAGTCAATGGAAAAAAAATGAATATTTTGGCACAAGTACAGGAGAAAGGTTATAAATTAATATATAGGACTTACCTCACTCCTAGTAGGTTGATAAAATGGGGCAACACTGCTGCGGAGGTAGCGAGTGCTGGAGAGGCTGCGGGTTTAAAGGTTCTTTATGCATATTTGGTGGGAGTACCTGGTGATTCAAAGCTTTTGGGAGTAGGTACAGAGGATATGGGAGGAGATACTGAAATGTACTTTTTAGAGTAGCCCTGTCTGGGGACTCTTGACCATGATCGCCGCTGCCTCAACTTCTTCTCCTCTCAGGCCCTCCTGGATCCTTTGCAGTCTGGCTTTCGTCCTTTACACTCTACTGAAACGGCTCTTGCCAAAGTCTCCAGTGACTTGTTCCTGGCAAAATCCAAGGGCCTTTACTCTGTCCTCATCTTTCTTGACCTCTCTGCTGTTTTTGACACTGTTGACCACAACCTATTCCTCGATACCCTGTCCTCGCTTGGTTTTAAGGGCTCTGTACTATCCTAGTTCTCCTCCTATCTCTCCCATCGCTCTTTCAGTATTAGGACTGGTGGCTCCTCCTCTTCTGTTATCCCACTCCCAGTTGGTGTACCCCAAGGATTTGTCTTGGGTCGCTACTTTTCTCTCTATATACCCAGTCCCTTGGCATGCTCATCTCTTCCCATGGCTTTCAGTACCATCTTTATGCCACTGACTCCCAGATCTACCTCTCTATGCCTGAAATCTCTCCGGCAATCCTGACACAGATCTCCCCCTTCCTTTCTGACATTGCTGCTTGGATGTCTCACCGCTGTTTGAAATCGAACATGGCCAAGACTGAACTTCTTATCTTTCCCCCTAAAACCTCCTCTCCTCTTCCTCCTTTCTCAGTCTCTGTGGATAACTCTGTACTCCTTCCTGTATCCTCAGCCTGCAATCTTGGGGTTGTCTTTGATTCCTCTCTCTCCTTCTCCACACACATTCATCTGATAGCTAAGACCTGCTGTTTCTTTCTCTATAACATCAACAAAATCCACCCATTCCTTTCTGAACACACTTCTAAGATGCTTATCTACTCCTTAATCACCTCCCGTCTTGACTATTTTAACTTACTTCTTGCTGGTCTCCCTTTGAATCATCTCTCTACTCTTCAGTCTGTTCAACACTCTGCTGTGTGGCTAATCTTCTGCCATCCTCATCATGCCCATATTACATTTCTTCTCAAGTCACTTCATTGGCTCCCTATCTATTTCCGCATCCAGTTCAAACTTCTCCTGCTGACCTATAAATGCATTCACTCTACAGCTCCTCACTACCTTTCTTCTCTTATCTCTCCTTACACCCCCACTCGGGAACTCTGCTGTTCTGGCAAACTGCTTCTATCTGTGCCCTTCTCTTCTATTGCTAACTCCAGATTTCACTCCTTTCACCTTGCTGCACATTATTCCTGGAACAAACTACCTGTGTCTCTATGCCAGGCACCTTCTCTGACCCTTTTCAAATCCAGGCTGAAAACTCACCTCTTTGCTGCTGCTTTTGGATCTTGACTTACCTGATCTCCTTGTTTCTTTACCTCTTCCCCTTGCTTTATCCCTGTCTACATCTTCTGTGTTGTCTGTCTTCAGTAGATTGTAAGCTCTTATGAGAAGGGACTGTCTCTTACATGTCTGTGCAGCACTGCATATGACTTGTAGCACTATACAAATGCTCTGTAGTAGTAGTAGTAGTAGTAGTAATAGTAGTAGTAGTAGTAGTGATGATTGGAAAGAACATAAGAAATTGGTTGCATTTGAAATGGTGACAGCTAGGAAGCTGACTGCAGAGAGATGGTGGCAATTGGGGCCACCAAGGACAGAAGACTAGTGGAAAAGGATGTATGAAATGTACCAATGGAGCAAGGTGACTGCATTAAGGTTTCAATGGAGGAAAGCACTAGAGGATATGAGCAGAACTGACAGAACAGTTTGTGTATAGAAACAAAAGTAAATAAGTGTATGTTGTAAGTTGGGGTGGGGGTAAGTAGAAAATGGGGTGGGTTATGTGGTTGAGTTGGGGGGTGAGATAAGGGGAGAGAGAGAGAGAAGGGGTGGGGTTGTCTTAAAAATAACTTTGAAAATGAGTTAGTGTGCTTCCCAGGAGTTCCAGAAAGGGATTATTGTTGGGATTTCTTTGATTGTTAAATACTATATGGTTTCAGGCTATCTTGAAGGGGGATGCCTGATAAGGTTTTCTGTAATTGGAAACTGAAATTGTATGGATTCTTGGCTGCCTTTCTGTTGAGTTTTGGAGCATAGTAAAAAAACAATTTGCAATAAATAATCGGTTGTTTGCTTATTGTCTCATTCTTTCTCATATCCATAGCTATTAGTAAGACTGCAATGGAAAAGCTTATGACTTGCTTTTCCTAAACTATTAGTTATACTGAAATCTTCCCTGTGAGTGTAGGAAAACAAGATGCTGTTAAATTACTCCATTTTATTTCGATATTTCTCACCTGGTAAGTAATCAATATCTTATCATTTTCTACTTTGCTTGCTATATCACTAGTTTGTGTTCTAGCTAGTCTTTCCAAATCTTTATAGCAAGAGGACAGAATCCAAGCAAACTTTAGTAATTTTTGCACTACAAAAGAAGAAGGCATAATACACTTGTCCTTCCCACCTAGGGGTATCTTTACTAAAGTGCGTTAAGGTTACTGGCATTAATGGCAGCAATAAAGGGCAATAATCCTTAAAAGGTGTTGGACAGGTTGAAGGCGTTACGGCATAAAGTGCCCTATGGACCATTTAATGCACATTAACAGGACATCACACGTTAAGGTGACAAGCATGCACCTTAACGCACGCTAAGATGACAAACGTGCTTTAAGGTGGAAAGCATGCACCTTACAAAATGTTAAGGTGAAAAAGCGTGCTTAAGGTGCTTTAAAGTGACAAAACATGCTTTAAGGTGCTCTAAGGGGACAAAACATGCTATAAGGTGCTTTAAGGGCTTTAAGGTGCTTTAAGATGACATGCTCTAAGGTGACAAAATGTGCTATAAGGTGCTTTAAGGGTTTTAAGGTGCTTTAAGGTGACAAAACATGCTGTAAGGAGCTCTAAGGTGATAAGCATGCACCGTAAGGCACACAAATGGCTGTAACCCTAATGCTTGATAGAGCACCAAGGAGAGTCAATGTAAAGGTGATGGAAGAAGGACAGATGGGAGCTGATAGACCCGCCATATCAGTAGGCACCCTACGTGGCAACAAGTAAAGTGGACGAGCATGTGGGAGGCAGCTGTACCAATGCACAGGATGGCAATGTAAAGTGCTGCAATGTCAGTGTGTGGAATAGGATGGGGAAGATGTGTCCCCCAGCTGAGCCAGAAGTGGCAGGATATTTTCAGCGAAAGGAGGACAGAGTAGGAGTAGTGGCATGCAGATCAGGCACAGGAGAGGTGAGTGTGAAGAGCCAAAATGCGGAAAAGAATACCAGTGTAGGTCATGCTGTAGCAGCTTGCACAAGAAGACATGACTGCACACAGCCAACAGGCAGATAGATGGGCTGAAGGATGAATGGTGGCTGAGGAGAGGATGGTATGGGCTGGCAGCACAGATCTTCAGAGTTCTGACTGTTAAAGGCATGAAAATGATCTGAGTAGCACACAGTCACAAAAAGAAAAAGTAAGAATCAAACACCTGTTCTCTGCTTATGGAGACATTGCACTAACCAGTAGACTACACCTCCACAAGGCTCTGTGTAATAATGACTGTATACAAAGAGACTGTAGGTCACTGCCTAAAATGTCTGCTGTGTGTGCCAGTATAGGGTAGCCCCACGAGTACCCATGATGCAGTGCACATATAGAACAGGGACCACATTACACCTCTGCTTTTCCGTCTTCACTGGTTGCCCTTCCCTTACTGCTCTCAATTCAAGCTACTCACCTTGGTTCACAAAGCTCTCCATACAGGCTCCCCTCAATATCTCTCCGACCTCCTTTCCTTTCACTCTCCCCGGTATACTCCTTGCTCTTTCCACCTCAACTGCCTCACTCTTCCTTCCCCTTCTCGTGCTCACCTTCAATCCACCCGTGCTTCTGCTTTCTTCTTTGTTGGTCCCGCCCTCTGGAATTCCCTCCCCTCTTCCCTTCGTTTAGTACCTCACCATACCACCTTTAAACAAAATCTGAAAACCCACCTTTTCTCCCTGGCTTTCGATGTGCCCTCTCCTTTTGTGTAGCTCCCATTCTCCCTGCCCTTCGCCTACCCTCTTGTTTCTTTCCCTACCCCTTACTGTTTCTCCTGTCCGCACTATCTTTTATGACGCAATTGTAATTTTCTTTTTCCTTTTCACTGGCTTCGGCCTTTTTAAACTTGATTTTAATTGTACACCGCTTTGATTCTTGGAGAAAGGCAGTTTTATCAAAAGACAATAAACATAAACATAAACAGCAGTCTACAGCTGATCACCAAATGGACAATGCACTTATCCATCACCCCAGCTCAGTATGATACAGTGGCAGTGTGTGATACAAGCACAGAACAGCTACAAACCATGCTACTGAGCAGTTTTTGCGGTCACCCTGAGGGTGAGGAGGGGCGCCCAGCACCTGGCCCCAGAACGTGCAGTGCTAGAGATGGTCCCTACTGTAGATTTCTGTCACTGCTAGTGTGTAGTTGCTATTGTCTCTAGTATGATTATGCTAGTCACCTTGTTTCCTGGAGAATTGCAGCATACTGTATGCACTGGTCACATTTGGCACTATGATCTGCTCCTGTTGGACAGGGAGTCCTCTAGAACAGTGCATGTCAATACTCAGTGTTAAACTGCTGATGCTATGCATACTAACAGCAGGAAAAGGAGGAGGGAGTGTTGTCTAGGAATGGAACACCTCCTGTTTTAGCTACCTAGTTCTAACAATCACCCACAGTCAGATTGCACCTGCTGCCTAGCACTGGGTTTTCCAGCCATGAATATACAATTCAGTACACATTATATATGCACAGAGTGACCATGTGCACCCAGCATTTGGTTCAGTGATCAGGCCCCCAGGGCAAGAAATATAACCACATCACCAGAATCATGGTCACTGCTTGGTCAGAATGAGAGTGCCCTTCCAGCATGACATGCTGTGGCCACCCAGTCCATACACATGGCAGACAGGCACTACGACATCTCAGCTATTGACCCTGCCTCTGATGCAGACACATCCTGGCCAATCCACCCTGTTTCAGGCCATACCCACCATATTTGCTCCTCATCATCAACATTTGCAGACTAACACTGGAAAAAGTTTAGGTACTGTGAGGCTCAGTGAGGTATAGATAGCCACAAAACAATGGATAGACATACACACACACACACACACTTATATCAATGCGCTGTGCAAAAATGGGGATGATTGGCATTCCTGCCTGCCACTTTGGTCCCAATATTAGTTTGAGCATTGTTAATGTGCGCTCATTGTGCAGGAGCTAGTAGCATGCTCTGATGTTAATGCCCATTCAATGTGCCAGTGCTATCAGCCCAAATCTCCATCCAGTTGTGGATAGTAGAGCCTGTGTGTATGGCTGATGGGTGTTTGTACCCTTGCTGGCCAACTTATTGGAGGTTGCACATGTTGGTATTGTACCTGCACTGTGGGGTATAGTTTAGCCACAGGCACATGCAATGCATGATCCACAGCCAGGACCCAAAGCTGCGATCATCCACTCATATTCATACCAACTGTGTGCACTGAGCCACAGTGCTGCAATATGGCTACAGCACTCCCCGGCTGACATGCTTCACATCAGACAGACCTTGGCACATGTTGCAATGCACATGGCACACAGGATCAGGACATGGCTTTGGTCTGCTGCAGGCGAGTGCTGATGACCCCCCCCACCACCGCCAACACCCCCACACAATACAGACATGCTCATGTGCTGTCTGTGTTGGTGGTGCGCAGTCCCAGCCCATCCAACATGTGGGTAGGTGGGTGCCTAGGGCATAAGATCTGGATGGAAGAGTCAGAGGCATACATAGATGGCCACACAGCCCTCCCCCAACCATCTGCCTCTGCAGGAATCCCATCACTGCCTACTAATGATACATCTTTGGGGGAGGATGGCAGCCACAGCTGTGGCAGTCCCCTGGCAACCTGCATATTGCAGCTACCTGGAGGGCTACAGCTGCTGGCACTATCAGCCTCTTCCCCCACAGCTGGATTCAGCAGCAGCAGGGGGGAGGCTAGCCTGGGGGATCTCTGCCTGAGGTTTCAGGACCCTTGGACCGCCCCATGTGGCACATCTCCTTTCCACAGCAGCAGCATGTCTGTGTGCTGCCACTGTCAGTATGGGATCATGACGGACATCACAGATGGTAATACGGATGGTAGGATACCCCTATGAGGAGTGGCTAAAAAGGAGGGGGCTCTTCAACCTGGGGAAGAGATAGCTGAGGGGAGATATGAGAGGCCCATAGATAATTGACTGGAGTGGAACAGGTAAAAATAGATTGATTTTTTACGCCATCAATATGTAGAGACACTAGGGGACATGCAATGACGGTACAGTGCAACCCATTTAAGACTACTAGGGGAAAATATTTTTTCAGTCAACTTGTAAACATATTCTGGAATTCCTTACTAGAGGATGTAGTAAAAGTTCTTAGTGTAGCTGGGTTTAGAAAGGATTTGGAAAAGTTCCTGTGGAAAGGTCCACAAACCATTGTTAAAGAGGACCCAGGATATCCACTGCTTACCTCACTACAGGCATTGTGTATCCTTTGTGTCTTTTGGGGAAACTGCTAGGTACTAGTGACCTACATTGGCCACTGTTGGACACAGGATACTGGGCATGATGGACCTTGGTGTGACACAGTCTGGCATATTTTGTAATCTTATATTCTTATGTGCCACCTGGGCAGCTGCCTGGTCTGCCCTGTGCACAAGCAATCCCCACTTCATTTTATTTATGTATTTATTTAAAGGCTTTTCTATACTGTGCTCTTTAATATCAGTGTGGTTTACAATTAACAATTCTTGTACAGAGCAGGAAGGACCTGCCTGTACAGTGCAGTAACTTGGAGTTGTAACTGGGGTAACTATATATAGGTTAGACCTTTGCCACCATGCTGTATAACGGCATGGTTGGGTCTGGATCTTGTCAGCTATTTACAGTTTTACAGTCTTATTGCATTTACATTTGTTTAACATCCCAGTCTTATTATAATTACATTTGTTTAACCTCATTGTCATATCCGGTAGTTGGGTTGGCGTCAAACATTATCCTGGTCTGCATGTGGTGTGGGGGGGGGGGGGGGGGTGCTGCTGGTGTGGACTGAGGTGTGAGAGGTGGGGATGCACCATTAGGCTGTGAGTAGTGTAGAAGGAATAGGTGACCCATGACTTCCTTTGCCCCATTTGCACCATCAACATAGTGCCCTTTCATATTTGAACATTGTGCTGTTGCTGCTAATGGAGCACTACTATCACTCTCTTGGGCTCCCCTATCTGTGCATCACATTGCAGACATTAAAATAGGCTCTCTCTTTTCAAAATACACCCTTTCCACACGGTTTTACTTTGCATTAGGATTTCTGGCATTAAGGTGCCTTAGGACACTTTTGTGCAACACGTGCTAAGGAAACAGCTTTTGTTAATGCCCTCTCTCTGCCCCGTTAATGCTCACTCTCCACCCACAAGGCGCTTTACACTGCTGGAGCCTTTAATGCACGTTAAAACAGTGTTTTAGATCCATTAAGGGTGCAAGTGTGCCGATAACATGTGTTAACGGCACACTTGCTCCTTTACTGCGGTTTAGTAAACATACCCCCTAGTGTGTCTGGTTCAAATATGTCTTAGCAGAAAAGTGAATCTTATGGTAATAAAATGTAAGGCCCACTATCTGAAAAGCCCTTATATGGATAACAATGAAACTTATCAGGATAAGGAGGCCGAGAGAGAGAGATATTTCCAGCAGCTTCTGCTCTGGAGGGAAGGGCTAGGACAGCCATTTTAGTGGATGATTTGATCATTAGGTATGTAGATAGCTGGGTGGCTGGTGGCCATGAGGATCCTTTGGCCACTTGTCTGCCTGCTGCAAAGGTGGTGGACCTTAAATAGTGCTGAGGAGAGCCAACTGTCCTGGTACATGTTGATACTAATGACATAAGAAAATGTAGGAAAGAGGTTCTAGAAGTGACATTTAGGCTTTTAGGTAGAAAGTTGAAATCCAAGACCTCCAGGGTGGTATTCTCAGAAATGGACCCAAGATACAGGCAGAGCTCTGGAGTCTCAATGTATGGATGAGATAATGGTGCAGGGAGGACGTTTTTAGATTTGTTAGGAATTGGACTGCATTTTGGGGAAGGGGGAGTTTATTTCACAATGATGGCTTCAACTTAATTGTGATGGTACCAGGCAGTGCCATACCTAATCCTTTGTGAGCGGTGCAGCCGCACAGGGCTCAAAGACTTAGGGGGTGCATTTCGGCTGCCTGCTGTTGACCTGCTGCAGCCACGTTTTGTTCTCAGTGGCAGCATTACCGGCACTGGCAGTAGCTGAGCAGACCTAAAATAAAAAAACCCTAAACTACGCGAGTCTTTCCACAGGTCTGGTCCTTCCGTCTTCTGATGCGACGTCAGAGCAGGGAGGGATCAGATCTGTTTAAAGCATGGAATCGAAAGACCCATGTGTTTTTTTTTTTTTGGGAGGGGGTTCTTTTAATTTTAAAGTTAAGTCTGCTGTGCTGCTGCTGGCACTGCCGCAGAGAAAACAGGGTGGCAGCAGCAGGGCAAGAGCAGGCATGGAGATATAGGTGAGAGGAGGGGGCGCGCCCAGTGTGCAAATCGTACAGGGCACAATTTTGGCTTGTTATGGGCCCTGGTACCAGGCCACTGACCTTCAAAAAGGAAAAGAACAGCTTTTAAACTAGAACTTGGGGGAAAGCCGACAGTCACTCATGGTTCAGAGTAAGGTATTTTTGAATGGTGCATCAAAGCAGGGAAATAAGAGAATCTTGATTGAGAGGCTGCAATAGAGGCTAAAATAGCCCAGGTGCCTTTAAATGCAGAGCAGAAATAGCTGAAAGATTGCAATTTATCCCTGTCAACTGCTATGAAAGTTGTAAATTCAAACAAACATATCTTGGGATGTCTTTATACAAATGCTAAAAGCCTAAAAAAATAAGATGGAAAAATTAGAATATATAAGGCATCTCCGAGACCTGGTGGAAGAAGGATAACCAATAGGACACTGTGATACCAGATTACAAATTATATCACAATGATAGTGTAACACCACTGAGGTCTGGAGAATGCTCTCCCAAAAAAGAAGATGTTGTCTGGTCATCAAGCAAGAAGACAGGGAAAGATTGAATACCCAAGAGCTCCTCCCTCAGAGGGTACCCAGTTTGCCCTGCTCCCACTGGATTCTTTTACTTAAGTTGCTCCCAGAGGTTGGGATGAGAAACAGGGAGTAAGTTTCAGAATTTCAAACTCCAATTTCAAGATATTTTAGAATTAATTAGACATATTCACTTTTAAAACATAGCCAGTGTTATTCTCTTAGGGGTATGTTTACTAAACTTTCTTAACGTGCGTGTCGCGCAATTAGCGCGCACTAAGGTACTTTATCGCACGCAAATGATGATTTACGGGGCTAAAAATGCGCTGTAGTGCGCGCTCACGCGTGCAGCGGCGCAAACGAGTGCTGAAGGCGGGGAAAGGCTCCCGGAGGGCAGAGGAAGGCTCCCCAGGGGCGGAGAGAAGGGGTCAATGGGTGGAGAGTGGGAGGGGAGAGGCTCCCCACACACTAACGATGTGAAATTCGAGGCCAAAACTAACGCAAGTGAAAACCTCGCGTTAGAGCTGATTTAAAGGTAAAAGAAACCATTTCTGTCAGCAATGTACAGCAAAACCAGGGAAACCTACAAAAAAGTGATAAGTGTGATACGTGTGCCGGAACAAAAGTGCAAATAAACATTGAAAATGACCCCAACAAAATTAAAAAAAATCATAATAAAGCTGGGCAATAGTGATAGTAATGGGAAACATCAAAAAACACTCCCAAGAAAGCCCCAAAAAATAAATATGAATTTTGGAAGGGTCTACGTTCCGTCCCCGTACAAGGTGAATGATCCCACAGTGAAATAGCACTTATCAGGGTTTCCCTCTCCATTGGTCAGGTTACCTATGGCATGCACATGTTCCACAACAGCAGGGCGGGCATGTCGGAATGGGCAACTGAACAGATGCTGGGAAAGGGGATACAGAGGGCTGCAGGCGGCACATGCTGTGGTGCAGCTGGGGCACAGTGCGGACTAGGCAGATGCCTAGGTGGCACTTAGGAATGCTGAAACTGAACAGCAGCCAGACAGCAACTGATGAGGGCCCAACATGGGCACGAGAGTATTTATCACAGTGTCACAGGAGATAGTACCCAGCAGGTACCCCCAAGGGCACAGAACATTGTCAGGCGGTGTTGGGGGGAAGCGTGGACACCCATGCAGGCACCCTACCCCAGAACACGCACCATAGGCATCTGCCTATCTGCACACTGGATGGCTTGAGACTGCACACCACCAGCACCACCAGCAGAAGGGCATGTCAGCATGGTAGCATAGGGGTACTGGAGGTGGAGGGGGGCAGTGGAAGCTGCCCAGAGCCGACCATGGCCTAGTCCTGTGTAGTTGGGTGCCATGCACTGCAACAGGCAGGCTCTGTCTGACAAACAACCATGGTATCTCCAGGGAATGCACTGCCTCTGTGAGCAGAGTGTGGTGCAGTGAGCACAGCCAGTGTGTTCAGGAGCAGAAGGTCACAAGTTCAAGTCCCAGCTGGGGCTACTGCCAATCCAGTCCCCATATTTTACCCACTACTAAACCATGATAGTAAGGACAAACCTTTATTGCAGAGAACATACTCATGGTTCAAACGCCTATATTGTACCCCACTGAGCACAGACACCAGAAACATGTGCGTTACCTAGAGCAGAGTCCCCCAAATGCAGTCCTGGAGGGCCACAAATCATTCAGGTTTTATGCTGTCTCCAATATAAGGCCATGTCAGCATGGTGACGGAGGGGTTCTGGTGGTGGAGGGGGCACTGGCAGCTGTCCAGAGCAGACCATGGCCTAGCCCTGTGTAGGTGGGTGCCATGCACTGCAACAGACAGGCTCTGTCTGACAAACAACCATGGTATCTCCAGGGACTGCACCATTTTTGTGACCACAGTGTGGTGCAGTGAACACAGCCAATGTGTTCAGGAGCAGAAGGTCACAGGTTCAAGTCCCAGCTAGGGTTCCTGCCAACCCAGTCCCCATATTTTACCCACATCTGAAACGTGCTACTAGAGACAGAACCTTCATTGCAGATGATGTAAACAGGCCCAAAACACCTACGTTTTACCCAACAGAGCACAGACACCAGAAGCAGGCGCATTACCTAGAGCAGAGTATCCCAAATGCAGTCCTGGAGGGCCATACACCATTCAGGTTTTATGCTGTCTCTAATAAAGATGCCTGTGCTGCATTTCTATGCGCCGCCCCCATGGTATGCAGATGTATGCCATGCATATTCATGAGGGACAGCATGAAAACCCGAACAGTGTTGCGCACACCAGGACCGGGGTTGGGAACCTCTGCAGTAAAGCAGCAGCCAACAGGGCCAGACAAACCCACACCCACAGGCTCCATTATCCAATGCCTCCTGGAGAGGCAGGACATTGGGCCCTGCGTGCATCTCCCAATACTAGCACCTGCATACCTTAGCAATGCCACCTAAATCAGGGAATACAGTACACAGCTATCAAAAGGTTGCTATGATAACCGGCAGATAGTAATTCCGAGGTTAAGTACAATTATCTGATTGAGCTGCATCATGGCAACCTTTCTGATGTCTGTGGAGTGTGCTACAGGTCTTGTGTCTGACAGTGTTTACCACCCTGGGGAGTGACCCCAACAGTATTGCGTGCCATAGCCATGCCTGCACTGTGCCCAGGACTGGAGCGGTGGCCAGGGCTGCCAAACACCCCTATAGTTCTACAATGCTGGCATAGGTGTGGGAGTGTGTATCTGCTATCCAGTGTGTGGTGTTGCAAACACCCCCAAATCCCAAACAACCAGCACTGTTGCCAGTATTGGCCTCCAAGGGCACAGAGCAGTGGCAGGAGGTGCTGGGGGGGAAGCGTGGACGTCTATGCAGGCACCCCTACCCCAGAACCCGCACCATAGGCAGCCGCCTACCCGCACACTGGATGGCCTGAGACTGCTCACCGCCAGCACCACCAGCAGAAGGGCATGTCAGCATAGTGGCAGAGGGGTACTGGTGGTGGAGGGGGCAGTGGCAGCTGCCACAGCAGTCCAGGCCCAGTCCTGTGTAGGTGGGTGCCGTCCACTGCAACAGACAGGCTCTGTCGGATGTACAGCCATGGAATCCCCAGGGAATATGCCAGATCTGTGGCAACACAGTGGTGCAGTGCACACGGACAGTGTGTTCAAGAGCAGAAGGTCACAGGTTCATATTCCCAGCTGTGGCTCCTGCCAACGCTGTCCCCATATTTTACCCATAAAGAAAACATGGTAGTAAAGACTGAAACCTTTATTGCTGAGAACATAAGCATAGGTCAAACACCTATATAGCACTGTGAGGGTGTTTCACCTGGCAGCATTGCTGTAACGTAGAAAGGAGACTGCCTCAGGTAACACTGTTGTAACGTAAGAAGACATATGCCTCACGCAGCACTGATGTACATTAAAAAGCCCTATGCCTCATTCAGCACTGCTGTATAATAAAGTGCAATGCCTGAGACAGGTAATCATTAACCCCACTGGGGGATTGAACTCATGATCCCTGCACCATCAGTCAGTGTCTTAACCATTGTGCTACACTGCTGTTCCTCCTTGCTTGTCAGCGCACCTACTTAAGATTTCCATGCGTTAAAATGCACAGTGCTGCAATCAAAAACAGTGCTATGACCTTGCGGGGCCTCATACGGCACCCTATAAAGCGCACTATAAGGAACATTCTAGGGTGCCTGGGCGGACAGTGCACTTTATAGTATGCCCTCTGGAGTGGCTGATACGGCACCTTATGTTACAGCACTTTGAGAGTGTGTTTGCTAGCAGCACTAATTAAAACAACATTAAATTGCCTCATAATGCAGTATTACACATAACAGGTGTAATACTGCATTATACAGCCAGCCTTATTCATTGGGCACAGTGGGGGATTGAACCCATAACCCCTGCATTATCAGTCAGTGTCTTAACCATTGTGCTACACTGCTGTTTCTCTTTGTACGTCAGCGCACCTACTGAACATTTTCATGCATTACAATGCACAGTGCTGCCATCAAAAACAGTGCTATGACCTTGCCGTGCCTCATAGGGCACCCTATATGGCGCCCTATAGGCCACCCTTTATGCAACAATGTAGGGTGCCGTGGTGGACAGTGCACTTTAAAATGTGCCCTCTGGGGTACCTTATGGGGTGCCTTATGCAGCACCTTATGTTACAGCGCTTTGAGAGTGCATTTGCTAGCAGCAGTAATTAAAATAAAATTAAAATGCCTCATAATGCAATATTACACATAAATGGTAATGCCTCAGCCAGCCTTATTCATTGGGCACAGTGTGGGATTGAACCCATGACCCCTGCACTATCTGTCAGTGGCTTCACCATTGTACTGCAGCCTTGCTCCTCTGTTTGTACATCAGTGCGCCTGCTTATGCTTCCCGCGCGCATTACTCATGCGCTAATGTGCGCGGCACACAAGAGCGCACGGCGCACAAGAGCGCGCGCGCTAATCCCGTTCTGTTACTTTAAACTGAAACGCCCACTCCTTATATGGCATCCTGCACACTAACGCAGCAAGCACGTTAAGAAAGTTTAGTAAACATACCCCTTAGATTTAAATAAGAGATTTTAAGCCGACCCATGTTTATACCTTCAATTTATACCTTTCTTTCTTTTTTATCTTTCAGGAACACTATCACACTTGATGCTACTAGAATACACTAGATAAGTATCATCAATTTTTTTACTTTCAATTTCTATTTAATGCACTCATTTATCTATACAAATATGAGTTGATACTTTATGTTAACTTCTTTTTACAGCTTCAACGATCTTTTACATAAGAGTGATAAGTACGCTTCTTGTATTTGAGTCTGTCTATTTATATGTATGTCTGTGTATCTATGTAATTAAAAAAAATATTCCAGATATCAAAATGCAAAGTCTATTTGTAAGTCTGTCCCTGAAATTATTGCCCAACAGCGGAAAATAAATAACAGCTCTAGCCAGAGTGTGTAAAATTTGCATGTGCACACTTAACTTCACTCTTGTAGTCTTGCAGTTAGTTCAGTCTTTCGCTGGATTCTTGCATAGCCTCCTCTGAGAATCTGAAGATCACATGATGATCAGATCCTCCTCTTCACCTTCTCAGGCATCCTACTACTCTGTTCTTAAAAATTCAACAAAGCAAAACCCTATCTAAACTAGACAACAGTTTTGCATGGTATGCCTCTTTGTATTATGCTGTATGTTTACTGGTAGCTCTCCTATTCCTAGCATGGCTCCTATCAGTTCAAAAGAAAACTAATTGATATGCCCTAACTAATGTAGAGACCAAGATTATTGCATGAACCAGTCAGACGCTCTGACCAGTCAGACGCTCTCTTTCTCTTTCTCTCTCCTTGCATTCCACTCAGTAAGTCATTTGAGACAAAATTAACTTCCCTTTGAACTGTGGCAAATCCCAGCAGTCAGTTTATCTGCTTGCCTTCTGCAATGCACTTTTCATCAAAGTCAGGCCTGGTGCCACATAAAGCCTGTGCCTTTCCTGAGGCACTTGCCACCAGTCAATCAGAAATAAATTTTATACGCAGGGCTTTCATTGATCATAAGCTGCTTTACAAAGTACTTCTTTGGCCGTTCCTCTCAGAATACTTCACAACCCCCTCAATCACACCTCGTGAGCTGCTTGAATTTACTTTATCACACACTCTTCCTTTTCTTTCATTCAAGGAAAATGATTTCCTTACACCTTCACTCAATTCTCTGGGCCCAATCGAATTGCTTAATGAATTGCTTAACAAATATTTCTGTTCTGAATTCACAGATGAAGAACCAGGAGCAGGACCTCAGAAAACACTCACAAATAGGAACAGAAGTGACTTTTCAGAAGTCTGTGTTTGTGAGGAACTAGCTAAACTAAAAGTAGCTAAAGTGATGGGACCGTATGTGATACATCTGAGAATACTGAAGGAACTTGGGGACATTCTAGCAGCTCTACTGAGTGACCTTTTCAATGCTTCTTTGGAATCGGGAGTGGTCCTAGAGGACTGGAGAAAGGCACATGTGGTCCCTTTACACAAAAGCATAACTAAGGATGAAGTTGAAAACTACGGGCCGGTTAGTCTAACCTCTGTGGTGAGTAAATTATTGGAAACACTGCTAAAAGAGAGAATAGTGAGGTTTCTGGAATCCAATGGATTTCAGAATCTGAGGCAGCATGGCTTTACCAGAGGCAGGTCTTGTCAGACAAATATGATTGATTTCTTTGACTTAGGGGTATGTTTACTAAATCACGGAAAAGGAGCAGTCTTTTCCATCCGTTAATGGCAGCTATACGGGGTTACCATGCGGTAAGTGTTCTGGGCGTGTTAGAGGCATTCCGGCATTAGTGGGTGGTAATAGCGCATGCTGCATTAAAAGGCAGTAGTGGACACTTAGCGGGCAGTAATAGGACATTAAAGGGTGGTAGTGGATATTTACTGTGTGGTAATAGCACATGCTGCAGGAAGGTGTCTGGCATGCACCTTAATGCAGAAGAGCCACTGAAACACTGAAACCCCCTTTCAGTGTTTCAGTGGCTCTTCTGCATTAAGGTGCATGCCCTCCGCAGGGAAGCCATTAAAGGTATGAATGCAAGCTCAATTGGTAGCTGATGGTGTTGACTCACCTGATATCTGGCTATTTGGCAGTATGTGTGATGAGCATGTTTGACCGTACAGCAGGCCTATGCTGTTGATTAGGCGAGATAGGCGGCTGCCCAGCGATGAACGTTAGGGTAGGTGTTGGCTGTGTTATTGGTGGGTGGTGGCAGCAGTTAGCAGAAAGGATGCAGCAGCGGGGGGCGTTGTGACAGGCATGGAGTCCTAGATGAACCTGAAAGCATACACCGTGCCATAAGCTACATTATAGTGTCTATGAGATATTGACAGGTATGCAGAGAATTTCCTAGCCTGTTTGGAAAATGTGAATAAGGCGAGGCAGAGCATTGTGGGAATTGCCTGAAACAGCGCAGACTGGCCTGCATGTGTCTGCCACAATGGTAGAGTCACTGGCTGAGATGCCATTGTGCCCATCTGCCATGTGCATTGCATGGGTGGCCACTCTATGTCATGCTGAGAGAGCACTCTCACTATGACCAAAAAGTGACCATGGCATGGCTATGTATCCACATAGAGCTTATATAATGCCTGGCTCCAGTAATGTAGGTGCATTTTCTGTCTGGAGATGACAAGCATTGAACAACAGCTGCGTGTCAACGCTGAGTATCTCAAAGCAGAGTGCTTGTGGTCGCACTATGCACATGCTGACCAGCCACTGTTGGTTTATGCTTGGTTGACACAGTCCAGAGAAGGGTAGCAGCAGCTGTTTTACTGCCTGTGCTGTTGTTAGTTCTCAATAGTTGGGGCAGCAGTCATTCATGGCCTACTCTGTGGGATCCTGGTAGGACAGTAGCTCCACACCAGCCTATATGCTCCCACTGCAGTGGCTGTCCATGGCAGAAACATATTGACACTGGCCACTAACCTGCACTGTTCTCAGATGTTTAGTGTGAAACATGGGCAAAACACAGGGCCAAACTGTCATTGTCACCTATAGCATGCAGGAAACAAGGAGAAAAGCATTAACACATTGGAGACAATACATGACACACATGAGCAGCAATGCAAATCTACAGCAGAAAACATCCTAACAGTGCAGGTTAAGTGGACCAGGTGCTGGCACTCCTCCTCAGCCTCGGGGTGACATTTGAAACTGCTCTGCAGCATGGCTTGCTGTTGTTATGTGCATGTAGCACACACAGTCAGTGTATCTTATTGAGCTGATATGCTGTGTGGAGTTGTAGCCTATTGGTTGGTACAATATCTCCATGGTCAAAAGTCTGGGGTTTGATTCCCACTGGTTTGTTTTGTGCCTGGGTGTGCTTGCCCACCTCGCACAGTCCTGGCCCTGCTGTGACCTGCAGACAACCATTCTTCTACATTTCTGTGCATTATAGCCACATATTGGGTACCCCAACATGGCATTCCCCACCATTGACATCTATGAGCATGGCTTTTGTAGTTCTGCCACAGCACATTGGAGTGGGTTAGTGACGTATACACCGCAGATGGCTGGGTCAACTGGTATGGATGCATTTTCTGTTTGGCCATCATTGTGACCTCCCAGCTTTACGTAAAGAGGATATATCTTGTACATTCAGGCACCTAACACTAGTTGCATAGCCATCCCCTGCACTGTTCTGCCATCATTAATTGCCCCACATGTGGCAAATGGGTTCAACTTGTCACTTTCTATCATGCCACTCTGTCGGCTGTGTTGTCTTGCAGTTACACAGGCTGAGGCACTAGTCCCACCCACACAAATGGTGTTTCATGTAGCCATGGCACTGCTACCTTTGGTTCACACACACCAAATGCTTTTGGCCTGTATGATCCCATACATCCACCCACCACACACAATGCAAATTCTCTGCTTGGATGATCCATGGCACAGCTCTGCATCCACCATTTGACCATCAGGGAGATTCATGGTGGGGCAGTTTACTGGTAATAAGCTGCCCCACCATGGCCCTCAGCGGTCATTTGCAGCAGTTAGCCATATCATGCACACTTCTCTTGTGACTGCTCCACATGCGCACTTATGGAAATCCTCCCTTTGTTGCCCACATCAGGCACATGCTGCCTCCACCCAGACACTGTCCTGGCATATGGCATGCCACACACTGACAGTACATCTGGATACTTGTCCATACCTCACAGACACTATAATGTTACTTACAGCATGGTGTATGCTTTCAGGTGCATCTAGGACTGCATGTCTGTCACAGCGACCCCACCGCTGCTGCATCCCCTCCGCTGACTCCCCTGCCACTACCACCCACCCATGACACAGCCAACACCCACACTGAACATCATCACTAGGCAGCTGTCTATCTTGCCTAGTCAACAGAAAAGGTCTCCTGTACAGTCAAACATGCTCATCACACATACTGCCACATAGCCAGGCATCAGATGAGTCAACTCCATGAGCTACCAATTGTGCTTGCATCCATACCTTCTCCAATGGCTTTCCTGCCCCCCTTTCAATGTTGCAGTGGCTTTTCTGCATTAAGGTGCATGCCAGACACCTTCCCACATCATGTGCTATTACCACACGGTAAGTGTCCACTACCACCCCTTAATGTCTTATTACCACCCGATAAGTGTCCACTACCACCCCTTAACAGCATGTGCTACTACCGCCTGCTAAGTGTCCACTAGCACCCCTTAACATCGGAATGCCTCTAACATTCCAGAACACTTACCACATGGTAACCCCATATTGCTGCCACTAACGCATGGAAAAGACTGCTCCTTTACTGTGGTTTAGTAAACATACCCCCTAGTCCTTTGTGGAACACAGGATTTGATGAAATACTTAAGTGTGTGGAACACATGGCACTAGTACGCAAAGTAAATCTACTGTGTCAGCATTTAATTTTCAAAAGGGAGACTAATAAAATGAGGAAAGGGATTAGAAAAAAACTAAAAGGTACAGCCACATAGGTCAAGAGCTTGCATCAGGCATGGTTGTTGTTTGAAAATACAGTCTTGGAAGCCCAGAACAGATGTATCCCACATACAGTATTAAGAAAAGCAGAAGGAAGGCATAGTGCAAAGGTCAGTCAGCATGATGCAAAGGTGAAGTGATAGAAGCCATTTAGAGCCAAAATAATATCTTTCAATAAATGGAAAAAGAAACTAGATGAAGAAAATAGGAAACACTGTACACCCTGATAAGTTAAATTGATAAGGAAGGCAAAAAGAGAATTTGAAAAGAAGCTTGCCATTGAGGCAAAAGCTAGCAGATACATTCAAAGCAAGAAGCCAGGGAAGGAATCAGTTGGACCTTTAGATGATTAAAGGTTAAAAGAGGCACAGAGGGAGGACAAGACCATAGCTGAGAGACTAAATTAATTCATTGCTTCAGTCTTTACAGAGGAAGATTTGAGGAAGCTATCCATGTTAGAAAAAGTATTTAAAAGTGATAAGTCAGAAGAGCTGAATTAAATTTCAGTGAACATGGAAGATATTGTAGACCAATTTGATAAACGAGTTGAAAATCAACTGGATTGAATGTTATAACCCAAGAGTGCTGAGAGAACTGAAAGATGAAATTGCAGAGCTACTATTAGTAATTTTGAAACTGTTATTAAAATTTTCTATGGTACCAGAAGATTGGAAGGTGGCCAACGTAATGCCTATTTTTAAAAAGGGCTCTGGGAAACTACAGACTGGTGATTCTAATGTCAGTGCCCGGCAAACTGATGGAAACATTAAGAACACAGCTATTGAACATATGGACAAACATGATTTAATGGGACAAAGTCAACATGGATTTAGCCAAGGGAAAACTTGCCTCCATTTATTTGAAAACCCTACTACTTACAAAAACCCCAAGTAACCCTCACAGCAATTATGACCCTCATTCTAGAAAGTGGGTTGCCTAAATGCTATTCCCCCACTGGCTCTTCCTATACATCCTGTGCTTCAGGATGGGGAGAGCCGGCGGGAGGCGGAGTGTGGGCAGGACACCCGGCAGCACGTACAGGGCTGATTCAGGTCATGGTCCTGTATGTGCTGCCGGGCCTACTGGGCCTCAGAAGTGGTATAAGCGATTTTTTAGGGGGAATTGGTGTAGGGGAGCCACCATGGGGCTGAGGCCAGGTGTGGGGGAGTCCCCGCAGCCCGATCCAGGTAGCAGGAGGCCAGCTGTGGGTTGGACAGTGGGGGCCAGAGCTGCAACAGTCTGGGAAACCTGTGGGTAGGATGTCCCTCAGGCAGGAGAGGCATGCTGGGTCGTCCTTGGGCCCGATTCTGGCTCCCATGGGAACATTTTGTTCCCGCAGACCAGAATCGGGTCCTAATGGCCCCATCTTCAGCAGGACGTCCGAACGTCCCCCTCCCAGAATGGGGCTCCACATAAACAAAACAAGAGTTAAAGTGTTACCAAAACCATATTTAACAATGTAAACTCAGGAGGCATGAATAAATGTAGATAAAAGTGAGCCAGTCAATGTGGCGTATTTAGACTTTCAGAAAGCACTTAACAAAGTCCCAAAACAGAGACTCCTGAGGAAATTAAAAAGTCATGGCATAGGAGGCAATTTATTGTGGATTGGAAACTGATTGAGAAATAGAAAACAGAAAGTAGGGCTTTTCTTGAGGGAGTTTGTGGTGGTATGGAGTACAGGCACCTTTTTTATCGACTGCTAAAATTCACCCCTAATCTTCATGTACAGTATTAATGAAAGAACCCTGCATATGAGTACCAACACCTTTTTTGCTAGGAAAAATGCACTGACCGAAAGTATATTTTATTTTTATTTAAAAGGATTTCTATACCGCCTTCTCCTTCTATCAAGTATAATATAGATAAATGATCAATGTTCTTAATGGGGGAAGGTGAATAGTGTAGTATCCCAGGGATCTGTACTGGAGCCGGTACTTTTTAACATCTTTATAAATGATCTTGAATTAGAAACAAGTGAGGTGATTAACAAATTATTCAAAGTTGTTAAATCACATGCAGCTTGTGAGAAATTGCGGGAGGACTTTGTGAGCTGGTAGACTGGGCATCCAAATAGTAGATGAAATGTGATGTGGACATGTACAAAGTGATGCATGTAGGGAAGAATAACCCTAACTATAGATGCATAATGTTAGGTTCTACATTAGAAATCACCATCTAAGAAAAGGATCTGGGTGTAATCATAGACAATACATTGAAATCTTCTGTTCAGTGTGCATCGATGGCCAAAAAAGCAAACAGAATGTTAGGAATTATTAGGAAAGGAATAGAAAATAAAACAAAGGATATAATGGGGGTCATTTTAGAAGCCCTATTCATGCTTTGGACATCTGAAAATGGGCATAGAGATGTCTAAAGCACAGAGACTGTCTCCAGAGCCATTTTAGAAACTAGCTTTGGAGATATCCCCAACGTGGAGACGTGCAAATCTGAATGGGTGAATGGAGGAGTCATGGCTGCAGTGTTCCAGCAAACCTGGACATGGTTAAGGCATTCCCAGAGACCAGGATGTTTCCACCCAATCACAGTAACATCATGGATGTCCTGCTTCAGGTCTAACTTTAGACCTGATCCGAGGCACACATAGTGATGAACAAGCATCTGAAAAGTACTCTTTTTAGCTGAAAAATATCCAGAAGATAGCACTCTATCATCCCCAATACTCAGTACAATTTCAACTCTAGCAGCAGCACAATTTGCCCTGCCCTGGTCCTAACACACTACTCTAACCATTATGCTACTCTAGATGTCTGGGTTCTGAAATACAGTTCTGGCAATGTCTAAGTCAGGGGTGGGCAAACCTGGTCCTGGAGGGCCGCAGACCAGTCAGGTTTTCAGGATATCTCTAATGAATATGCATGAGATATATATGCATTAGAGATATCCTGCCAACCTGACTGGTTTGTGGCCCTCCAGGGCTGGATCTGGAGACCCCTGCCTTACACCTCTGTCATTTAAGATTGTGAGTGGACAAGGTGCAGATGTCCATGACATCAAAAAGGTTAGATAGAATTTGTCACAGTCCTCCTCACTTCTCACCACCACCAAAATATTGTCTATTAGACAACTTTTTGGTGGTGGTGAGAATCGAGGAGGAATGTGACACATTCTATATACCCTTTCGATGTCTAGGACATCTGTACCTTGCCCACTCACAATCTTAAATGACAGAGGTGTAAGGCAGGGGTCTCCAAATCCAGCCCTGGAGGGCCACAAACCAGTCAGGTTGGCAGGATATCTCTAATGCATATATATCTCATGCATGTTCATTAGGGATATCCTGAAAACCTGACTGGACTGCGGCCCTCCAGGACCGGAGGTGCCCACCCCTGGTCTAAGTAGATGCCCCTGAAGACGTCCCTCTCGAGTATGTCCATGTTTGCGAAATCACATCTGCACCAGGACATTCC
Source organism: Ichthyophis bannanicus (assembly GCA_033557465.1). NCBI lineage: Eukaryota > Metazoa > Chordata > Amphibia > Gymnophiona > Ichthyophiidae > Ichthyophis > Ichthyophis bannanicus. Next base: position 846,340,958 of record CM066034.1, read on the forward strand.
AGCATTTGTTTTTGGATGTTCTGGATTAGATTGCACTTGGATAGATATTTTAAAATTCTCCCCAATAATGCCCCTGTATTGCTCCATGGTGTGACCATACCTTGAGTATTGTGAGCAATTCTGATCTCTGCATCTCAAAAAAGATATAGCAGCATTTGAAAAGATACAAAGAAGGGTGACCAAATGATAAAGGGGATGGAACAACCCTCCTATGGGGAAAGGCTAAAGAAGTTAGGGCTCTTCAGTTTGGAGAAGAGGTCAATAAAGTACTGAGTAGAGTGGAATGGGTAGAGACAAATCAGTTAGTTACTCTTTCAAAAAATACAAAGACTGGAGGATATGTATGAAGCTACAAAGCAGTATATTTAAAACAGAAAAGAAACATATTTTTTTCTCTCAACATATAATTAAGTTTTGGAACTCAATGCTGGAGGATGTGGTAAAAGCAGGTAGCATAGCTAGCTTTAAAAAAAAGTTTAGACAAACTCCTGGAGGAAAAGTCCATAAACCGTTATTAAGATAGAATGAGATAAAACCTCTACTTATCCCTAAGGATATGTAGAATAGAACTGGATACTTTTGGACTATGTCAGGTACTTGTGACCTGGATTGGCCACTGTTGGAAAGAGGACACTGGGCTTGCTAGACAACCAGTATGGCAGTTCTTATGTTCTTATGTAACCTGCATGGTGCAGTGGGAACAACCCTAAAATAAGGCATATAGGAGGGTAACATGCACAGGCATAAACAACCTTAAACAAAGTCACGGAGGGTAACCTACTTGGAACAGTGGGTACAACCCTGAAGAAAGGCATGAGGAGGGTAACATACACAGAATGCTGAATACAACTCTCACCACCTCACTGGGCAGACTAAGGGGGATGTTTACTAAACACCGTTGCTGTGCGGGTTCCCGTTAGTGTGCGGGTGCCATATAAGGAGTGGGCGGGTCAGGCAGAAAAAAGAAAAAAACCGGACCGTACTTGTGCGCGTCGCGCTAATGTGCGGGGCCCACATTAGCGCGTGGGAAGGCTAAGTGGGGCGCTGCTGCATAACCAAACAACAGAGCCGTAGTACAACGGTGAAGACACTGACCAATGGTGCAAGGGCCAGGGGTTCAAACCTCCATTGCACTCAACAAAAAAGACCAACTTTTATGGGCAAAAGTGGTGTAGGAGGCATATTGATTATGGGCGGCAGAAGGCAGCGCACTCTTTTGTTATACGGCATGGGCGGCGCACTGTTCATTGTGGGCGGCAGATGGCGGCGCGCTGTTAATTTTGTGCACCACAAGACGGCGCGCTGCTGCTCAAACACAGGAACAGAGCTACAGCACAATGGTTAAGACACTGACCAATGGTGCAGGGGTCATGGGTTCAACCCCTCACAGTGCCCAGTGAACAAGGCTGGCTGGGGTAGTATGTATTATGGTGAGGAGTGCTGTAGGAGGCCTTCAAAGTTCATTTTATTTCCCACTACTAGTAAACCCGCTCTCACACCGTGTTAACATAAGGAGGCCCATAAGGCACATGTTACAGTGCACTGTCTGCCAAGGCACCCTAGAATGTCCCCTATAGGGCACCATGTATGTTGCGACACAGGATAATGTATAGTGCACCCAATATGGATGTCACCCATAAGGTGGCCTATAGGGCGCCCTATAGAGCACCCTCAGAGGCACCTTATGGGTACAGTATGCCAAGGGTGTGTCTGCTGTCATAAAAATATGTACAGTAATAAAGGATATGGCTCTGGACAACCCTATCACAGAACCCCACTGTGGGCTTGAACCCATGACCTCTGGCTGCAAAGGCAGTGACGTAACCATTGGGCTACAGCACTATAGCTGTAAGCAAGCCCCTGGCTGGCTGCAGAGAGCCTGCACGTCACCTCACAGACAGTCTGCTGTTGTAGACAGGATAGGGTTAGGCCACCCGTACCCATGATGCACTGCACATGCAAATCAGCTGTCCACATATGCACACAAGATGGGGGAATGCACCCCAAAAGCTACCCGGCCTGGTAGGGGGAATTGGCTGTGTGCACCCACACAGCACCTCGGCCTGGTAGGGGGTCCTGAGCGGGTGGACTACCGGCAAAGAGTAGCTACACACCGTCACATTGTGCGGGTACTGTGCTCACCCTGAGGGTGTGATGTGGAGCCCAGGACCAGGTCCACAACATCAGCCATGGCTGAATGAGGCCATGCCAGAGCTCCACAACAGTAATAACCTGTGAGATAGGAAGGTGCTGCAGAAACATCATGGATATCTCTGTCTGTCTCAGTTAGTGGAAACCCCCATGGACCCCTAGGTGGTCAAATTACCTACCTACCCTCCTCCCCCCCCCTACCCCCGAGGGTGGCAAACAGAGTCTCCCATCAACAGATCCCCATCCTAGCCCCCCCCCCCGATGGCATTAGAGTGGACCATCAACCCCTATCCTGCTGGGGGACAGGCACCCTACAGGGCAGTCCAAGCACCCCCACACACATCCACAACACAATACCAGACAGACAGTAGGCCTGGATATGCAAAGATGCACCCCAGCACTATCTGATATCCCCCTGCAGCAAGCCATCAGCCGCTGCACCCTGCAAGGCGCTCCATCAAGACACATACCAGCTGTGCAGAGTCTGCTGGATAGTCCTGATGGAAATGCATGCACCCAAAACTGGGGTGGCAGCACACCCAAGCAGATAAGTCAGTGAAGAGGCCCCAACAGACACCCATATATATCACAGGGGAGAAATGCTATACAGCACTATGGGGGTGCCTAGCCATGCTGTCATCACTGCACGCTCAGGGTGAGAATGATCCCCCAGCAGCACATACAGAGGTCACCCTGTCTGTGTAGGTGGTGGCTGGGCATTACAATGTCCCAGCCAGTGCCCTATGCCCTGCGCAGATGCATCCTGGCCAGCCCACCCTGTCTGAGCTATACCCATGGTACCTTGCTGCTCATTATGCACATTGTCAGGCCAATACTGGCAACAGCGCTGGCAGTGGGGGCTGTGGAAGGTGTTTGTAGCCAACACACACTGTATAGACAGACACACACCCCCACACCTATGCCAGCATTGTGCTACTATTGAGGGGGTCATTAGACGTGCCCACCACTCCGGTCCTGGGCATGGTACGGGCATGGATATGGTACGCATTACTGCTGGGGGTCACTCCACAGGGTGGTAAACACCGTCAGATGCCAGGCCTGGGGCACGCACCGCAGACACCAAACATGTTGGTCTGATGGGGGTCAATTAGCAGTATGTGCGTAACGTGGGGATATCTATCTGCCAGTGCTCCGAGCAAACGTTACAGAGCTGTGTACCATAGACCCCAGGTGTAGGGTGACATTGCTAAGGTATGCAAGTGCTAGCTTTGGGGGATGCAGGCAGGGCCCACTGTCCTGCCTCTCCAGGAGGCATTGGCCAATGGGGCCTGTGGGTGTGGGTGTGGCCGCCCCTGTTGGCTGCTGCTTTACGGCAGAGGTTCCCAACTCCAGTCCAGGTGTGCAACACACTGTTCGGGTTTTCCTGCTGTCCCTCATGAATATGCATGAGTTACATCTACATGCCATGGGGGTGGTGCATAGCTATACGGCACAGGCATTTGTATGAGTGGCAACATGGAACCTGAATGGTGTGTGGCCCACCAGGACTGCATTTGGGGGACTCTACTCTAGGTACTGCCCCTGTTCATGGTGTCTGTGCTCAGTGTGGTAAAAGATAGGCGTATTACCATTGCATATGTCCTTGGCACGAAAGGTGTGTCCTTACTATCAGTGTTTAGTTGTGGGAAAAATAAGTGGGCAGGATTGGCAGTGGCCCCAGCTGGGCCTTGAACCTGTGACCTTCTGTTCTTGCACACACTGTCTGTGTGCACTGCACCACCGTGTAGCCACAGATTGACTAGATTCCCTGGACAGGCCATGACTGTGCATCCGGCAGGGCCTGTCTGTTGCAGGGGACGGTGCCAGCCTGCACATGGCTAGGCCACTGTCCTCTGGGGCCAGCTGCCACTGCCCCCTGCACCACATGTACTCGTCCGCCAACATGCTGGCATGTCCTTCTCACTGACAAAACAGATGACCTGATTGCGTTGTGGCACTACGGGACTGCATTTGGGGGACCTGGCTGTGGGTAATGCCCATTGTTGTGGTGTGTGTGCGGTGTTGGGTAAAATATGGGTGATTTCCCCATGCTTCTGTTCCCTGCAATACAGGGGTGTCTGTGCTATCTTTGTTTGGTGGTGGGTAAAATATAGGGACTGGGCTGGCAAGTGCCCCAGCTGGGATTTGAGCCTCTGGTCCTAGAGGTACTGGCTCTGTCCGCTGCACCACACTGTGGCCCCAGAGACAGTGCAGTCCCTGGAGATAGTAAACCTGGCAGGGTGGAGTCGCAAATCCTGCTCTGCACATTTTTACTGTGGGCTCCTTCACCCTGTCTGGTGACAAACGTGCAAATAAAACCCGGGAATGACCACGAAACAAAGGGGGATAACATATACCCAAGCTGGGCAACAGTGCTATTGATGGGCAACCATAGGAAACACTCCCAGGAAGGCTCCAATAAACACCTTTCCACAATTCATTTCTTATTTAGGAGCTCTCCTGGGTGTGTGTTTTAGTTTTGCCCATTACTATAACTGTTACCCAGCTAATTTACTATTTTTACTAATTTTGTTGTGGTCATTTTCTATTTTTAATTGCAGTTTTGAGCTGTGCACATGTATCACACTGCTGACGTTTTGCAGGTTTCCCCGGTTTTGCTGTACATTGCCGACGGAAATGGTTTCTCTTCCCTTTAAATGCCCTCTACCGCGAGTGTTTCACTCGCGCTATTTTTTACTTGTAAATTCGGCCCCGCAACTGTGCGAGGGGCCTCTCCCCTCCCCTTCCCCGCCCATTCTGCCCGTCTCTCCGCCCCTCCGGGGCCTTCCTCCGCCCTCCGTTAGCCTTTCCACGCCTCTATCGGACATTTGCGGGCCCGTACTTGTGCGGCGCCCGTTAGTGTGCCGCGCACGGGTGCGTGGCTTCCTCGCACCTGTGCGGGGCGCTTAAGCGCTCTTAAGTGCGCTTTTAACGTGCTATTGTGCGGCACCGCAAATGTGCGGTTTTTAGTAAACATCCCCCTATATGTACCATACTGGTCTTTATCTGCTGTCATTTACTATTCATCCCCCTGCCGGCCCCGGCATATCTTATCCATATGAACAGCAAGTTTGTATTGGGAGGCCTAGACAGTTGTAGGAGGGACATTCCAGAGGGGGAGTGATGGTTGGGCATGAGCGGGATTGACTCCGGATGTACAGGGTCGATTCAGAGGTCAGCCCTGTATGTCTGGGGCCTCAAATCTAGATGGGGGACTTATTTCACATTCAAGATGGAATAAGTCCCCCTGGATGGAGGGGTATCACAGCACTGGACTTGGGGACGCAGGTGAGGGGGTGCAGGCGGTTCCCTGCAGCCTGACCCAGGTCTTGGAAGGCCAGATCTGGGGTTGGGCTGCAGGGAAAAAGAGCTTGGTCAGTGGCTGAGGTAGCTGGGTATGTGACTGGACATGCAGACTGATCAGAATCGGGGCCTAGCCTTCACATCCAGACTGTAGACCCGATTCTGATCCTGTGGGCATGTGTAGTTCCTGCGGGATCAGAATCGGGTCTACCTCTATACGCCCCGCTTATGATCAGCCGTACAGGGGCTACATGGCTTGAATGGAATAGGCTTCCATGTTTATTATGTAACCTCATGTCCACTGTTGATATTTTTAAAATCGTATGTCTTGATATAAAATTATTTAAAGACCCTTCAAATTGCACTTTTCAGTTGTTTAGAGGTAAGAGAAATTTACTATTTGAGAAAACTGTTGATTATTTCATTAGAACTGTGTGCAATTTCAGATTTCTGATATCAGTATCCTATCCTAAAAAAATGAATCATTGCATCACTGCTGTAAAGCTCTTGCATCATGCTAAGAGATCTAATCATGTTATACCCCTCACAATCAAGCACCAGTGACTCTTAGGCGTATGTTTACTAAACGGCGCTAAGGTTGCAGCTGCGACGTTATCGCGCAATAAGTGACATTATCGTGCAATAATGATGCATTACCATGGGGGAACATCACGTATCATGCGATAATGTGGCCGGTGTTGTTAAGGTGCACAGAGGGTGGAGTAAGGCTCCCCAGAGGGTGGAGATAGGCTCCCCAGGGGCGGAGAGAAGGGGTCAATGGGCGGAGAGTGGGCGGGGAGAAGCTCCATGCACACTAATGCCGTGAAATGAAGGTCTGAAAATTGGCGCCAGTGAAAACCTCGCACTAGAGGCACATTTGCAGGAGAGAGAAACTATTTCAGTCAGCAATGTACAGCAAAGTCAGGGAAACCAAGAAAATTGATAGTAGTGATACATGTGCATCAGCAGCAGCATAGTGGCCAAGTATGAGAGGGCACGACGGTGAGGCTGCAAATGGGGCACAGGGGGCTGAAAGCGGGACATGCAGTGGGGCATCTGGGGCACAGGGTAAACCAGGCAGATGCCTAGGTGGCACATAGGAACACAGAAACAGAAAAACAGTAAGCCAGCAACTGACAAGGGGCAAACATGCCCAAGAGTGTATGACCCACAGTGTCCCAGAGTACGTCACCCAGCAGGTACCCCAAAGGGCACATAACATTGACAGGTGGTGCCGGGGGGAAGCATGGATGTCAATGTAGGCACCCCAACCCCAGATCCCACACTATAGGCAGCCACCTACTGGCACACTGGATGGCCTGGGACTGCGCACCACCAGCACCACAGGCATAAGGGCATGTCAGCATGGTGGTGGAGGGGTACTGGTGGTGGAGGGGGCAGTGGCATCTGCCCACAGCACACCAAGGCCAAGCCCTGTTCAGGTAGGTAGCATGCAGTGCAACAGACAAGGGCTGTCTGATGAACAGTAATGCTATCCCCATCGAATAGCCTCCCTCTGTGACAACAGTTTGGTGCAGTACACACAGCCAGTATATTCAGAGGCAGAAGGTCACAGGTTCAAGTCCCAGCTGTGGCTCCTGCAGACCATGTCCCCTCATTTTACCCTTTATTGCAGATAAAAGTAATACGCCATAAACACCTATATTGTACCCTACAGAGCACATACACCATAAACATGTGCAATCCCTAGAGCAGAGTTTCCCAACTCCAGTCCTGGAGGGCCAAACACCATTCAGGTTGTCAGGATGTCCCTAATAAATATGCATGAGATGCATTTACATGCACCACCCCCATTCTATGCAAATGTATCCATATTCATTAGGGACAGCATGAAAACCTGAACCGTGTTTGGCCCACCAGGAACAGAGTTGGGAACCTCTGCCCTAGAGCAGTGGCCAACAGGGGCACAAACACCCACACCCACAGGCCCCACTATGCAGCTGCTCATGGAGAGTCAGGCTGTTGGGCCCTGCACACAGCAGCATCTACCAATACTAGCACATGCATGCCTTAGCAATGCCGTCTTAAAAGTGGAAACACATTCCACATATATCAAAAGGTTGCTATGAATAATGTCAGATAGCAAATCCTAAGTTACACACAATTTGTTGACAGAGATTCATGATAGCAACCTTTCTGATATCTGTGGAGTGTGTTTCAGGTTTTGTTTCTGACAATGTTTAGTTCTCCTGGGAAGTGACCCTAACAGTATTGAGTACCATAGCAATGCCTGCACTGTGCCCAGGACTAGTATGGCAGCCAGGGCTGCCAACCACCTCCATATTTGCACAATGCTGATAGTGTGCATATGTCTATACAGTGTTATGTGACTGCCTACACTTATTGAGCCCACAATGCTTGCACTGTTTCCAGTGTTAGCCTGCCAATGTGCATAATGAGGAGCAAGGTACTGTGGATATGGCCCGGACAGGGTGGCCTGAGTAGGTAGCATCTGCACAGGGTATAGGGCAATGGCTGTGACACTCTAGTGCCCGGCCACCACCTGCATGGACAGGGTGGCCACAGCATGTCATGCTGGGAGGTCACTCTCACCCTGACTGAGCAGTGACCACAGCATGGCTAGGTTACCCCTTAGTGCTGTGTAGTATTTTTCTCATGTGATATCTGTGGGTTCCTTTTTCTAGGGCCTAATCACTGACATACCTTCTTGGTGTGTGTGCTCACATCCCATTTTTGGCTGTGCAAGGTTTCTCCAGGAATATGCACTATGTACTAGCTAGCGTACTGTCTGCAGTTAGCATGTGTATGGCTGGAACACCTTACAGGGTGCAGCAGGTGGAGACTGTTTGTGCCCTCTGCTGGTGACTGTCAGATAGGGATGGGGTGGGGCAGCTGAGCTTTTCCAGACCTACTGCCCTATGTGATGCATACAGATCTGCATTGACCTCCCTGTAGGGTGCCCATTCCCCTCTACTACCACCATTGCAGAGATGTAGACTGTGGATCCAGGAGATCCTGTCCCCCACCCTGACCCACAGGGGCAGGTTGGGTGGTGCTACATAATCCGCTTTGGGTCCGAACACCACCCTTCACTTATAAAATGTGACCATGGCACCCACACAGGATATGCACTATTCTGGGTGCATCACAGACCACAAGGCCTAGACATGACTGGGAAATACAGATGGACACGGGTGTATCCTAGGTGCATCTGCAGGGACTATCCATCACACACTGGCACTGATGGGCACCTGCAGCATAGCCTATCTCAGCCATGCCACGTGCTGCTCCCCTGGTGCTGGGCCCCCCCACTTCACCCTCAGGAACCGCACGATGTCATGGTCTGTAGCTACTCTGTGCCAGTAACACACACGGTCAGTTCCCCCTACCAGGCCGGGGTGCTATAGAGGCGCATACCCCATCTGGTGATCAGATGTAGGCTGCTGATCTGCATGTGCAGTGCATCATGGGTACGGGTGGGTTTACCCTATCCTGGTAACCACGGCAGACAGTTTGTGTGGTGACTTGCAGTCTTTCTGTAGCCAGCCAGCGGTGTGTTAGATGCTATAGAGATGTAGCCTACTGGTTATGTCAATGACTATAAAGGCAGAGGTCATGGGTTTGATCCCACAGTGGTGTTATTTAAGAATGCTGTCTGAGGCTTTTCCTTTTCATTTCAATCAGTGCTGCAGCAGAAACACCCTCACAGTGCTGTAGCCTAAGGTGCCTCATAGGCGCCCTATAAGGCGTCCTGTAAAGCACCCTATAAGGCACCCTATACAGCGCCCTATAGGGCACATTATAGGTTGTCTTGGCAGACAGGGCACTTTATATTGTGACCTATGTGGCACCTGATAGGGCGCCTTAGGTTACGGCACTGTGAGCGTGTTTTTGCTGGCAGCACTGATTTAAATTAAAAGAAAATGCTTCAGACAGCCTTTTTAGATTACACCACTGCAGGATCGAATCCATGACCTCTGCCTTCACTGTCATTGCAGTAACCAGTGGGCTACATCTTTATAGCTTCTAGCATTGCGCTGGCATGTACTTAGGATTAACGCGCGTTAACGTGCCATGGCGCACACTATTGCACGATACAGATTCTTGCTACCTTAGGACCGGAACGCCCACTCCTTATATGGAATTCTTTACATTATCGCTGCAACTAGCGCTGGTAACATTAAGACGGTTTAGTAAACATACCCCTTAATCACTTATAGGATCAAGTTTAATCTCTTGGTATTAGTTTGGAAGGTCAACCAGATTGGATGTCCACTTCCTTTCAATAATACTCCTATTCCATCTGCTGCAACACACACTCTGTGTTCATTCCACTTCTTGCCAGGACATGACTAGAATGCACACAAAGGTCAGTGTTCTACATTTTGGCTCCTCTACTATGGAACTCCATACCACACTATCTCCATTTGGAAAAATCCTTTCCAAGGTTTAAGATGGGCTGAAGGTATATTTTTCACCATATTTGACCTTGAATGTCCCCAAGGTTATGTAGCAGTTGGCTCCTGGCAGATTTTATCTCCTCTTCTGATCGCTTTCTTTTTGTTTATTATTGTTTAATATCCCTTTGATACCCCTATTAAAGTGCTATATCATATATGGTATAAACATAATCATAAACAATGCTTACTCTATATTATTTATTTATTTATTTACATTCTGCATCAGTACGGTATTATTTATTTATATTCTGCATCAGTACGGTTTACATTGAACAAACTGAAAATTACATTGAACAGGGCATTATAACTTGGAGATAACTATTTTACAGGGAACATGGGCTATGGAGGGTTAAGTGGCTTGCCCAAGACCACAAGGAGCACCTGTGGGACTAGAAACCCCAGTCCTTGCAGCCCAAGGTTGCTGTCTTTTAGTGGGATTTGAACCACCGACTTTCTGACCTGAAGCACCTTGCCCCAACCACTAGGCTACTAAACTTTTTTATCAGAACTATGAAGTTGATCGGTATGATAGCTTTTTTTTTCAAAACAATACATTATTGTGAGCCTGACGCTTTTCTTTGTGTGATCAAATATTCTTACTTTACCTTAGGGTGGGTTTTGTAATTGTGGGAGTAAAAATTCTGCAATTACTTCCAGCCCGCCCATACCTGTACTATCTGCTGCTGCATGTGATATGGTGTCAATGCTGCCTCATATCTCCAAAAACAAAAAACAAAAGTGGCAAATGCCACTGAGAGCTTTCAACTGTCTTCCCGATCCCAGCTAGTAAACAGCTGTCAATCCTACTAAACTGATCTCTCTCCATTATAAGCTCCCCCATCCGATCCCCATCCTCGTGACACCCCACATCCAGTCCCCCTCCACATTACAAGTTTTGATTATTTGAAGAACTCTGCAACCCCCCTGATCACACCCCCTCCTCAGTAGAAGCCCTAATCCTCCTCTGACACCCCCACGCCCCCCACCAGGCCCTTACCTGCAGGCAACCCTGATGTCTAGTGGATGGGGAAGGAAGGATCGTCCTTTACTCCTGACTCATTGTTGCCTGATTCAGAATAGAAGATCTGACCCCTAGCAGTAACCTCACGATACTACCACTGATACTATCAGTAGTACCATGAGATTACCGTTAGAGGTCAGATCCGCCATTTTGCACCCAGGATGCAACAATGCAGAAGCAAAGGGAGATCTCTCCTGCCCTGTTCGCTAGACACCAGGGATGCCTGTGGGTAAGTGCCTGGAGGGGATGGGATTAGTGGGAAGGTTATGGCTTTTACTGAGGAGGGAATGTGACTGGGGATGGGGATGGGGTGCAGACATGTTATCGGCAGTCTTGACAGCTAGCATGTGGTAACATTCTGCACACTAGTTCTTACCAGCTGCCATGCTCACTTTCTATCTACAGTATAAGCTGTCCAGTTCCCATCCCATAACATAGCATGCAGCTAGAATGTGAATTAGGGGCCCTGCCATGCCAGCACAGTAGCAGTTATCATGGGCATGTGCTAATAGCTGCACATGCTAACTGCTTAGAACTGTAGTAAAAGGACCCCATAGTAGCTACAGATCATATCTTTACTGAGGATTTACAGGCACTTGAGAATGTATTATGACTTAATAATTTTCACCACTTGTCAGTGACTTCACAATTTAGTGAAAAAAATTATGACTAAGTGCTTATACTTTATTTATGCTTAATGCAATCTGACTTACTTAATAAACCATGTCTCATCTGTCTTCAGCATTGCAGATCAATGATAAAGGAAATTACGTCTTCACCAATACAAATCAACAGGAAAAATATTGAGATCTTTGCTAGTTCAGATCAATGCTGCAGAGAATGATTTGCTTCTTAAATCAAATTTACCAGCATGTTTCATAGTACAAATCAAAGAAGCAGGAGACACTACTATTGTTGCTTCAAATAATTTTGGATCTATTTACTTTAAGGGTTATTTTAGAAGCCCTGTTCATGATTTGCATTTGTGAATACAATCACTCACTCGTGAAAATCGCATCGACATCCAGACTGCCATTTTAGAAAGATCCAAGAGTACATATCTTTCCCAATCATGTCCAAGCCAAATGGGAGCACGATCTGGATGGGGAAAAAAGAAACACGTGTATATCTAATGTCATATAGGGATTACACACGGCTGGCAGAAATTCTCTATGTCTGTATTTGCGCCTACTCCTTGGCACATTTAGATTTTTAAAAAGTGCTAGTTTCTACTAATCTTCTATAGGAGGGATTAAGGGGCCCATCCCTCTTAGCCGTCTAATGTTTATATCCTCCTCCTCTTACTACTACTATTAAGCATTTATAAAGCGCTACCAGATGCACGCAGCGCTGTATAGACGTGTAGGAGACAGTCCCTGCTTGTTAAAGCTTACAATCTAGTCAAGACAAAACAAACAAGACACTGAGCAACAGTCTGTTCAGGGCAAAAGAACAAAGCATGGCATTTACAATCTAGAAAAAGGGCAGAAGTCAAGATCTGAAAGCGACAGTGAAGAGGTAGGTTTTCAATCTGGATTTGAAGAGGGCTAGGGGGGGTGCCTGGCGTACAGACACAGGTAGGTTGTTCCAGGCGTAAGGTGCAGCAAGGTGAAAGGTGCAAAGTCTGGAGTTAGCAGTGCAAGTGGAGGGCCTGGATAGAAGTAGTTTGTAAGAAGTGCAAAGTTCACACAAGGGGTTGTAGGGAGAGATGAGAGTTGAAAGGTATTGAGGGGCTGCAGAGTGAATGCATTTATAGGTAAGGAGGAGAAGTCTGAACTGGATGCAGAAACAGATAGGGAGCCAGTGAAGTGACTTGAGGAGAGGAGTAATGAGGGCATGGCGAGGCTGGCGGAAGATTAGTCGAGTGGCAGCGTGTTGAATAGATTGAAGGGGAAAGAGATGGCTCGCAGGGAGTCCAGCAAGGAGCAGGTTGCAGTAATCAAGGCGAGAGGTGATCAAGGAGTGGATGAGCGTTTTAGTAGTGTGTTCAGAAAGGGCGGATTTTGCTAATGTTGTAGAGAAAGAAATGGCAGGTCTTAGCTATGAGCTGGATGTGTGTGGAGAAGGAGAGAGAGGAGTCAAAGATATCCCCCTCCACATGTTATTTCAGTAGAAGTTGAATCATCTATAACTTATGAAGAGTGGTGGGACTTCTAGGTATGCATTTGTGCATTGTGAAATACTAGAACATACACGTGTAAGTTTAAGGGTTCCCTTGATTTTACTCACACATATGTCTGAAAAATAGTTTCTTCTGCTGCACATGGATGAACATCCCCATGTGTACCTGTACTTCCTAGTTTGATTAACACACTCGTCTACAGTGAGGAGTAGGAGATATGTCGCTTTTAGATCAGACTTCCATGTGCCTCCCTCTCCTTTAAAACTGACATAGGTCTTCAGACATTTTCACTTGAACATTGCTTCAACCACATAAGCAGCCTTTCTAAAATGCACTGTCACACATTTCCCCAGTAATGCAAAATGAGGGAAACTTTTGGTGGCTAGTTTACTCTGCTTGCAAAAATGTCCTTTTTTCTATAATTGTGCTCCACATGTTGTGAGAATTGATATCATTTTTAAAGCAAAACCTCCTAGTTGTTTTTTATATATGTGAGTTAATTTGATAGCTGGAATCAAATCTGAAAGTATGGAGAGGGCAATGTTAAAACTTTTAACATGGCCAAAACGATTTTGCTAGAATAAATCAACCATAAATTTATATATTGTTTGACAATGCACACTTTTTAACATATTGGAGGTATATTTTCTATGTGAAAATTATGTTGACTCTTATAAAAGTCTTTGTGGGATATATATACATAAAAATGATGCGTATGGAAAGAGTTCACTCACTCTTATGCAATCTAAACAAGCATTCCTGGAGCTTAGTTTGAGGAGCAAAGGCGATGTTACAATGTACATGTATATTTATACCTCTTTGCAAACCGACAAAATTTTGTGCATGTGGTTTGTAGAGGTCCTGGTTCTACATGCCCATTTTTGAAAGGCACATAGGCGTGTAGTGCCTTTCTGACATAGGCCTAGAATAGGCACTATTTTGGACTCTCCACCTAGGAGTTAACCCTATTAAGAGGTGGTGTGTCCAGGGGTATGCTTTGATCAGAATTGGAATCCAAATAATGCCTGAAGATTGCAGTTTAAAATTTAAGTGGTCTACTTACTAACCTATGTAAAGGTTTTTCACTTAACACGTGTTAACAGGCAGTTAAAGCATGTTAAGCGCAGAAATTGTTGGTATTATTCCTGGGACTCTGGAGAAGTTAGTCATGCAGTTAAGATAGAGCAATGATTGCTACTCTGTGTCCACAGCTGGTAAATACTATGGAATGCAGTTAGTTACACCTCTGGAGGTATAGGTAAGTGCACCACATTATCTGTTGCTTTTGCAGTTAACACAAAGTAATGACTTCCTTGTTAACTGCAAGGCATAGCCTCCATCCATACCGATCCCTTATTTGGAATTTCTCCCTTAGGGGGGTAATTTTATCCATGCCTATTTTGGGTATATAGGCATAGATATTGGAAGAAATGCACTAAGCAGTTTCAAAAGGGAATTAAATAGATTAATCTATAGGCCAGTGATGGCTAACCTTTTTGAGCCCGAGTGCCCAAACTGCCGCACAAAACCAAAGAATTTCCTCAAAGTGCCAGCACGTCAATTTGCATAAATATTTGCATAATGCTAACATACACTAACTTTTAGTAAACATGTCTCTTAATGAGTGTATGGATAAAGACAGACTAAAAGATTTCTACATTACTATAATCCAGTGCCAACCGCCAGGCACATTAGGAACTACTACAAACACTGCCCATTTAGAACCAATAGCAAACCCGCCGTATCCTAACAGCACTACCAGGAGTCACAAAGCACCATACCATACCTATCAAAAGGCAACACTGCAAATATTAAACCAATACATTTCAGAGAACAACAATACATGACCTACTGGGGAAAGAGAACAAGTGGCAATGTCAAAAAGGAATTACATAAACAGAATACCTCAGCTCAGTTACACAGTTGCAATTGCTCCAGCCACTTTCTTCTGGTTTCTTCATGTTTTCTGCTAACTCTCCATCATCTGCTGTCCATTTGTCCTTTCTTCTCTCTTCTAGTTCTTTTTTCCATTCTCTCTCTCTACATCCGCTTTAACATACTAATCTTTCTCCTTTTGCTCTTTCCTCATTCCTATTTCATCCACTCAAATTTTACCCCTCCATCCTCAATCCCCACTTACTCTCCCAATACCCGGCCAATTGTACATTTTTCTTCCCTCACACACAAAATATTTTTCCCCTCTCCATTTCATTCTCCCAGTCCCATCCCCTTCTAATCTCCCCCAACATCAGCTCCCTTTTAGTTCCAGCCCCACCCAGTATCCGCTCCCTTCTAGTCCCCTCATCAGTCCATTTCCAGTCCTAGCTCCCCCATCCATTTCCAGTCCTATCCGAGTCCCTTCATCAGCTCATTTCCAATACCAGCCTCCCATCAGCCCATTTCTAGTCCTTTCCTAGCCCCACCATCAGCCCATGTTAAATCCTAGCTCCCCTCCACTCAGCCCATTTCTAATCCAAGCCCCCCATGAGCCTACCTCCAGTTCTAGCCCCTCCATGAGTCCATTTCAATCCAAGCCCCCACCACAGCCCATTTCCAATCTTAGCTCCCCCAACACCCAATTCTCAGTTCTATCCTAGCCCATCCATCAGCCCAGTTCCTGTCCTAGCTCCCTCCCCTAAGAGCCCATTCCAAGCCCCCCTTCCCATCAGTTATTTGCAGTTCAAGCCCCCTTCCACTCAGCCCATTTCCATTCCAAGTCCCCCTCCCCATTAGCTATTTGCAGTTCAAGCCCCCCACTTCCCCTCAGCCCATTTCCATTCCAAGCCCCGTCCCCATCAGCTATTTGCAGTTCAAGCCCCCCACTTCCCCTCAGCCCATTTCCATTCCAAGCCCCCTCCCCAACAGCTAATTGCAGTTCAAGACCCCCACATCCCCGCCGCCCAGTGCCAGTCCCAGCCCCAACCCCAACAGCTAATTGCAGTTGCAGTTCAAGCCCCCTTCCACTCAGCCCATTTCCAGTCCTAGCAACCCCAACCCATAACCAGTCCTAGCCCCCCATAGCCCACTCCCAGTCCTAATCCCACCAGCCCAATTCCAGTCCTAATCCCCCATCACCCAATTTTCAGTTTAAGCCCCCCCATAGCCCATTACCAGTCCTAACCTCCCCATCAGCCCACTCCCAGTCCTAATCCCCCATCACCCAATTTTCAGTTTAAGCCCCCCCATAGCCCATTACCAGTCCTAACCCCCCATCAACCCACTTCAAGACCAAACCCCAACAGCCCATTTCCAGTCCTAATCCCCCATCACCCAATTTTCAGTTTAAGCCCCCCCATAGCCCATTACCAGTCCTAACCCCCCATCACCCCACTTCCAGTCCTAATCCCACCAGCCCATTTCCAGTCCTAATCCCCCATCACCCAATTTTTAGTTTAAGCCCCCCCAGCGCCCATCACCACTCCTAACCCCCCCGCCCAGCGCCCATCACCACTCCTAACCCCCCCAGCCAGCCCAGTGCCCATCACCTAACCCCCCCCAGCCAGCCCAGTGTCCATCACCACTCCTACCCCCCCCCAGCCCAGTGCCCATCACCACTCCTACCCCCCCCAGCCCAGTGCCCATCACCACTCCTAAATCCCCCCAGCCCAGCCCATCACTACTCCTAACCCCCCCCAGCCCAGCCCAGCCCAGCCCAGCCCATCACCACTCCTACCCCCCCCAGCCCAGCCCATCACGCCTCCTAACCCCCCCAGCCCAGCCCATCACATCACCACTCCTAACCCCCCCCCCAGCCCAGGGAAAATTAAAAAAAAAAGAAAACCTGTCTGTTGCCGCTGTCGGGGCCGCCGCGGCAGAATCGAGCGTGCCGCGGGGCCCCCCTGTACCCGGCAGAGCCTGCCCTCCCCGTAGCAGCTCTCTCTTTGGCAGCTCTCTCTTTGGAGCTGCAGTCAGACGCGCCGGCTTGCAGAGCGCGAGGGAAGAGTTTCTCCCTCGCTGCTCTGTTAAACCCGCGGGGGCTGATGGGAAGTTCCCATCAGCCCCCGCGGGCTTAACAGAGTCGCGAAAAGGAAACTCTTCCCTTCGCGCTCTGCAAGCCGGCGCGTCTGACTGCAGCTCCAAAGAGAGAGCTGCCAAAGAGAGAGCTGCTACGGGGAGGGCAGGCTCTGCCGGGTACAGGGGGGCCCCGCGGCACGCTCGATTTTGCCGCGGCGGCCTCGACAGCGGCAGCAGGCAAGTAAAATTGAAAAAAACCCCCAAAAACCTAATTGTGGACCTTCCCGCGTGCCAGCTGCAAGGCCTTCGCGTGCCACAGCTGGCACGCGTGCCATAGGTTCGCCATCGCTGCTATAGGCGATGGCACCTTCAAGTAAGTGCCATCAAAAGGGGCATGTTTTTGCAGAGAATGAGCGTGAACTAGGCAGAGCTGAAAAGCTCATGAAGACGACATTTTTTGAAAGTGCCATATGTTCATCATATCTATATTATAGAACCTGTTAATAGCTCTGAAAGTTTGCCTTTATGTCCGATCTTACATTCTATGTGGTGTTAAAGCCTTGGACAACAGACCAGGGATGATTCTGGCTCACCAGGGACCAGACAGTTTCCTTTTCTAGCATGACAGATATTTATTAATCAGGCAGTTTGAAAAATGATAGGCCCGATATTCAAAGACATTTACAAGGTTTAGGGACCTGTAAACCATGTGAATTCCACTTAGAGGGATATTCAGCAGCACTAACATGGTTAGTGCCGCTGAATTTCCTTGATTAACACTGTTACACACCCCGATGCTAACCATGTAGTATTGGGGTGTGTTGTGGGCGTTCTGGGATGTTCCGGAGGCGGCACCCATCACTAACCAGGCAGCGGCGATATTGCACTGCTGCTCACTTAGTGGCCCACAGTAAATACAGGCACAGCAAAAGCTGGCTTATCTTTACCCAAAGGAGCAAACCAGGCAGCGGCTCAATATTGCTTCTGGGCTGGCAGAGGCTATGCGATAAACATGGATATTCAATGCCGGTGGCTGGATATTGCCTGACATTGAATATCCAGGTTATCTCTTCAGTGCCAGAGGTTAGTCACTGTAATCGCGCTAACCGCCAGTGCTGAATATTGGGCCCAACATGTATTGAGGGAGGACTAAGGTGTGGGACAAGTGACATGTCTGTAGTTGCAGCTTTTTATGTCAGAGTTATGCTTTATGTTGACTTATGCACATTGCCCTGTACATAATTTATTGTCTGCATTTCTGAATAAAGAGACCCTTTTTGGGGTCCATGTGTCATGAGGGAAGAGGACTTGGTGCTGTCCGTGTGGCCTCATTTTCTTGAGGCAGAGATGTTCATCTTGGAGGACAAGGGAGGAAATCAGTGTATAGGTAGCAAGAGTGCAATGAACAGGGGTGCTATGGAGTTGTGGTGCCACTGATGTATATATTGTAGATCTAGCTGCAGTTTGTGTCATATTTATTTGATGCTGCCATAAGACTTAGCCAAAATCCCTACTGCCTAGAAGCCGGGCTCCACTAAATATGAGAAGAAGCAGCACTCAAGGATATGGAGGAATGTGCTATAAGGAAATGTCATATGAAGGCTTGACATTGCAGCAGAAAGTCACTAGAATTTTTGATTTATGTTTCCGATAACATATGGTCACACCCTGCAATGCCTTACTAGGGGCTGCAGTAAAAGGTGTTCAATTAGCTGGGCTTACAAACTGTTTGGAATTCATCCTGGGTATGGTCTGTGGACCCTTATTAGAGTGGTCCCCAGATGTGCACTGATTGCCCTATTATAGGCATAGAGGTAACTGTGTGATTTTTGGGGTACTTGCTGGGTAATGTCCCCTGGATGGGAAACTGTGAAACATGGACTACTGGGCATGTTTGGCACTGGTCAGCTGCTGTCCTAATGCTTTCCATTTTCTATGTTCCACCTAGGCGATGGCCTAGTCCACCCTGTGCCCCAGCTTCCCCCACTGCATGTCACGCCTGTAGCCCCCTATGCCCCATTTGAACCATCACCATAGTGGCCTTTCATACTTGGGCATTAGAACATAAGAATATAAGATATGCCATACTGGGTCAGACCAAGGTCCATCAAGCCCAGTATCCTGTTTCCAACAGTGGCCAATCTAGGTCATACGTACCTAGCAGTTTCCCCAAAAGACACAGGTTCCACAATGCTTGTACTGGGTCAAGCATTGATATCCTGGGTCCCTTCTTAATATTGGTTTATGGACCTTTCCTCCAGAAACTTGTCCAAACCTTTCTTAAACCCAGCTAAACTAACAGCCTTTACTACATCCTCCGGTAACAAATTCCAGAGTTGGATTACACGCTGAGTAAAAAAATATTTTCTTTTATTAGTCTTAAATAGTTTACCCTGTAGCTTCATTGCATGTCCCCTAGTCTTTCTATATTCTGATAACATAAACAATCGATCTACGTTTACTTGTTCCACTCCGTTCATTAATTTATAGACTTCTATCATATCTCCCCTCAGCTGTCTCTTTTCCAGGTTAAAGAGCCCGAACCGTTTTAGCCTTTCTTCATAGGAGTATTCTTTCATCCCCTTTACCATTTTGGTGGCTCTTCTCTGAAACCTTTCTAATAACACTATATCCTTTTTAATATGCGGCGACCAGAATTCCACACAATATTCAAGGTGCGGTCTCACCATGGAACGATATAGAGGCATTATAATATCTTTTGTTTTATTTTCCATTCCTTTCCTTATGATACCTAGCATTCTATTTGCTCTCTTGGCCGCTGCTGCACATTGGGCCGAGGGTTTTAACATGTTATCCACAATGACGCCTAAATCTTTTTCCTGGGTGGTGGTTCCTAAAGTGGAACCTTGCATCGTGTAACCATAGTTTGGGTTGTTCTTCCCTAGGTGCATAACTTTGCACTTGTCCACATTAAATTTCATTTTGATGCCCAGTCTTCCAATTTATCAAGATCCTCTTACAATTTTCCACAATCCTCATGGGTTTTAACAACTTTATATAGTTTTGTGTCATCTTCAAATTTGATAACCTCACTCGTTATTTCACTTTCAAGGTCATTTATGAATATGTCAAAAAGCAGCGGACCCAGCACAGATCCCTGGGGTATACCACTATTCACCTTTCTCCATTGGGAAAATTGGCCATTCAGCCCAACCCTCTGCTTTCTTTTAACCAGTTCCTGATCCACAGCAGTACACTGCCTCCTATCCCATGACTCTTTAGTTTTGCCAAAAGTCTCTGATGAGGGACCTAGTCAAAGGCTTTCTGAAAGTCCAGATACATTATATCAACCGACTCACCTTTGTCCACCTGTTTATTCACACCTTCAAAAAAACATAACAGATTAGCAAGACACGATCTTCCTTATCTAAAGCCATGTTGGCTGTCTCCCATTAGGCCATGACTATCTACATACTGAGTAATTTTATTCTTTATGATGGTTTCTACCATTTTTCCTGGTACTGACGTGAGGCTCACCGGTCTGTAGTTTCCCGGATCACCCCTGGAACCCTTTTTATAAATTGGTGTTACATTGGTGATCCTCCAATCTTCAGGTATTAGAGATGATTTTAATGATATTTCAAAGATTCCTAATAGCAGGTCTGCAATCTCATATTTCAGTTCTTTCAACACCCTTGGATGTATACCATCCAGCCCAGGTGATTTGCTACTCTTCAGTTTATCTAATAGTTGTAATACATCTTCCCGATGTATCGATATTTCCTTCAATTCTTTCGCACCTTTAAATACCACTTCAGTCATGGGTAACATCCCTATATCTTCCTCAGTAAAGACCGAAGGAAAGAATTCATTCAGTCTTTCTGCTATCGCCTTGTCACCTCTTAGTGCCCCTTTAACTCCTCTATCATCTAATGGACCAACTGACTCTCTCACAGGTTTTTTGCTGCGAATGTACTTGAAAAAATCGTTACTTCACATTTTTGCTTCCGCAGCAAGCTTCTTCTCAAATTCTCACTTTGCCTGCTTTATCAATGTCTTGCATTTAACTTGCCAGTGCTTGTGCTGTTTCCAGGTTTTGTCATTTGGCTCTTTTTTCCATTTCCTGAAAGATGCTTTTTTGGCAACAACCGCCTCTCTGACCTCACCTTTAAACCATGCTGGCAGTTTTTTGGACTTCCTTCCACTTTTCTTAAGGCGTGGAATAAAGCTGGCTTGGACTTCCAAGATAGTATTTTTCAACAACACCCAAGCTTGATGTAAGTCTTTAACCTTTGCAACTGCTCCTTTTAGTTTTTTCTTAACTGTTTTCCTCATTTTATCATAGTCTCCCTTTCAAAAGTTAAAAGGTAGTACTGTGGGTTTCTTTACTATCCCTCCTCCACTAATTAAATCAAAGGCGATCATGCTATGATCACTATTGCCAAGTGGCCCCAACACCCTTATCTCTTGCACTACATTTGGTGTTCCACTAAGTACTAGGTCTAATATTGCTTCCCCTCTGGTCGGTTCATGAACCAGCTGCTCCAAGAAGCAGTCATTTATTTCATCTAGGAACTTTATCTCCCTAGCATGTCCTGCCGTGACACTGACCCAGTCGATACCGGGGTAGTTGAAATCACCCATTATTATTACTGTGCTGTAAATTTTGTTAGCTTCCTTGATTTCTTTGAGCATTTCATCATCCATTTGTTCATTCTGGCCAGGCGGTCGATAGTACACCCCCACTGCCATCGCCTTCCCCTTTTTACATGGAATTTTAATCCATAGAGATTCTACAGCAAATTTTCTTTCCTGCAAAACTTTAATCCTTTCTGACTCAATGCCCTCTCTAACATAGAGCGCAACCCCTCCACCAATTTGATCAGCTCTATCATTACGATATAATTTGTACCCAGGTATCACAATGTCCCACTGGTTGTCCTCCTTCAACCATGTCTCTGATATTCCAATCATATCTAACCTCTCGTTTAGTGCTATATATTCTAACTCTCTCATCTTGTTTTTTAGACTTCTAGCATTTGCATACAACATTTTAGAGACTGTATTTTATTCATATTAATTTGGTTATTGGTAGACATGGGTAATTTGGGATCTTTAAGCTCTGTCTGCTCCATACTCGAGGGCATTTGGGCTACTTTACTCTTTTTTGGAACCTCTCTGTTTTTGGTAGTATCCTTCAAGGATACATTCTTCCGAACCATCCGCTCTTGGGCGATTGTCGGCTTTCCCCTATTATCTAGTTTAAAAGCTGCTCTATCTCCTTTTTAAAGATTAATTAATTAATTAATTAATTTATATTCTCTTATATACCGCACTATTCAGCATCAGCGCGGTTCACATAGAACAAAATCTCAGTACATTCAACATGCATGAGTTTACAGATAACAAGGGAAGGAACTTGGATAACAAGGGAAACTATTTACAATCTATTTACAGGGGTAATTCTACTGCATAATGCCAGCAGCCTGGTTCCATTCCAGTTAAGGTGAAGCCCATCCCTTCGGAAGAGCCCCTCCTTTCCCTAGAATGTTCCCCAGTTCCTAACAAATCCAAAACCCTCATCTCTGCACCATCGTCTCATCCACGCATTGAGACTCCGGAGCTCTGCCTGCCTTTTGGGTCCTGCGCGTGGAACGGGAAGCATTTCGGAGAATGCTACCCTGGAAGTTCTGGATTTCAACTTCCTACCTAAAAGCCTAAATTTAGCCTCCAGAACCTCCCTACCACATTTTCCTATGTCATTGGTACCGACATGTACCAAGACAGCAGACTCCATGGTAACTCATGCTGTTGCTGCAAATGGAGCACTACTATCACGGTTCTTGGGCTCTCTGCCTATGCTCTACATTGCTGATGATGAAATGGTTTTACTCTCCTGCAAATGTGCCGCTAACGACAGGTTTTCAGTCCCGGTAATATTCAGCCCTTCAGTTCCCCGCATTAGTGTAGCAGGAGCCTCTCCCTGCCCACTCCCTGCCCCTTGACCCCTTCTCTCCGCCCTCTCTCCACTCTCTGTGGGACTTACCACAGCCGATGACGTTAACATGTGTTAAGTAACGTTAATGCGCGTTAGGTAAAGTTAATGCACATTAACGTTACGTTAACACGCGTTAATGTAGCCGCTGCTATGTTACTGGAGTTTAGTAAACATGCCCCCAAGTGTCTCTTGGAAAATGTAGTATAGAAATTTACTATAAATAAATAAATAAACAAATACGATGATAAATGAAATTTAGCTTCAGACAGATGGCACTCCAAAGACACCCCTTCTGGTGGGCATTGTAGTTGTCTTCTACATTAACAAACAGAATGTGATGCTTCAACTACACCTCTCAAAGCATCATCTCCACCTCTCCGGGACAGAAATTTCCTTCCTCGATGATGCCTTTTTGGGGGGTCATGGACAACACACAATACTATTCTCAAATTGAGAGCTTTCCAAAATTGACCATTTGTACATATGATCACGCTTTCATGGATATCCAGATGGGGTGTTTCCATACACCCTGCTGATGTACATCATAACTTTAAAAAATTACCCATTTGCTTTCAGAATCAGTTATTTGGAAACCTTCATAAATGGCAGCACTAGCATAGCGGGATTTGGGCTCTACAATTATTCAGGAATACCAGCTCCTGGGCACATTTTTTCATATGTACTTTTAAAAGGGTTCAGCTTTTTGTGGGTCAGATAACATCCAATCCTGGAGTCCCCTCTGACCCGCTTTTGGGTCACCTGCATGGTTTTGTATGCAATGGGTACTATGGCCTTCAAGTTATGCCTCTGTAATGCATTCAGGACCAGGATGGGATGGGGCGAAAGCTCCAGGCAAAAGGATCCTTGTGGAGGGTCATGATGGCTGCCATACATGTGGATTATGAGGACTAACTGCAGTGCTGTGCCTTGGTTTGGATATATACCATGCTCCTGCTGAGGACATCTGAGGAATGGCAGCAGAGCTAAGTTGGAACACAGCATGGAGCTATGTTGGAGCTGTACCACAACTGCTTCATTGTTGTGGAGACTACTTTGATATATAAATGTTGCTGCTATGCCTTGTATATGGCACTGTACAACAGGGGGACAAGGCCACTATCAACCACCAAGATTAAAGGGACATTGTCCTACCGCCATCTCTGGATACAGACTTAGGACTCTCAGTCCTACATATATTTTGCCATAATCATGGACTATGCTGCTCTATGGAGTACTACATAAGTTACAGCACTGATGGGAATCAGCTGTTCTGACACAGTGTACCTAACATGTTGAGAACATAAGAAATGCCATACTGGGTCAGACCAAGGTCTACCAAGCCCAGTATCTTGTTTCCAACAGTGGCCAATCCAAGTCACAAGTACCTGGCAAGTCCCCAAAAGGTGCACAGGTTCCACAATGCTTGTCCTGGGGTAAGCAGTGGATTTCCTGGGGTCCTTTTTAATAATAGCACAGGTACACTACCAAAAACCTGCCTCCAGTTTTGCAACTGATTCCTATAGATTTTGGGGTGCTGAATCCAGGAAAAATAGCCAAAATGTTCCATCACGTCACGTTTTCTTGCAAAATTAGATTTCTTACCCATATAAGGAATGTTCACATAATTTCTTTTTAGCCGACTGCAGTTTATTTTCTTGGCCCAAAATAGAGGTTGTAATGGTTAACTAACTAGAAAACACTCCCTCATGATATTTTAGAGTGTTTTGTATTCATTTTATACATTAACAGGACAATTGGGAGTCGGGGGGCTAAATCCAGTACTCGCGCTGGCGCATGTTCTTTCCTGTTCGCCTCGCCTCGTTCGCTCGCTCAAACACGGTGGTTGCGACATGAACGTTCCTGTCAAATTTCAGTTTCTTGCAAGTTCATTATTACCTTTTGTTTGCTCAGTCGTAATCCAGCTTTATTCCGAAGTGGTTCACTACAGTTGTAGTTTGCAGTGCTGTGTATTTGTGATGGCTCACAGAGCCAGAGGTTGCGTCAACTCTCCGGACAGTTTTTGTTTTATTTGTGGGGAATATACCGTGAAAAAGCGGCAGAGGAACATTTCTGCATTTATTAAAAAAGTATATTTCGCCTATTTCGGTTTGAAGTTAGGCGATCAAGACAAACCGTGGGCTCCTCACAAAGTGTGCAAGACATGTGAGGAAGATCTACGCTTATGGATGAAAGGTAAAAAACAAGCATTTCGTTCCGGAATACCTATGATGTGGCGTGAACAAAGAGACCACAGCAGTGACTGCTATTTTTGCTCTTGCATTGTGAAGGGATACAACTTAAAAAATAAGAACGTAATAAGTTACCCCAACCTTCCCTCAGCAATTAGGCCTATGCCTCATAGCAACGAAGTACCTGTGCCTGAACCACCAAAATCTTTGGATCATATTTGTGTGGACGGTTCTGATCATGATGAGACTCATCAGATGGCTTTTCCCGATGAGTCCAGTACTTCCGAGTTTGAAACTGAACCAGATCCGAAACCTGAACTTTTCTCTCAAGCTCAATTGAATGATTTAGTCCGGGATTTAGGACTCCCAAAAGATGCTGCCCAACTGCTAGGTTCTCGGCTTAAACAGAAAAATCTATTGTCACCAGGAACAACTTTTTATTGGTACCGCAACCGCGAGACACAATTTTTGAAGTATTTCAGCAAAGAGGAAGATTTGGTATTTTGCAACGATATATACGGAGTGATGGAAAAGTTTAAACTCAAGTATGATCCTGCTGAATGGCAGCTGTTCATTGATTCGTCAAAAGACAGCATAAAAGGTGTTCTTCTTCATAATGGCAACACATTCGCTTCAGTTCCTATTGCTCACTCTGTTATTCTCCAAGAAAAATACGAGAATTTGGCCCTGATTCTTCAGAAGATTCGTTATGATGAGCATAAGTGGATGATTTGTGGAGACTTTAAAATTCTATCCATGCTATTATGGCAGCAATCCGGTTTCACCAAATATCCCTGCTTCCTTTGCTTGTGGGATAGCCGGGCCTGCGACCTACACTGGGGGAAAAAAGACTGGCCAATTCGGGAGTATTTGAGACCCGGTGAGAAAAATGTTCTTCATGAGAGCTTGGTACCTCGTGATAAAATTCTATTACCACCTCTCCACATTAAGTTGGGTCTCATTAAGCAATTCATCAAGTCCCTTCCAAAAGATGGTGAGTGCTTTCGGTACCTATGCTCAAAGTTCCCCCGACTTTCTGAAGCAAAGCTAAAGGAAGGAGTGTTTGTTGGCCCTGATATAAGGAAACTCATTTCAGATGGAGCATTCGCTGAAACGATGTCTGAGAAGGAAAAAGAAGCCTGGGATTCCTTCAAGGATGTTGTTCTCAAATTCTTGGGGAACAGGCGGGATGAGAACTATAAGGATATTGTTGCCAGGATGCTCAATGCCTTCAAAGAACAAGGCTGTAACATGAGCCTGAAAGTCCATTTCTTGCACTCCCATGTGAACTACTTTCCCGAAAACTTGGGGGCGTACAGTGAAGAACAAGGTGAAAGGTTTCACCAGGACATCAAGGACGCAGAGAGAAGGTACCAAGGAAGATGGAACACCACTATGATGGCTGATTTCTGCTGGTTGCTGCTGCGGGAAACCCCAGATGAAAAATACGCCAAGCAGCGCACCAAGAGAAGCATTCGGGGGAAGAAGAAACGGGCCCACCAGGAGATTGATTGACCCAAGAATGACTTTAAAATCTAAACTGTGTTGACAAATATCGTGTTTTTACTAAACTTTGAAATAAAAATTTGCTAGTTATTACCACAGTGTCGGATCTCATTTATTAGAATTTTATTTTCACACCATCGGGTGTTTGTCTTCATGTATTGCAATGGTGCGGTTTGCGTTTTCTATTCTTACATACATACCTGTACAACATTTTTTGCACATTTCTTTGCTTTGCTTTGTGTCTAACCTCGCTCTTATATGCTCAATGTTTGTGCACATGTATGTGGCTGTTTTAAGTGCAGACAATTTTGCTATCATCACAGTGTGTTTTGTTGACATTACTCTATTCTTATGTGCTGCCTTGTTACAATTTTCTTTATTCTTATTTGAATAACTACTAAACAATTAGTATAAATAATTCATCCAAGAAACTTTTATCTCGATCGCACTCAATCTGAATCGTTCACCTCAAACTGCTAACCCAATGTAGCAAAAAATCTGTACGTGATGGAGCAAATTGGTTACCAGATTTGGATTCAGCGCACCAAAAAACGTAAAAATCAATCGAAACATTAGAGGCAGTTTAAAAAAAATTTTTTTAGTGTACCTGTGTAGTTTATGAACCTTTCTTCCAGGAACTTATCCAAACCTTTTTTAAACCCAGCTATACTAACAGCTTTTACTACATCATCCGGTAAAGAATTCCAGAGTTTGATTATGCATTGAGTGAAAAAATATTTTCTCTTATTAGTTTTAAATGGGTTACATTGTAGCTTTATTGCATGTCCCCTAGTCTTTCTACTTTTTGAGGCATAAGCAATCAATCTATGTTTACTCGTTCCACTCCATTCATTAATTTATAGACCTCAGAGCCATCTCTTTTCCAGGTTGAAAAGCCCTAACCTTTTAAGCCTTTCCTCATAGGAGTATCCTTCCATCCCTTTTGCCATTTTGGTGGCTCTTCTCTGTACCTTTTCTAATTTCACTATATCTTTTTTAAGATATGGCAACTAGAATTGCAAACAATATTCAAGATGCGGTCACACCATGGAACAATACAGAAGCATTATTATATCCATCGTCTTATTCTCCATTCTTTTCCTTATGATTCCTAGCATTTTATTTGACTTCTTGGCTGCTGCTGTACACTGGGTGGAGGGTTTCATTGTGTTATCCATGATGATGCCTAAATCTTTTTCCTGGGTGGTGGTTCCTAATGTGGAACCTTGCATCATGTAACCATAGTTTGGGATGTTATTTCTTAGGTGCATAACTTTGCACTTGTCCACATTAAATGTTATCTGCTATTTGAACATCCAGTCTTCCAATTTGTCAAGGTCCTCTTGCAATTTTCCGCAATCCTCTTGGGTTTTAACAAGTTTGAATAATTTTCTGTCATCTGCAAATTTGGTTACCTCACTCGTTATTCCCATTTCCAGGTCATTTACGAATATGTTAAAAAGCAGCGGACCAAGCACAGATCCCTGCAATACTCTACTATTCACCTTTCTTCACTGGAAAATTGGCCATTTAGCCCTACCCTCTACTTTCTAACTTTTAAATAGTTCCTGATCCACAGTAGTACACTGCCTCCTATCCCATGACTTTTTAACTTCGCCAAGAGTCTCTCATGAGGGACCTTATCAAAGGCTTTCTGAAAATCCAGACACACTATATAGACTGGCTCACCTTTGTCTACCTGTTCATTTATACCTTCAAAAAAATATAATAGATTAGTAAGACAAGATCTTCCTTGGCAAAAGCTAAGTTGACTTTCTCCCATTAAACCATGACTTCAGGAATTTTGTTCTTTATAATGGTTCTTACCATTTTGCCTTGTACTGATGTCAGGCTCACTGGCCTGTAGTTTTCCTGGATCACCCCTGGAACCCCTTTTAAATTGGCCATTCGCCAATCTTCAGCTACTACAGATGATTTTAATGATAGTTCACAGATTACTAATAGTAGGTCTGCAATCTCATATTTCAGTTCTTTAAACACCCTTGGTTATATACCATCCGGTCCAGGTAATTTGCTACTGTTTATTTTATCAAATAGTTGTATTACTGTATATCTTCCCAATTTATCAATATTTCTTTCAATTCTTCTGATACAACACCTTTAAATACCATTTCAGTCATGGGTATCTCCCCTACATCTTCTTCAGTAAAGACTGAAGCAAATAACTTATTCAGCCTCTCTGCTATGGCCTTGTCCTCTCTTAGTGCCCCTCTTACTACTCTATCATCTAATGGTCCAATTGACTCTCTCACAGGTTTTTTGCTACAAATGTACTTGGAAAAAGTCTTTTATTCGTTGACCCTTGTGTATGCTATCTGTACTCTGTTTGTACAGGGTTTTGTGTGTGTGTGTGTGTGTGTGTGTGTGTGTGTGTGTGTAATTTGTGAACAACTGCAGCCCTTATGGTAGAAAGGACTTAGTGGGTGAGCAGGCACATTGGCTATATAGGGCACTTCACTTGCTCCTCATGTTGGATGGTTTCAAGGGTTTTGGGAAGCATTGGAGTAGGAGCCCCATATGCAGGTTGACACTACTATCCTTAAAGATTGTCACATAGTATACGAGTGTGTTCAACAGGCAGTAGAACCACTGGCTTCTTTGAATGGCATGGTCATATAGGTTACTTTCTTGGCTTACCAGGCAATGTGTTTGTCTTACAGTAGAAGTTACCATGTGGCACTGTTGCAATGGCTCAAAATATAATCATCTGAGTTGGACCTGGGCACCAGCTGGACTCGAAAAGGAAATCTTTGCTATGGAGGGCTGGTGTTTCTCCACCACATCATTGTGGATGTTTGTTAGGTGACTAGGCACAAATGGCCTCTAGACGGGGCCTTCAGTTGGACCACAGGTTAACAGGACACAGGAATGTAAACATCAGAGGGGTAGGAAGGAAGACACATACACAGTTGTTCCATTATGTAAACAGTATTTATTACAAACCACTTGACACATGGAAATATATAGACATTGTTATCCCCCCTACCTTGGTACCTCCCCCCTGGGTGGGACTGACATCAGGGTAGAGACATACTCAAGACTGCCTCTATCTGGGCATGCATCTCTGCCCTGAAGCCTACCATAAGGTCCTGGAACCAGGAGATAGCCATGAAGCCCCACTTTACATCATTCCTGAGGTGCAGCAGGACATCAATTTCTCCAGGACACAGAGCTGCCTCACGGTGGGGCATCTGGGGTTGGCCACAGACAGCCACTACTGTGTCATAGCCTCTGGCAGATGTGTTACAGCAGTGCTGCCTGTGACTGGCAGCTTTGCACCCCCACAACCTCTATCTCTCCCCCCCCTTCCTCTCCTCCATACCACCTGCAGTCCATCCATCACATATGCAAGGGTAAAACAGTGGCATGTTTCCTGGGACCACCATCACCTCCTCATACAAGGCGATGATGACCAGTTGGGCACTGGCACTGCTGCCAGCCACCATCTCAGATGTGGAGGGGGGGGGGATTGTCATTCGGGTGAGGTTCACAGGCTACTGCTCCTCCTTCATTACTTACCACCATTCTCTTTTGGGCACACATGCCTTGTTCTGCTTTTATGTCTGGCTCCCACACTCTCAATCAAAAACAATGATCTCTTATATCAGGAGCAAAACGATAAACCACCACACATGAATCAACTTCGGCCTTTTATTGTAGGAAAGCCCTATTAAAATGGAGAGACCATAAGATATCAATAGGACTTAATAGTGACAAGCCAATTATTCCTTGAATCCCAGATAAATATTAATCATCAGTCTGATCCACAAGAAAGTTTATTTTTTTTAATAGATATATAATTTTTTAGTGCAAAACAAACAGTTCAATTAATCAGTTTATCCTGGACTCATCCTGTTACTCATCGGATACATAAGGCTAGACATGTAACTCAAGAAATGTTATTTATTGTATTATGTGCCTGTGTTCAAAAATTTACATTGGGCGCACTAAGACAAAAGAAGCATGCTGCAAAAGATTTCACTTGGCGAGTGATAGAACAAGTGATTGAGGACTGGCGGAAGGGTGATTTAGAATGTTTACTTAATTATAGGGAGCAATAGTGGATTTTTCACTTGAATACTTTGGGGGGGGGGGGTTGTTTACTAAACGGTAGTAGCAGACTCCATGCGATATTGGAACCGCAGCCACATTGAAATCAATGGGGCCGCGGCTCTGATATGACACGGAGTCCACTACCGCCATTTAGTAAACACTCCCCTTTGTTTCCAGATGGGCTCAATAATGAGATTGAAAAGGCCACTTTACTTTAATTAGGGCTTGGTTAACTTGATCTACCTTTAAATCTGATGTCAATTCCTGTTCTTTACAGCGGCATTTGGAGTGAAGTTTCAATATGGATAAGTCCTGATGCCAACTGAAGATGGAGTCCCCTGATGCAAGGTTTTCCACTTGAAACATAAATTTATGTCAGGACTATATGAATTGTTGGAGAAAGGAGATTTGTCTACATTGGAGCTAAGTGAAGCTATTTTGAAGTCTTTAGAATATGGATTAATTGAACTGTTTGCTTTGCACTAAAAATTATGGGCCCAATATTCGAAAGGCATTTGCACTGTAAACTGTGTAAATGCCTCTAACTGGGATATTCAATGGCACTAACATGGTTAGTTCCACTGAATATCCTCAATCTTAGCACTGGGGCATGTTGCGGACATTCCGGGAAGGAGCAGAGGTGGCGACAATCGATAACTGGGTAGCAGTAATATTGCATGCCGTCCGGTTAGTGACCTGCAGCTAAAAGATAGGTGATGCAAAAGCTTGCCTATCTTTTAGCCACGTGAAAAATTTTTGGTCTTCTTACGAACGTCCTACCTCTCGGTATTAACTATAAAAACACGTTCGATGTAACACATTAAGGGAATGTACTTAAAGAATTAACTTTTCCTCTTCTGCTTGTTCACCAACGTACATTATATTAAATGTGCGGCGTCTTTTTTAGTTATTGTGAGACACGATACATTTGTGCAAAGAGGAACAGCTATGTATTAGATGCGGGCAGCATTTTGTAAGTACCGTTGTCTTTTCAGGTTTTGGCTTGAAGTGTGGAGTTTTAACTTTCCTATTGTAAGAGTAGGGAATGATTTTTTGTTTCTATTCATTTTGTTCACAGGATCCTTAACAGATCCCCTGAAGAACCCGAATTGGAGAAACGCTCAAAGGCGCTGAAGGGAAGCGTCGGGATTATTGAGCATAAGGATCATTGAATATTATAGAAGTGATTTTCAGCTTTGTGGATGGCAGTTAATAATGAGAGAGGGGTATTACATAAACTATAGTTTGGAAAAATAAATTTTGAAGAAGCCCCGGGGAATTTTGATAGTCTCTGCCATACCCGCTAGCTGTTTCACATACCAGTGAGGAGGTCGTTGATGTGATATAGCACACATATTCCTTTACAGACGATCTGTCCAGGGAATAGGTGCTAATCTGAGACCTCCGGGTAGAAATTTTTAATATCTTTTAGCCACAGCAGCTAATTGGGCAGCATGAAATATTGCGCTGCCCGGTTATGTACTGAGTCTGGGAGGCTGTGCGGCAAACCTGGATACTCAATGCAAGGGTTGCACATGGCTACTCTTTAACTTATAGGAGGATGGAATACTTAGAAAACGCAGCAAGGAGTCGAAACCTAAGAATATTGAACTTTCCTAAGGTTCCTTCGGTGTCTCCCCTGGAACTTATTAAGAAGTTTCTAGTAACCACTTTAAAGGTATTGGCAGATTCGGTTCCACCTATATCTAAGGCCTTCTATTTGCCAACTGCAAAGACTGGACCTGTCAGTAAAGATGACCATCTCCTGTTATCCTCGGACAGTCTTGATTTATCTACCTTTTTGGAACGGTCCCCTACGGATGTCGGGATGACTGCTACACTGCTAGTCACCTTTGCCTTAGAGGCGGACAGAGATTGGCTCTTGCGATTATCTTTTAGGTCCACATGTAAAGTGTTTTTGGACTCCCACCTAAGAATATTTCCTGATGTTTCTAGGGTAACCCAAAAGAGAAGGAAGCAGTTTCTTCTGTATCATTCTGGGGTTCTCCAGTTGGGCCGGCTCTTTTTCCTCTGCTTTCCATGTAAGTGCCTGGTGAAGTTAGCTGGGCACAGTTACTTGTTTTTCGAACCCTCCCAACTGGCGGCCTTCATTTCCTCTAAGTTACATGGTGTGCAGGGTCCCCCTTCTAATCTTCCTCAAAGTAGTTCTCCTAGTGAGGAGGGCTAGTTCGGAATGTGTTGTATTCCTTCCATGTCTGTGCATTTCTTGTATTAGCATTGTAACAAATTTTCTCCTTTATTTGGTGACCTATCTTGCCTTTCAATTGAGGACTTGTGGGCTTTCTTTAGTTATTTTTTCTCTAGTGTGGAGATTTTTTCTTATGTTAATATGTGCCCTTTATGTGCAAGTTTTTCTTGTAATTATGGTAAAATTGCATAAATTTAAAAAAAAAAAGATATGGTGACCAGAATTGCATACAATATTCAAGGTGCAGTCACACTATGGAACAATACAGAGGCATTATAATATCCTTTGTTTTATTCTCCATTCCTTTCCTTTTGATCCATAGCATTCTATTTGCTTTGTTGGCTGCTTTCGCACACTGGGCAGAGGGTTTCGACGTATCATCCATGATGATGCCTAAATCGTTTTCCTGGGTGGTGGTTTCTAAGGTGGTACCTTGCATCTGTAACCAAAGTACGGGTTCTTCTTTCCTAGGTGCATAACTTTTCACTTATCCACATTAAATTTCATCTGCAATTTGGACACCCAGTCTTCCAATTTATCAAGGACCTTTTGAAATTTTTCACAATCCTCTTGGGTTTTAACTACTTTGAATAATATTTTGTCATCTGCAAATTTGATCACCTCACTTATTCCCATTTTCAGGTCATTTATGAATATGTTAAAAAGAAATGGGTCCAACCGAAATGGGAGCCAAAGAAAAAGATTTGCTAATAACTTTAGAAGAGCTAACACAAACCACGCCCTCTTCCTCCCCAGAGGCTGAACCCTCTGAGGAGAATGTGTCCAAATCCAAAGTCTGAAGCCCCACGGGGTTAGGAGGAGGAGTCCTTTTGATGGTACTCAGGGAGGCCCCTGAGGCCGGGAAAGAGGAAGTAGGAACTGACGAAACAGGTTTATGCTGTAATACTACATGCTGGTCCATAGGACCCACCACTACTTTAACACCACTAGCAGAGTCAGAAGATTGCTTAGAAGACTTACTTTTCCTCTTAGAGTGACCTCTGGGCATTCCCTCAGCAGCCGGAGCTCAAGGCTCCGAAGTAGCACCGAAGGGGCACCAAAGGAGCGTACCCCCTTTTGTCACGCCCCCTTCGGGCACGCGACCGCGAAGGCAGCCGGTGTTTAAATAAGGCAGGAGCCCCGATGTAAAGGGGGGGAGGAGATTCACCTGCACGCAGACTGCCAAGCCCAGGTATTCCCGCCACTGCTGTCTCTCCGTCCACAAAGGCAGCCGGCGTTTAAATAAGGCAGGAGCCCCGATGTAAAGGGGGAAGGAGATTCACCTGCTCGCAGACTGCCAAGCCCAGAGGATCTTTCTCTTTTTTCTTCTGAAGTTGATCCTGATAATATTTCTTTATTTGATATTTGGAAACAAGCATTGGCTACTAATGCTTTATTATTGAAATTTATGGATCAAACGACAGTTTTTTCCCAACAGGTTGTGCATAAGGTGCAGACCTTGGACTCAACGGTTGGGGGTCTGTCTCTTCGTGTTGATAAATTGGAAGCTCAAGCCGGTACTTTTCAATCGGCGAGCGCTTCCTCTTTAAAGGACACTTTGCTGTTATATAAGCAGTTAGAATCATTAGAGAATAGGTCTCGTGCTAATAATATTTGTATCTTAAATTTCCCCAAAACTCGTTTTATGACATCTCTTCTTTTGTTTAGACAGTATTGTAAGGATGTTCTTTTGTTAACAAATGCTGATGATATTGCAATTTCACATTCTTATTACTTGCCGTGTCGGGAGGTTTCTTTGTGTAATGATGTGGCCCCAGCAGATGCACAAAGCAACCTAAATTTGACTGATTTCCTTGAAAATTCTCAGGCTGTGATCTCTGCATGAGCCACCTTATTGATTACCTTAGTAAATTTCTCGGATAAGGCAAAGATTATGAAAGCCTTTTTTCCTAAAAAGAATGTTACCTTTTATGGTTCAAAAATGTCTATTTTCCCAGATGTTTCTCGTTATACTCAGTTAAGGAGGAGGTCCTTTCTCCAGCTTAAACCTCGTGTATTGGCTGCAGAGGGAACCTTTTTCCTTCGGTTTCCTTGTAAATGCTTAATTACTATTCAGGGAATAGACTATGTTTTTGTTGAGCCATCTCAATTAGACACGCTCTTGTTGTCCATCCAAGCCTGATTTTGCTTCTCTACTTATTATCAAGTTTATGATTATTATGTTAGGAGGTAGAAGCTTTAATATTGTTATCCCAGGTGATCTCTTAAGCTGTTCTCTCCATGATGTGGTCTAATGTCATAGTGTTGATTTCAGTTCTTTTCTTTTTGCTTTATTTGTATTGTAATTTTGCTTCACTGACTGTGTATTTCTTTTGAGCATGTATTTGGATTGCATATTCTGAAAAAAAAAAAAAAAAGCAATGGGTCCAGCACAGATCCCTGCAGTACTCCACTATTTATTTATTTTTTCCATTGAGAAAATTGGCCATTTAGCCCTTCTCTCTGCTTCCTATTTTCAAACCAGTACCTGATCTACAATACTGCACTGCCTCCGATCCCTTGACTTTCTAATTTCATCTAGTCTATCATGAGGGACCTTGTCAAAGGCTTTCTGAAAATCCAGATACACTATATCAACCGGCTCACCTTTGTCTACCTGTTTATTCACACCTTCAAAAATATATAACAGATTAGTAAGACAAAACTTTCCTTGGCTAAATCTATGTTGGCTTTCTCCCATTAAACCATGACTATATACATGATCAGTAATTTCATTCTTTATAATGGTTTCTACCATTTTTCCCAGTAGTGATATCAAATTCACCCATCTGTTGTTTCCCGGATCGCCCCTGGAATCCTTTTTAAATATTGGTGTTACATTGGCCATTTTCCACTCTTCGGGTACTACAGATGATTTTAATGATAGTTCATAGATTACTAATAGTAGGTCTGCAATCTCATTTTTCAGTTCTTTCAATACTCTTGGATGTATACCAAATGATTTGCTGCTGTTCAGTTTATCAAATAGTTGTAATACATATTCCTGATTTATAGATATTTCTTTCAATTCTTCTGATATATCACCCTTATGTACCATTTCAGGCATGGGTAAATTTCCTACATCTTCTCCAATAAAGACCAAAGCAAAGGATTCATTCAGTCTCTCCGCTATGGCCTTGTCCTCACTTAGCACCTCTTTTACCCCTCTATCATCTAATGGTCCAACTGACTCTCTCACAGGTTTTTTGCTATGAATGTAGCTGAAAAAGGTTTTATTTTTGCTTCTATGTCTAGCCTTTTTTCAAATTCTCTCTTTGTCTGCCTTATCAATGCCTTGTATCTAATTTGCCAATGCTTATGTTCTTTTCCGTTTTCATCATTTGGCTCCTTTTTTCATTTCCTGAAAGATGCTTTCTTGGCAGCAACAGCCTCTCTGACCTTGCCTTTAAACCACACTGGCAGTTTTTTGGCCTTTCTTCCACTTTTCTTTTAGCATGGAATACATCTGTTCTAGGCTTCCAAGACTGTGTTTTTAAACAATACCCGTGCTTTATGTAAATCTTTAACCATTGCAGCTGCTCCTTTTAGTCTTTTCTTAACTATTTTCCTCATTTTATCATAGTCTCCCTTTTGGATGTTAAATGGTAGTACTGCGGATTTCCTTGCCATCCTTTTTTCATTTATTAAATATTAAGTGATCATGATATGATCACTACTGCCAATTTGCCCCAACACCCTTATCTCTTGCACCAGATACTGCATGTCACTCAGGACTAGGTCCAAAATAGCTTCCCCTCTTGTATGTTCATGAACCAACTGCTCCAAGAAGCAGTCATATCTCCCTAGCATGTCCTGCTGTGACACTGACCCAGTTAATACCCAGATAATTGAAATCACCCATTATTACTGTGTTGTAACTTTTGTTAGCTTCCCTGATTTCTTTCAGCATTTCATAATCCATCAGTTCCATCCAGGCAGTCGATAGTACACCCCCATGGTCATTGCCTTCTCCTTTTTACGTGGAATATCTATCCATAGAGATTCTACAGCATAGTTTGTTTCCTGCAAAATGTTAACCCTATGTGACTCAGTGCCCTCTCTAACATAGAACGCAACCCCTCTACTGATTTGATCTACTCTATCATTGTGATATAGTTTGTATCTAGGTATCATAGTGTCCCATTGGTTGCCCTCCTTCCATCAGGTCTCTGTGATACCAATCAAATCTAACCTCTCATTTAGAACTATTACTATATATTCTAACTCTCCCATCTTATTTTTTAGACTTCTAGCATTTGCATACAAGCATTTTATAGATTGTTTTTCATTTATATTAATTTGGTTATCAGTTGATGGGGTAATTTGGAATCTTTAGCTCTTTACTTAAGGGCATCTGGATAACTTTTATCTTTAATGGAACCTCTCTTTCTGGATGTCCTAACTTCCTTCTTTTGCTAGTATCCTTCAAGGATACATTCCTTTGACCCATGCACTCTTAGGTGACTGTCGGCTTTGCAGTGTTATCTAGTTTAAAAAGTGTTCTATCTCCTTTTTAAATGTTAATGCTAGCAACCTGACTCCATCCCAGTTAAGGTGGAGCCCATATCTTTGGAAGAGCCCCTCCCTTCCCCAGAATGTAGTCCAGTTCCTAACAAATCCAAACCCTCTTCTTTGCACCATCGTCTCATCTACACATTGAGACTCCAGAGCTCTGCTTACCTTTTGGATCCTGCGAAGCATTTCAGAGAATGCCACCCTGGAAGTTATGGATTTCAATTTCCTATCTAAAAGCCTAAATTTGACTTCCAGAACCTCCCTCCCATATTTTTCTGTGTCATTGGTACCAACATGTATCAAGACAGCAGATTCTTCCCCAGCACTATCTAGGTGGAGCGTGAGGTCCGCTACCTTCACACCAGGAAGACATGTTACCAGGCGATCCTCAGATCCACTAGCCACCCAGCTATCTACATGCCTAATGATCAAATCACACACTATAATGGCCATCCTAACCCTTCCCTCATGGAGGGTATTACATCTCCTGGTGGACAGATCCTAGCTACAGGATTACTTCCTGCCACACCAAGGTGATGCTCTCCTTTCACGTGACCTTTCTCCTCCATGGCAATTGAGAGGCTGCCAGACTGGAGGTGGGGCTTCAATACTACACCCCTGTAGGTCTCGTCTATGCACCTCTCTGACTTCCTTATGTCCTTCAAGTCTGCTATGCTAGCCTCCAGAGATCACACATGTTCCTTGAGGGCGAAAAGCTCCTTGCACCTAGTGCACACATAAGACCCCTCACCAACTAGGAGAAAATCATACATGTGACACTCAATGCAAAAGACTAGATAACCCCCATCTCGCTGCTGGACTGTTGTCTGCATCTTAGTTTTAAATTTTTGTTTAGCTATTTAAGTTGTTTGAAGTTGATAGGGATACTTGTACTAATACAACTATACCAAATAAGTTTAAAGGACTTTGTTTACCTCAAGATTAATTAATTTCAGGGCCTTAACTCATCTATTCCTGATGAGGATAACCAGCAAAACCTGAAAGTCTTGCCTCCTATCTAGAAGGTCTCTTTGTAAAGGACTCTGGAAACAATGTATTCCTTTCTGCTCAAAGAATATTGACCCTATCTTTCCTTTTATGTTAAGCTATACTCTGATTTGATTTAAAGCTCTCTGCTGATACTAGGCCCTGACTGAGTTTTAAACTTAACTAGAAGTCCTCTGCTGAGTTTTAAATTTAAAATAAAAACTTTGCTGAGTTCTAAAATTTAAACTAAAAGCTCTTTGCTGATACTAGGCCCTGAATGAGTATTAAATTTAAACTAGAAGCTCTCTGTTGGGTTCTGAATTTAAACTGAAAGCCCTCTGCTGGGTTTTAAATTTAAACTGAAAGCCCTCTACTGGGTTTTAAACTTAAACTGAAAGCTACCTGCTGAGTTTTTAACTTAACTAAAAGCTCTTTGTTGATACTAGACCCTGACTGATTTAACAAATACACTGGATTCTAATTTACACAGATTAATCAGCTTTAATCTAAAGAATTCCTTTTTCCTCAAGATTTAGAAAAATTTCCAGAAGTAAATATTTACAATTACACCAGATCTTTCTACAGAAGTAGCAGTCCTTTTTTGCAGTCCTTCAAGATAAGACTGTTGCCATTTCTGACTGTAGCCAACTGACTATGCCATGGTGCCTTATTCACATGTGTACTAACACCAACCATTGCAGTTTTCTCCTTTTTCTGTGTGATCTTTTGATTCCTCCAGCCAGAGCTGAACTCTTGGTGAAAGTTCACATTTGCTGTTACTGTCTGAGACTCTGCTGAGCCTGAGTCTGCTTCGTACTACAGAGATCTGATTTGAAAGACACTGCTGCCAATCTGCCAGTGCTGCCTGCAGCCATCTGCTCTGCACTAGTGTGTCTTCTTCCCATCTTGGGCACCACCAACCATTACTGCTGTCTGAGCATCTGCTTGTCTCTGCCTCCCAGCCCAAGTGTGATAAGAAATTATATGCAAGAAACAGAGTCCAATTGGAAGGAAAGGGTGGTGTAGTAGAAGATTGTGGCTGAGCCTGATAGGATAAGGGAAGGGGCAAGAAGGGCAGGGCAACCACAATATCAGACATATCATTATGACTACTAGAGGCTATAGGTGGGGCATGGGGGGGCTCAAGGGAGACTGGGAGGGAATATTATTGAGGTTAAGGGAAGGGAGGGAAACACATTCATGGCTGTTATCAAGAGAAAGGGAAATCAGAAGGGCTGAGAGCATCATTCAAGCTACATGTCATGGGGAGGAACCCAAGAGTGCATCATGGCTATCTCGGAGTAGAAGGGAACATCAAGGTTGTCCTAGAAAGAACCATACAAAAGACTGGGAAGGCACATAGAGAAGGAAGGATTGACTACTGAGAAATAATAACACCAACAAATGTATTGGGATTGAATGTAGAGCTTGCAAGGGAAAAAAAACAAGTTATTCTCAGCTAAATTCATATACTTCATTAGCTGTCCACTGCAGCAACATATTAGTCCCCAATCAACAGGAAGAATGTTTGTCAAATTGGTCTGAATAATGTTATAGTTTCAACTGAAAGAAACATTGTCCTTATTCCTATATTGGACCTTGGTACACTTGAACCCCCATGGGGCCAGAGGAAAACTCTTCCAGCAATGCCCCTCATTGTCTGCGGGAACCCCCATCCGCGGTCCCCTCTCATCCACAGGGCCCCCTCCCAGCACTGCTGCTGCCCCCTCTCCAGTATGTGCAGACACAGCAATACATAAAAAAGGCACCACAGTGCAATCCATGCTTCCGCTACTGTCCCCCCTCTGATGAATCAGATATGCTGCTGATGAAACAATGGGGGAGCTGAAGCATGAGCATGAGCAGTACTGGGAAAGAACGTAAGCGCTATGGTGCCTTTTTTATGTATTGTCGCTGCTGCATGTTCCAGAGAGGGGTGACAGCAGTGCAAATGGGCAGGAGCAGGGCCGCTGTTACCGATGGGCAGCAGATTAGCTGGGCCTTTATTGTGCAAGGGCCTGAGGCAACTGCCCCTTTTACCCATAGGTAAAAGTGGCTCTGTGGAGGAGTAGCCTAGTGGTTAGAGCACTGGCTTGGCAACCAGGGTTCAATTCACACTAGCACTCCTTGTGGCCTTGGGCAAGTCACTTTACCCTCCATTGCCTCAGAAGAAAGGCCTGGCAATCTACTTCCAGTGACACTGCCAAGAAAACCCAGGAGCTTCTGGGTCACCAGGAGTCAGGACTGACTCAAAGGCACACATTGCATTGCAAAAGTGGCCCTGACAGTGCTGCCCCAGCCTCATTTACTTGAGTTTCCAAAATCTGTTTTTGGGAAGCAAAACTATACATTCATATCAGAATATTATAAGACATTTATAGAGTTCAGTAAGTAGCTAGATGCAGTGTTTAGCTTTCCTTGCAGACATTTTTCCATTTCCAGTAATTTGAAAGATTCCGCTTTTACTTTAAAACAAGTAAGAAACTGGAAAAATATAAAGAAAAAGCTTCAGAAACATGTAGATTCTAGTAAAAACAAAAGCAATTTTCTGAAAGATGGTATTTCTTCAATCAGTCAAGAGAAGTGGGCTCTATTGCAGCACAGCTGTCAAATACAAGATGTTTGTAGAAGAGACTTTGCTGTAAGTTACTGCTTTACTTGGTTAGACAAGGAATTGCACTGTGGGAACATGATGAGAGAGAAAAATCAGCAAATTGTGGAAACTTTCTGGAATTGTGCAATTTGTTTTCAACATATGATGAAGCATTTGCGAGAAAATTGAAGGGTTCTTTCAATCTCATAGGCCACAGAACTCAAAATGAGTTTCTACAGATTGCAACTGATTTTCTAAAAAATAAAAATTGCTAAACACCCTCACCTTACTGATTTTCTAAAGACTAATATCATTTAGAAAGGGCAGGAGAATGGGTTCTTTCCTCTTCTTGATGAGGCATGCAGTTTTAAACAAGAAGAAATAAATGTGTGTGAGATATACAGACAATCTAGAAATAAAAAGGACGCTTTCTAGGATTTATTGATTGCTCTGAGCAAGGAGATGCTAATGCCATCTATCAGAACATTAAACAATCTTCACAAGTATCAGGCATTGCAGATTTGTGAACTGTAGCACAGTATTAAAATGTTTCACTGTAGCACAGTGTTAAAATGTTTCACTGTAGCACAGTGTTAAAATGTGAACTGTAGCACAGTGTTTCTGTCATGGCAGGTCATGTAAATGGAGTACAGCAAAAAATGCTGCAAGATTACCTCACAGCTGAATATATACATTGTATGGCTCATAAATTGAATTTGGTTTTAGTAGAAGCCCACAAAGTAAATTGAATGGCAA
Source organism: Ichthyophis bannanicus (assembly GCA_033557465.1). NCBI lineage: Eukaryota > Metazoa > Chordata > Amphibia > Gymnophiona > Ichthyophiidae > Ichthyophis > Ichthyophis bannanicus. The sequence goes on from CM066034.1 coordinate 846,382,739, forward strand.
AAATAATTCTTTGCACCCTTGAGAGTTATTCACATTTTTTTTAACATCCTGGCATTCACCATACTTAACCAGAGGCCAAGATGCTTGATATGAAATTGGAATTGTCCAGTTTAAGACACAAGATAAGCCAGTCACGCTCCACAATACACCTGATTCTGACTCGCTCCTTCCGTCACTGCCAACGCACACCTTCTCTCTCTCTCACCTACAAAAAAACCCTCAACGTGCAACATGTGCTCAGGACTATTTATAGTTTTTTTTTACGTAGCGCGTGTTGCCCGTGCACAGTTGCACGAGCGCGATGGCTGCGCATGTGCAGTTGGCTGTGCGCATGTTGTATGCCCCGTGCACACGCATCACTGTGCATGCGCGTCTCATGCTCAAAGGTACGCACGCACGCACCCACTTCCTGTGTCTGTGTGGCGCATGCGCAATGTGCACAGCCAACTGCGCATGCACAGTGTGTATGGCGGGGGCACGCACACGCTGCGTGGTTGACTGCGCAATGTGCAAGCATGCATTTCTGCTTCTGGGCGGCGCATGCGCAATGTGCACAGCCAACTGCACATGTGCAGCGCGCAGCCAACGTGCTCACGCAACTGCGCACGCGCAACGTAAAAAATCCTATAAATAAACCTGTACACGTGCTGCACGTTGAGGTGTTGTTGGTAGGCGAGGGAGAGAGAAGGTGTGTGGTGTCAGTGAGAGAGAGAGAGAGAAGCAGTTGTCTAGTAGAGCTAAGTTAGTGTGTTGCAGGTCAGAGTGGTAGAGGCTTGGTTGTGGAGGATAGGTGTGAGGTACAGCAGGGGATACAGAGAGGAGGGGAGGCAAGGAGCAGGTGGTTGAGAAAGGAGGTGAGGTAAAGAGAAGATAGCAGGGAGAGGAGGGAGGTGTGAGGTGGAGCTGAGAAGGGCAAGAGAAGGAATGTCTGACAGAGAGATGGAGCCACAGGACAGGGCAGGAGTGGAGAGGGACAGGGACAGGGAGAGGGAGAGGGAGGTTGGGCCACCTGTTGGGGAGGAGACAGACATGGCAGGGAGTGTGGTGGAGGCTGCAGGCCCATCGGCCCAGCCCACACAGGGTCCTCTGACTACAAAACATAGGCGCATACCGGTGCCAGCTCTGCAACGGAAGAGGGCTCAGAAATTCACCCAGCAGGAAAACCACATCCTGCTGGCGTCTGTTCTTGAAAATTATGATGTCCTATACGGACGACTAAGCAACACCACCACTGTTGCAACACGCACCCAGGTGTGGGAGGAGGTGTAGGAGGCAGTTGCACAGGCAGGGGGCCCAAGCAGAGACCTTGACAGCCTCAGGAGGAGGTTCAAAGACATAAAGAGGGGTGTGCGTGCACATATGGTGGCAGAGCGGCAGCATGCCATGGGCACTGGAGGGGGAGGCCCCTTTACACCCTCCCTAACACTCCTGGAGCAGGAGTTGGCGGAGCGGCTAGGGTCAATATACCTGTATGGACTGCCAGAGGCACTGGACACTGCCCATCCCCAGGCAGGTAGGTACCCAAATCACACCTTGCTGCTCCCAACCCATAGAGTACCTGCCCTTTGGATCTGCATCAGGCATCTTATTAGCACCTCCTCATACCTGCTCCCCTGGATCATCTCCCACCCTCTGCCTTTGGCTCATGAGTGTGCTGTCCCCCCATTCCACCCCTTTTACTCTGTGTTTTGCTGCCCTCCAACCACATGTTTCATTAGTATCATCCCTTTTTATATCTGCCCTGCACATGTGGCTACATGTCTGCTACAAGCCCCCTCTCAGACCTGTACGTGTTATGTCTGTGTCTAATCTAAGCACTGCTGAGCAGGGATGGTCCTTCTGTGGGATAATTCACACCAGGGGTCCTCAAACATTCCAAACAGGGGGCCAGTTCACTGTCCCTCAGACCATTGGAGGGCTAGAATATAGTTGAAATGAACACTATGAACAAACCCCAACAAACACTGCATAAATGCAAAATACAGAGAATGTTTCCTAACATTTTTGTTTTGTTTTTCCAGTGGCAATTGCTCTAGCCACGTTAGTCTGGTTTCTTTGGGTCTTCTGCTAACTCCCCATCATCTGCTTTCCATTTGTCCATTCATCACACGTCTAGTATTGTTTCCATTCTCTGTCTACATCTGCTTTAACATAGTAATCTTTCTCCTTGTGCTCTTTCCGCATTCCTAGTTCATCCACTCAAATGTTAGACCTCCATCCTCAATCCCCACTTACTCTCCCACTATCCGTCCAATTGTAGATATCTCTTACCTCCCTCAAAAAGTTTTTTTCCCTCACCATTTCATTTGCCCAGCTCCATTCCATTCTGATCCTCGCCCAACCTCACCTCCCATCTATTTCCAGCCACACCCAGCATCCACTCCCCTCTAGTCCGTGCATCAGCCCATTTCCAGTCCTAGCCCCCCATCAGCCCATTTCCAATCCTATACCTGGACCAACATCAGCCCAGTACCAGTTCTAGCTCCACATCCATTTCCAGTCCTATCCAAGTCTCTCCATAAGTGCATTTCCAAACCCCAGCCCCCCCAAAAGCTCATTGACAGCCCTCTCCTAGCCCCACCATCAGCCAATTTGCAATCTTAACACCCCCAACAGCACATTTTGAGCCCTATCCTAGGCCCTCCATCAGCCCACTTCCTGTCTTAGCCCCACACTCAGCCCATTTCCAGTCCTAAGCCCCCCATCATCCCACTTTCAATCTTACCACCACCCATAGACCAAGACCTGTCCTAACCCCCCTCCTCCCCCCCATCAGCACACGTCCAGTCTTACCTCTCCCCCCCATAGCCAATTACCACTCCAAACCTCCTCCTCCCCCATCAGGCCAGCTAGGGTACGAAATAAACCAAACATGGCTACTGCTGCTGCTTCCACTGTGGCAGCAGCAGAATCAAGCATGCCATGGGGCCCCACCTGCTCTGCAGCGTCCTCCATGCAGCTTCAGTGTGGGGGTGGCAGAGCCACATGAAGGGCGAGTATCCCGTTATCACGGCCAGGTCACTCCCGCCACGGGCCTGATGGAAAATCCCATCAGTCCCATGGCCAGTATTAACAGAGCCACGAGAGGAGAAGCTCTTTCTGTTTGCGCGGCTCTGTCAGCCAACACTGAGGCTGCATGGAGGACACTGCAGAGCAGGGGGAGCCCCGCGGGATGCTTTTATTATGCCGCTGCCATGGCGGCAGTGGCAGCAGCAGGTTTGTAAGGTGTTTAACGTAGCTGGGCTGCTGCTCAATGAATGCTGTGGCCCTGGGTTAGAGCTGCCCCTGAGGACTGGCAGTGGTGTCAAAAACACCCGTTGGGCTACATACATGTCCTTGGCGGCCACACATGTGGCCCTCATCCCGTAGTTTGAGGACCCTGATGTACACATCGATGTGTGTGCTAGGGTACTGGCCTATATATGCCTAATAGTGGTAGCAGGAGCTGTAGTGGTAGCTATGTAGCAGGAGCTGTAGTGGTAGCTATGTAGCCACGGCCAAACACACATTGATTGTGGGGTGGATGTGTTTACACAGTTGTATGTAGTTGAACCATGCAAACCGATCTGTGCTGTGTATGGTCTTCCACAACCCAGGTGACTACACAACCATGGCCCCAGCTGAGGAGGAGGAGGTGCAATTGGCCGAGGATGTGCCAGAGCCCCAGCCCACAATGTCCAGGGGCAGCACCAGTAGTGGTGATGGGACCCCAAGCACACACGTGCAGCCTGAGCCAGAGGACCACACCCCAGACGTCACTGCCACAGAGGGCTCAGAGGTGATCACAACACACCACCCCATTCATGCACCAGCGCCAGATGAAAACCCCTCCACCAGAAATTGACCCAATCATTGCAGAGCTGCAGACACGCACTGCTGAAGCACGGCGCAATGCAGAAGGTGGGTAACAGCATACCCCACGGGGTTGTCCTAACATCCACAAAATGATTGCATATTGCCCACATAGCATAGCGTTCTGATGTTGGGGGGGGGGGTTGTCATATGTTTTCTGTGATTCTACCTCCTGTAGCATGGATTGTCAGGTGTCAGCATTTGTGAGGGGCTCATACACATGCACACTGTTCTTGCCCATCTACCCCACATAAGCCCAAAGAGAAAGCAATGATCGCAGGTCACCCAGACACCCTATGTGACAGAGACCTCATCATGGGTATTGTCACACACCATCATTTGACAACATAATCTGCAGTGTGCACCAGCATTATAGAAATGGGGGCACCCCACATATGTGTATGTGTGCCACTCAGGCCCCCTCAGATCATCTGACCTATCCCAGACAAGCAGTGTGCAGACCTGGCATTGACATATTAAACTGTGGCAATGTGCCATGTGTGAGATCTGTGATTCTCAGGACCCCTCATCCAGACCCCTTCCAGACATGGGGATGGCTCATGGGAGACACAGATCTAAAAGTTGGTAGCTTTGGCAGGCATGACTGTTCTGCAGACTGCTCTTCTGGGATATGCGTGACATGTGTATGTATGACAGTTGGTACTGGGAGAGGAATCTCACATATTACCCTCTGTCCCACCCACAGGCACTCATCAGGCTCTCCAGCGTCTACACGTGGCTATCGGAGAAAATACCAGGGAGCTGCAGATGATCCGGGAGAAGATGCGTTCAGGGGCGCTTGCCCACATTGCGGATGCCATGGAGGACATTGTGGGCCTAATGCGGCAGCAAGCACCAGTACCAGCACCAGCACCAGTACCAGCACCGTTACCTGAGGCACCAGGACAAGGCGCAGTACCGCGGGGGGTGGTGTGCCGTGGGAGGCGCGGCGCGTCCACGCAGGAGGTGACTGCGGGTCAAATAAACAGCTGTTAACCAGTACATACATGTGTTTTTCCAAAGTTTGTCCCTGTGTTCCCCTAGGTAGTGTGCAAATGCATGTTCTGTCCCGCACACAGGCCCCTCGATGGTGGGTTGTCTGTACTGGCAGGTATCACTGCACAGACACCATCACATGCTGTGTTTGCCATGCACTGTGTCAGATCCCAGCCCTGGGCTGCAGTGTGGCGGTTTACACATACTCCCGGGTTGCACAGGGGGAATGTCCTGAAGCTACATGTCCAGTGTTGGGAGCCATCACAGTTTTCATCCTTTCATACCCTCTACATTGGACGCACATGTGTGACCATTGTCCCTGCCTGCAACACTGCCTACGTGCCTGCACACCCACAAACTTATAGGGTTACTCACCAACCATCCCTGTGACATGTATTGTCCAGGACCCACTCAACAGCTTTACCTGAGTAGCTCCTGGGCTCAGCAGCACATCTCACCCTGCCACGCAGACGTTGTGGTTTGCCAGTTCTTACTATTGGCACACAGGCATGTTGCATCAGAAACGGTTCCCACACATTGCACACAGCATGCACGTGCCTCTGTATCCTGGGACGTCCTCTACATTGCAACATCTCAGGGTCCACCCTGGTCTCACACACCTGCACACATGGTCAGCCCACACGACTGCATGTGGAGCCAGTACACGTATGCCACCCATGTCTACCTTTACAACACATACCTGTCTACACACATATCCGCATGCTTGCATCCATAGTGTGTTTGGTAAGGGAGACACGTGACCATTTTGAGTTATGAAACAGTGTGTATATTTACAAAAAACAACATCAAACAATGGCACAAATAGGGACAATACCCATCAGCCTCCCCCCAAACACCCCTCCTCCCACCTGCCACCTCCCACCCTATACCCCCCTCCACCCCTCCCCCCACATCCACATCAGCACACCCTCTCCCTGGATGCTGCATGCCCAGTGATGGAACACAGGACAGCACAGGGCACATGTGTGGATGTCACAGGCGCCATTAAACACTCCTGTGATGCCCTTCAGGGGATGGCCGCTGACAGGGCAGCCGCTCCACCTTGGCGGCCAACCGATCTGAATGGACTCCCGTCAGCCACTGGTGTGAGTGCAACTAGGAAATGCACACGCTGTCCAAGGGCATCCAGGGCCCACATACAGGTCCTGCCACACACATGCCACCACACACACACATTTAGTGACTAGGGGATCTGGGTTGGTGGCATTTGCATAGCCGAACCTGTGTGTGGCCCTGGATGGTGATTCGACATGGTTGTGGCTGGCGATGGTCGAGAGCCCACAGTGCCCTGTGGCTTGCTCCTGTGAACTTCCCAATCACCCTCCCACACCACTCCACATCATCCACCTCCTCTCCCACACCCTCTCATCTCCCCCTCCCTCCACCCCTCCTCCCCACCCCTCCCCACACCCACATCAGCAACACCCTCTCCCTCCCTGCACTACACCACACCACCCTTCCATGCCACCATCAGCACCCACTCTCTCTCCGACTTGCACTCTGTCCGGCCGGCCTCTTCACCCTCCTCCTCCGGCCTCGGCCTCCACCTCAGCCCCGTCATCCACCACCACCACCTCCGACCTCTGTGGCACGTGGGAAGGGGGGCCACCTGAGGGCATAAGCAGATGGGGTGGACTGTTCATAGTTGGTCATCACCCTCTGTGGGAAAAACATGACAGTCATCAGCACCCATTTATCATGTGTGTCACATAACACATGTACATATGCAGGCACCACACAGAGCTGATGGGCCATGTGGACATTTGTCATTGGGTGGACAGCAAAGGTTGCCAAATACTCACTGTCACGCTCGTGACTGCGCCCCCCTCTGGAGGCAGGCAATACGTAATCACTATGATGCGAGCCTCAACTCTCGCCCCTTCTTCCGGAGATCCTCTACTGTGCGATGTGCAAGCAATGTGTGGGGGCATCAGGGACTATTTACCTTACTGGTGGGTGGCCAACATAAACAAACATATGTGTGGCAGCATCTTGCTGCTCCTGCCTCCACTGCTGTGTGTGTCATGTACAGCCATAGTTACTCACCTGTAACAGGTGCATCTCGCGGGAACACCAGGAATAAGTCTTCACATGTGGGTAGCGTCTATGGTCACCAACTGAGGCCTGGTGCGCGGGGACGAACGCTCCCAGCATTCCTATAGGAAAGCTTTTTGGAGCCATCCACACAGCGCCTGCCTGCTGCCTGCCCGCCCTTACCAACTGCTCTCTCTCCAGTTGAGTTTAAAGCTCGGCACAATGCAGAGAGAGAGAGATAGATAGGGAAAGAGAGAGAGAGAGATAGAGATCAACCCTAGGGGAGAGTGAGCGCTGGGTTAGTGAAGACTTATTTACTGCTGTTCCCGAGAGATCACCTGTTTACAGCTCGTGAGTAAGTATTGCTATCTCCAGGAACAAGCCAGGAATTAGTCATCACATTGTGATGGGACACCCCCTTAGATGGTAGGAATGCCAGGGAAGGATCCCCCAGAGTGGTGAGGCCCTGTGGAGGGGTTCCACTTCCTCCCATGGATCTCTGGCATTCCTGTAAGAGAGGCAGCCTTCTGGGGAGGAGGATTAAGCCTATGAAAGAAGGTTTTGGAGAGCAGACCTGACCAACCATAGCATGCCTGCAGAAGGCCTTTAATCCAAGCGTAGTAGTGGGCCCGATGAACGAGCGACCAGGTAGCTTCTCACACAAATGTGGTTGAATATTAGGGACGGAAATGGAGGTGAGCCCTAGAGGCTGCCATTGACTCTCACATTGCTGAGCGCGGAACATGCGGCCTCCAGTGAAAGGTGGTTGTTCTATGATAGAGATCAAAAAGGTAATACCTGAGGAGCAATCCAGTTGTGTTGAGATACTTTTGGAAACTGCTAGCTACCCAAATGCTAAGGATCGAGAGGCTATGAATAGCTGAGAGCGATTTCTTCTGGGTTGCTGGGTCTCTGCAGAATGTGAAAAGCCACAGCTCTTTTAAAGTCCAAGGTTTATATGAAGAGTCATCTCTGAATTTGAAGCATGAGGCTTTTGAAAGAACTACAGGGTAACTAAGAACTCTTAGGTTCAAATGAAAGAGAGGAAACCCACCTTAGGCATGAAGTTGTGGATGTGTACTTAGGATGCACCTTTATCATGGTGAAACGGTCTGTTGTAAGGTGGGATCAGCCCCTGGGAGCGATTGCAATTCACTGATATGACTTGCGTGATGTGTGATTGCAAAGAAGGTATATTACTTTCCAGGGACCACAGAGACCTTTAAGGAAGTAGTGGCCTTAAGCGGTTTCAAGAGAGCTTCGGCAGCATACGCTGGCCTAGAAGCAGATTGAGGCGATTTCCCATAGCCACTGCGAGGTGGGCGTCTAAGGGGAGAGTTTCGTTAGATGACCAGGACTTCATGAGTTATGGGTATGAGGAGGATAGGATGGAAACTGCGGCTGTTGTCCATTGATGGGATTCCGAAGGAGCTAGCAATGAGACACTTAAATGTGACTCTGATTGAACTCAGGGTTTGGAGACCAGTGTTGATAAGTAACGGGAGGTTCCGTCCAAAACATGTTATATATACTGATGACAAGAGGGTTGAAGCACCTTTTGTGATCAACAAATGAAATCTCTTCATCCACTTGACGCCATTAGGAATGCCTTGTGGAAGGTTCCCTGGAAGCATAACGGACATCTTGCACTTCCTGAAGTGAGGGTGAGAGGCCAAAAGCCAGTTACAGCCTTCAGTAGCCAGGCTCGGAAGAAGGGGGCGGGCCAGAGACTGGGGGTTTGTATGCCATACATTCCCCTCCTCCGTTGCGATCAGTAAGTCTGGCAGCTGAACCCTAGGTAGTACAGGGAGTGGCACCCTGGCGACAGATGTAGAGAAGCAGAGGGGTACCACACCTCGCGTGTTGCCAGCGTGGGGGCTATGAGGATCATGCTTGCCTCATGTCCCTCAGGAGCTTAAATAGGGTCTTGGCCAATGAAGGGAAATGCGAAGGAAAGGCATATAGGAATTCCTGCCCCTAGTTGAGAGAGTGACAGCATCACTCGCTTGGCCAGCCCTGAGCCGAGAATCCGTGAACAGAACCGGGTAATAAGTTTGGCATCATGATGGACTTGCAAAGAGGTCTACATCTTGAGTTACCCCAGAGTTGCCAATACTCTGCAGAGTTGGTCCATGTGTAGAAACCATTTGTGCAGAAGCAGAACATGACTGAGCTCTGATCTGGCCAAGGAGTTCTGATTGCAAGGGAGATCAGACTGGCAGGAGATGCGATCTGATGCTCTCTTGGCAAACGCCCACAGTTGAAGAGCTTTGTTTGACCTCAACGGGGACAGACGAGCCTGTTCCTCCTTGTATGTTCACATAGACCATGCGCTACCCTGATTGTATGCGTGTGAAGCGCTAGTATTATATGGCTGTAGAAGGGAATGGAAATACTTGACAGAGCCAGGCGAAATTGCTCCTGTAGCTCCAACAAGATTGATGTGGAAATGAATCTCATGACAATTACAGATGGCTTGGTGTGGAGGTGTCTCCAGGAGATGTGCCAGCCCACCCCACTT